>CM053038.1:126040657-126518157 GCA_028564925.1 Lithobates sylvaticus | reverse complement strand
CCATACTATCTGGTGAGTAAAAGTACAAAGGGGTTGTTTGGAGCATAGTTCACCATGTGACTGTTTTGGAGCCACTACAGCACTTGGTTTGGTGTATACCACAGATTGACGTAACCGTTACATACTGTATGCCATTATAGTTCATGTAAAGGCAGGCGTTCCCAATACTTTAGGTAATATAGTGTGTGTGTGTGTGTGTGTGTGTGTGTGTGTGTTGATTGCCCCTATTTATCATGAGCTAAACTCAAAGATCTACGGCTTTTTTTATGTACACAAAAGGCCTATTTCTCTAAAATATTGTTCACAAATCTGTCTAAATCTGTTAGTGGGCACTTCTCCTTTGCCGAGATAATCCATCCACCTCACAGGTGTGGCATATCAAGATGCTAATTAGACAGCATGATTATTGCACAGGTGTGCCTTAGGCTGGCCATAATAAAAGGCCACTCTACAATAAAATGGGCAGTTTTATAACACAGCACAATGCCACAGATGTCGCAGCTTTTGAGGGAGCGTGCATTTGGCATGTTGACTGCAGGAATGGCCACCAGAGCTATTTTTCTACCATAGGCCGTCTCCAAAGGCAGTACATTTAACCGCAGACCACGTGTAACCACACCAGCCCAGGACCTCCAAGATCATCTGGGACCAGCCACTCAGAAGCTGCTGCAACTATTGGTTTACATAACCAAAGAATTTCTGGACAAACTGTCAGAAACTGTCTACGGGAATCTTATCTGCATGTTCGTCGTCTTCATCAGGGTCTCGACCTGACTGCATTTCGTCGTCGTAACCAACTTGAGTGGGAAAATGCTCACATTCAATGGTGCCTGGCACTTTGGAGAGGTGTTCTCTTCACAGATGAATCCTGGTTTTCACTGTACAGGGCAGATGGCAGACAGCGTGTATGGTGTCGTGTGGGTGAGCAGTTTGCTGATGTCAACGATGTAGATCGAATGGCCCATGGCGGCGGTGGGGTTATGGTATGGGCAGGCCACCACTGATATGGTCACTCCCTCCAGGCATCATCTACTACTGCAGCTCCATCCTTTTTTTGTGGCAGACCCTTCACCTCTTAGACCATTGGACCTGCTCAGAAGCCTTCTTCACAATGATTTGTTTTCACCCCTGGCATAGGAATGACATATACTTACATTTGCTTCAGCTTAGTACAGAGACGTTCTGGACATTTGTTTCACTCTGGTAGAGGTACACAAAGAGTATCTATTGCTTCAATAAAAGCAGTTTCCTTATACCTCCTTACAGCTTTAAATTCACACTGGGTGGTCATTTCCTTAAAACATTTAATCCGACTACTGCAGTAGCTAGGCTCCAGCGTGGTCTCCTATGGCTCCCACCATGTCTACTGTAGTAGCTAGACTTCCGCCTGGTCTCCTGTAGACCTGCCATTATAGCTCTCATATGAGAGATTTTCAAACTTTAATAGCAAAGCAACATGATAGGTTATACTCCCCATCTATTTACCAATCCTATTATATTTCTGAAGACATCACCATGCTCTGTGGTGCTATGTTATTAGACCTTTTTTTACACCCTGAACATTCATATCCCAGGGTGCCATATAGACATTTTGCTACAAGGCTACTGAGCCTAATTCCTTGAACCATATGCTCAAAAGGTGATGTTCACACTTCTCCCACTTGGTTGATCCTTCATCCTTTCTTGAGCTCCTCTCCAACCTAGTACTGCATTGGAGTTTTTGTGTCTAATCCTGATATCATCCTTATTCACATTTCCTTTAGCTCAATGTTTTTGCCTGTGGCTGATCCCATGTTTAAGAACATACGCCTATTGGCACTGCCTTGTTTGCTCCTCCATGAGAATTCCTCCCAGGTTATAACTCTTTTGAAGCAACCAGTTGCAGGTTTTCTCCACTCAAGGTCACTGGAACTCTCATCCTCACTCTCTGGTGGGCACTGATGAGGTGGCAATGTTGGAGACTGGTGGGCACCAATATGCTGCACTGGTGGGCACTGATGAGGTGGCACTGTTGGAGACTGGTGGGCACCGATAGGCTGCACTGGGCTGCACTGGTGGGCACTGGTGGGCACTGGGCTGCACTGATGGGCTGCACTGGTGGGCACTGATGGGCTGCACTGGTGGGCACTGATGGGCTGCACTGGTGGGCACTGATGGGCTGCACTGGTGGGCACTGATGGGCTGCACTGGTGGGCACTGATGGGCTGCACTGGTGGGCACTGATGGGCTGCACTGGTGGGCACTGATGGGCTGCACTGGTGGGCACCGATGGGCTGCACTGGTGGGCACCGATGGGCTGCACTGGTGGGCACCGATGGGCTGCACTGGTGGGCACCGATGGGCTGCACTGGTGGGCACCGATAGGCTGCACTGGTGGGCACTGATGAGGTGGCACAGATGGGCTGCACTGGTGGGGCACTGGTGGGCACTGATGAGGTGGCACAGATGGGCTGCACTGGTGGGCACTGATAGGCTGTCCTGAAGGACACTGATGGGCTGCACTGGTGGGCACTGATGGGCTGCACTGGTGGGCACTGATGAGGTAGCACTGATGGACACTGGCACTAAAGGGCTGCCTTTCAGTGTGCTGCTCCCTTCCAGCCCCCCCCCCCCAATACTTACTTAAGCCCGATCTCGATCCCGCAATGTGCACAATAGCCTCTGCTCTCCCAGGTCTCTCTCTTTGCCATTGGCTGCCACTGCTGTCAATCAAAGCCAGTGAAGAGGGAGCGGGGGCGGGACTGAGCCATACCAGGTATGTCTCCTTGGTGGGTGGCCCAAGAAAATGTTTGCTCAGAGTCCAGTCAATATTAAAGATAGCCCTGGAGGTGCTGCTTTGTTGGACTTTGCAGGATGCGATTATATAGGCAGCTTCTGGTATTTTAGTTCTATTGAATTCTTAGCTAGATTCAGTAGTGTTTTATATGTGCCAGGATTCAATCATTTTTTATTTAATAAAGCTCTCTGAATTCCTTTTAGACCTGGGGATTTGGGAAGTTACGGGGATTTTGCAGCCAAGTGCACTTGTTTAGATATGTTGTAATCTAGTTGTGCTTGGGGACTATTACAAACCTTTGGTATATTTAGGGTACTTAAAAATGGTAGTGGAAACCATGTAAAGCTTAAAGTATTAGTTAAATAGTTAAATGATCTTATTAGGATTAGTGGTGGGTTGTTTGCTTGGGATGGGGGAATCTTAAAGCACTGTCAATTGAGGGGGAAAGGAGACAAATGAGCGAAAGTTCCACTTTTGGGTGAAACTCCGCTTTAATGAGTGGGCTTTTTTTTGATGTCCGGATGACCATTGTATCTGGTACTTTTTGTGCCTCCCATAAGGGTTTTGGGACGATTACAGTGTTTATTTTTTGGAAAAAAATATTCTAGTCATAAATTTGCAGAAAGCTGTATTGACATAAACTTACGTTAGTATGCTTGTTCAGCAATGTGTATTTCTTTTCTGTCACAATTATACCACTTAAAAAAGTTAAAGTGACACCTTCTCCTGGTTGTCAGATTAAATCTGATGTGACTGAGTGTTATGGAGTAAGGGTGCACAGACACTGGGCACAGTTGAACTCTACCATGACCAAGTTCAATTGCGCCCCCCCACACACTCTCCAGTCCCCCGCTGGCCTGCACACACACTAAGCTATAAGCAAGTGTTACCACCTGTCATCACCTCTGCTAACCAGACCACAGGGATTCCTGCTTCTAAGCTCAGTGATCTATGGAGAATTCTGTGCTCTGGCAGGGTTTGCAGTCACACGGAAGCGAACTGTACCTCGGTACAAGTGAACTGTGTCCGGGACCACCTCTTTTAAGTGGTCTCAGTCGTGGTATGCTTAACCATTACCAGGCACGATTTGGAGCACTCGCACTACACAGACGAATTGGACCTGGGGGGGGGGGGGGGTGAACCATGGCCAGGCACTTTTTAAAACTGCCAGTGTGAGTGCACCCTAAGCCTGTAAAGTATTTGCCATCTTTTGGATGCTCAACAAGCTTTGAAATATTCATTGGTAAATGCTTTTTATGCCTCTCGGGGTGATAGAGGGATATGCTTGATTGGCTAAATAGTGTACTCTGTTGTCTGCATGATATAAGCAAGAGACAACCTGGCAGCCTTTTTTAAGCTAAAAGAATCCCGAAATTCTCAAATAATCACAGTTTACCTAAATTGAATGATTTGAGGAAAGACATCTCTGGAAACTCAACATGTTGAACTGATGCACTACTGTAGATGACCATGTCTGGTTTTACTTCATGCAGCTAAAAACAGTCTTCACTGAGAACATGATCATTGAAACTGGGCAACCAAAGTTAAAAAAAAAAAAAAAAAAGTTCTGGTCGGGATAATCTAATTTTCTGCTAAAGCATGTGTGCACAGTGGGAATCTAGGGCTCCTTCTTTTCTTGTGTTAATGATTCAAGCTGCTGGGGGTTATATGTGTGTCAAAGTTTTTTTTGAAACTCTATTGTGCCACCTGAACATAATTTCAATATCGCAGCATACTTGAATCAGGTAGTGCCCATCATGTGCAGCTCTTTATAGGCAATAGATAGGCGTGCCTAATAAAGTGTCCAATGAGTTTACATTTTGAGAAGTTTTCATCAGTCAATATTACATGTCAGTATGATCTGTGGATTCAAAGATTAGTGCTGCTGAATGTATGTGAAAATCTTAACATATGCTGTAAAGTGAGGCCAGGTTCACACTTGCTCGGGCCACGTCTCACAGCAGGGGGTCTGATGCGTCCCTGTTCACAGATTCAGGTGCGAATTGGGTCCAAATTTCTTCCTGAATTTGCACCCGATTCAGAGCCAAAGACACACAGGACCCTTTACAAATGCAGACCATGGCTGGTCACACTCTTTCCATGCGAATTGGATGCAGAGAAAAGCCGCATCCAATTCGCATAAGTGTGAACGCAGCCTTAAAGTGATTACATTTTGTACATATTGTGTATAGGTTGCTTTCTTGAAAATTTGTGGGGTTTTTTCCCGGTTGGTTCCAGAGGTGCGGACTCCCAACTCCTCTTTTGTGGGTGTTTTCTTTAACTAGCCACTCCATGTGTACACACTGGCTCTATTGAAAGCGTGCCTGGCAAGCTACACACCTGTTCCCTTCTCCTAGCTCTTCACAGACAGCTGCAGACACCTATTGATCCCCTACTTTCACCTCCTCTCTGTAAGCAGAAAGTTGGTGGAAACAGCATGGATCGCCGAGGCCTCAGCGACAGTGACAAATAACAGCAAGTAAGTGTGTGGGGACAGGGGAGTGGACTGTGGCTGTACTGAGGTCTTTTTTTACATTAGTACTGTGAATGCATTAGGGTAAAAAAATGTTTGTTTAGCCTTTACTACTATTTTAAGAATGCCTCTGCCTTACTCAACTCATTCTTTTTATTATCATTTAGGCCTCATACACACGGATGTTTTTACAGCAGCGTTTTAGAGCTTTTTTTGCAGCTTAAAAACGCCACTCCATGTTATTCAATGGCCTCATACACACCATGGCATTTTTGAGCTGTAACAGACAATGGCGTTTTTAAGCTCCAAAAAAAACCCAGGACCAGCTCATTCTGAGGCTCCAGCGCTAGAGCTGTCAAAGCGTCAGACGCCGGTAAAAGGTGTTAAATGCTTTTTAACAAGGTTTATCACTGTATACACATCATTGAGTTTCATTCGGCGTCTCTCTGCCTCTATTCAAAATACATTTTTTTGAATCAAGATGATCCGACTTGCAGTGCGACTTGTGTGCTGAGAATCTTGAAGGGGAACCCCGGCAAAATGTAAAAAAAAAATTGCGTGAGGTCCCCCCCCCCCCCAAGATCCATACCAGACCCTTATCCGAGCACGCAGCCCGGCAGGTCAGGAAAGGGGGGGGGGACTAGCGAACCCACCCCTCCTGAACCATACCAGGCCACATGCCCTCAACATGGGGGGATGGGTGTTTTGGGGCAGGGGGGCTCGGCCCCCCCCACCTCAAAGCACCTTGTCCCAATGTTGATGAGGACAAGGGCTTCTTCCCAACAAGCCTTGCCCGGTGGTTGTCGGGGGGCCTGCAGGCGGGAGCTTATCGAAATCTAGAAGCCTCCTTTATCAAGGTGGCCCCCAGATCCTGGCCCGCCACCCTAGGTAAATGAGTATAGGGTACATTGTACCCCTACCCATTCACTCCAAAAAAGTGTTAAGAAATAAAAACACTACACAGGTTTTTTTAAGTAATTTATTAAGTCGGCTCCGGCGTCTCTTCCGATTTTCTTCTCCCCTCTCCGGCGCTGTCTTCTCCCTCTCCGGCGCTGTCTTCTCCCTCTCCGGCGCTGTCTTCTCCCTCTCCGGCGCTGTCTTCTCCCTCTCCGGCGCTGTCTTCTCCCTCTCCGGCGCTGTCTTCTCCCTCTCCGGCGATTTCTTCTCCCTCTCCGGCGATGTCTTCTCCCTCTCCGGCGCTGTCTTCTCCCTCTCCGGCGCTGTCTTCTCCCTCTCCGGCGCTGTCTTCTCCCTCTCCGGCGCTGTCTTCTCCCTCTCTCGGCGCTGTCTTCTCCCTCTCCGGCGCTGTCTTCTCCCTCTCCGGCGCTGTCTTCTCCCTCTCCGGCGCTGTCTTCTCCCTCTTCTCCGCTGTCTTCTCCCTCTTCTCCGCTGTCTTCTCCCTCTTCTCCGCTGTCTTCTCCCTCTTCTCCGCTGTCTTCTCCCTCTCCGGCGCTGTCTTCTCCCTCTCCGGCGCTGTCTTCTCCCTCTTCTCCCTCTCCGGCGCTGTCTTCTCCCTCTTCTCCCTCTCCGGCGCTGTCTTCTCCCTCTTCTCCCTCTCCGGCGCTGTCTTCTCCCTCTTCTCCCTCTCCGGCGCTGTCTTCTCCCTCTTCTCCCTCTCCGGCGCTGTCTTCTCCCTCTTCTCCCTCTCCGGCGCTGTCTTCTCCCTCTTCTCCCTCTCCGGCGCTGTCTTCTCCCTCTTCTCCCTCTTCTCCCTCTCCGGCGCTGTCTTCTCCCTCTTCTCCCTCTTCTCCCTCTCCGGCGCTGTCTTCTCCCTCTTCTCCCTCTTCTCCCTCTCCGGCGCTGTCTTCTCCCTCTCCGGCGCTGTCTTCTTGCAAAAGAGCGAGAAGACAGCGCAGAGAGGAGAAGGACTGGCAGAAGGAGAAGACTTTGCCAGAAGAGGGAGAAGAGCCGGAGCTGCCTTAATAAAATACTTTAAAATCCAGTTTAGTGTGTTTATTTTTTTTAGTCTTCTCCCTCTCCGCGCTGTCTTCTCCCTCTCCGTGCTGTCTTCTCCCTCTCCGTGCTGTCTTCTCCCTCTCTCTGCGCTGTCTTCTCCCTCTCTCTGCGCTGTCTTCTCCCTCTCTCTGCGCTGTCTTCTCCCTCTCTCTGCGCTGTCTTCTCCCTCTCTCTGCGCTGTCTTCTCCCTCTCTCTGCGCTGTCTTCTCCCTCTCTCTGCGCTGTCTTCTCCCTCTCTCTGCGCTGTCTTCTCCCTCTCTCTGCGCTGTCTTCTCCCTCTCTCTGCGCTGTCTTCTCCCTCTCTCTGCGCTGTCTTCTCCCTCTTCTCCGCTGTCTTCTCCCTCTTCTCCGCTGTCTTCTCCCTCTCTCTGCGCTGTCTTCTCCCTCTCTCTGCGCTGTCTTCTCCCTCTCTCTGCGCTGTCTTCTCCCTCTCTCTCCGCTGTCTTCTCCCTCTCTCTGCGCTGTCTTCTTGCAAAAGAGCGAGAAGACAGCGCAGAGAGGAGAAGGACTGGCAGAAGGAGAAGACTTTGCCAGAAGAGGGAGAAGAGCCGGAGCTGCCTTAATAAAATACTTTAAAATCCAGTTTAGTGTGTTTATTTTTTTTAGTCTTCTCCCTCTCCGCGCTGTCTTCTCCCTCTCCGCGCTGTCTTCTCCCTCTCCGCGCTGTCTTCTCCCTCTCCGCGCTGTCTTCTCCCTCTCTCCGCGCTGTCTTCTCCCTCTCTCTGCGCTGTCTTCTCCCTCTCTCTGCGCTGTCTTCTCCCTCTCTCTGCGCTGTCTTCTCCTTCTCTCTGCGCTGTCTTCTCCCTCTCTCTGCGCTGTCTTCTCCCTCTCTCTGCGCTGTCTTCTCCCTCTCTCTGCGCTGTCTTCTCCCTCTCTCTGCGCTGTCTTCTCCCTCTCTCTGCGCTGTCTTCTCCCTCTCTCTGCGCTGTCTTCTCCCTCTCTCTGCGCTGTCTTCTCCCTCTCTCTGCGCTGTCTTCTCCCTCTCTCTGCGCTGTCTTCTCCCTCTCTCTGCGCTGTCTTCTCCCTCTCTCTGCGCTGTCTTCTCCCTCTCTCTGCGCTGTCTTCTCCCTCTCTCTGCGCTGTCTTCTCCCTCTCTCTGCGCTGTCTTCTCCCTCTCTCTGCGCTGTCTTCTCCCTCTCTCTGCGCTGTCTTCTCCCTCTCTCTGCGCTGTCTTCTCGCTCTTTTGACAGGTCTTCTTGCTCTTTTGCTGGGTCTTCTCCCACTGCTCTTCCGATGTTGACTCAGCGGAATCTCACTGAGTAACGCCGGGTCCGCCGTGTGCAATGACTTATATTGGCATAGGGCGGGGCCATACGATTATGTATTTTGGAGACCACGCCTCTTGTGACAGGGCATGATGGGGTGATGTCGGAAGGACAATGGCCTCCACATTACGTCATTGGGTGGCCCCGCCCCATGCCAATATAAGTCATTGCACACGGCGGACCCAACATTACATCAGGAGATCACGTTGAGTCAACATCGGAAGAGGAGCAGTGGGAGAAGACCCAGCAAAAGAGCGAGAAGGCAGTGGAGAGGACCCGGAAAAAGAGCGAGAAGACAGCGAAGAATACCCGGCAAAAGTGCGAGAAGACAGCGCAGAGAGGAGAAGACGTCGCCAGAAGAGGGAGAAGAGCCGGAGCTGCCTTCATAAAATACTTTAAAATCCAGTGTAGTGTGTTTATTTTTTACACTTTTTTTTTCTTTAGGTGAATGGGTAGGGGTTCAATGTACCCCATACTCATTCACCTAGGGTGGGGGGCCAGGATCTGGGGGCCCCCTTGTTGTTCCTGATTCCGATAAGCCCCCGTCTGCAGACCCCGACATCGGGCAAGGGTAGTCAGGAAGAGGCCCTTGTCCTCAACACCCCACCCCACCCCAAAGCACCCACCCCCCCATGTTAAGGGCATGTGGCCTGGTATGGTCCAGAAGGGGGAAGGACACTCGCTCGCGCCCCCCCCTTTCCTGACCTGCCGGGCTGCGTGCTCAGATAAGGGTCTGGTATGGATCTTGGGGGGACTAGCTTTACAGCAAATTTTTTAAAACATCTGTGTGCATGAGGCCTGAATGTGGGTGGGTGGCCTCAATAATCCATAATCGGCATATATGGGTGCACCAACTTATATCTCTAGATCCACTGATTGGTTTGATATCTGGTTTTCACTGTAGGTAACAGTTATTTATTTTTTATTATATACTTGGTTTGTATTGCTCAGATTTGTAACATATTAAATCCATAAGAGAACACTTTGGGAAAAAAAATTAAAAACTTATTTTTATATGATATTTTCTTAACTTCCTTCTGTAGCAAGTTTAGGCCATTAAATGTACTAAGCAGAAGACCTAGTCATATTCTAACTACATCTCCCAGCATTTCAGTAATTCCTATTTCAACTTCTTCATGGTTTTCTAATAATAATTAAACACAATGCAATTAAAATGATGAATGCCTTCCCTCAGTATGCTTGCTCAGCAATGTGAAGTTGCTATCTGTCCCAATTATATAGCTTAGAAAAGCACAAGTGGCATTGGAGAGACTGTATTTTGGAGAATGCTGTTTTTGCACCCAGCTTATCTGCTTCCCCAGAGAACATGGGTACTATTGCTGTCAAAAATACAGAGCTGTTATATTTTTGCATTTTTTTTATATGTATATAATATATTATTGCTGGCAGCAACCTTTAATATTTTGCTTTCAGAATGAAGCATTTTGTGTTGAAATATACAGTTTTATAAATAATGTTTATGTCCTGAAATTTGATTGTTCATGTGATTGTGTGATCTTAAACATGCAGGACATATTCCAATTCCAAATACGTTGGGATGCTGTGTAAAATTGATATAAAAACAGAATGCAATAATCTCATAAATTCATAGTTTTTCACAATAAAACATAGAAAACATATCAAATGTTTAAATTGAGAAAATGTACAATTTTAGGAAAAGATATAAGGTAATTTTAAAATTCATGGCAGCGACACATCTCAAAAAAGTAGGGACAGGGCAATGAAGAACAGGCAAAGTAAGTTGTACTAACAAGGAATTGCTGGAAGAACATTTTAAAGGAATTAGGCTAGTTGGGAACAGGCCAGTAACAGGACTGGGTAAAAAAAGAGCACCTTAGAGAGTCAGATGTCTTTGAAGTAAGGATGGGCAGAAGTCCACCAATCTGTGAAATTTAGAATAATATTCCTCAATGTAAAATTGCAAAGACTTTAATTAAATTATCGTCTATAGTACATATTATCTTTAAAAGATTCAGAGAATCTGGAGAAGTCTCTGCACAGGGGACATAGCTGAAACGCAAAATTGGATGCCTATGTTCTCTGAGCCCTCAGACGGCACTGCATAAAAAGCAGGCATGATTCTGTGATGGACAAACCTGCATGGGCTCAGAAATACTTCCAGAAATCGCTGTATATGAACATAGTTTGCCGTGCCGCGCTGCATCTTCTGGACTAAAGAGGAGAGGCACCTTCTGGCTTATCAGTACTCAGTTCAGAAGCCTGCCTGCTGATGATCTAAAGGTGCATTAATGTGTACGGAATGGGCAGCTTGTACATCTGGAAAGGCACCATCAATGCTGAAGGGTATATCAAGGTTTTAGAGCAGCATATGCTCCCATCCAGACCATGTCCTTTTCAGGGAAGGACTTGCATATTTCAGTAGGAGAATGCTAAACCACATACTGCTTCTATGACAACAGTATGGCTTCATAGCAGAAGAGTCCGGGTGCTTAATTGGCCTGTCTGCAGTCCAGACATTTTACCAATTGAAAATATTTAGTGCATCTTGAAATGAAAAATACAGCAAAGAAGACCCAGGACTGTTGAGCAGTTATATTCCTATATCCAGAAAGAATGGGGCAACATTCCTCTCCCAAAACTCCAGCAACTGGTCTCCATAGTTTCCAGACATTCACAGAGTGAAGAGGGGATGCTATACTGTGGTAAAAAATGGTCCTGTCCCAACTTTTTTGAGATGTGTTGCTGCCATCAATTTCAAAATATCATTACTTAAAATAGTACATTTTCTCAGTTTAAACATTTGATATGTTCTTTTGTAACTAAAATAGTAGCTTGCTATGTGGGCACCCGAGCAGAGCCCCGCTGCTCTGTGTGTCCATTCGCACACGAAGCTGTGGCTCAGCCCTGGCCCCTCTCTCCCCTCATTGGCTCACTGACTTTGCCAGCAGCGGGAGCAAATGGCGCCCCACTGCTATCTCAGCCAATGATAAGGTAGAGTCCCAGATAGTCGAGACTCTTGCGCAACATCGCTGAATTGAGATGGGGGCTCAAGTAAATATTAGGTGGGCTGAGGGGGGCTGCTGCACACAAAAGGTTTTTTTGTCTTATGCATAGAATGCACTTTAAAGTGGTTGTATAGACTGAAGGTTTTTTACCTAAATATATTCTCCGCATTAAGATAAACCTCTGTGCAGTTCTGGTCTTAGATCCGTTTTAACATTAAAGATTAGGAAAAATCGACACTGCACCCAGAGTCTGGACACTTGAGGATCACAAACAGTTAAAACTCCTCCCCATTATTCTACTTCCTGGGCTAAGGCATCTACAGAAGTAACTGTTTTTGCCAATATTGACCAATATCCAGTAGGTGCCTGTAAATGCATGTCTATTGTTCACTGAATTCTTTAAAGTTGAATTCCAGGAATTCAGCCATTTTGTAAAAAGTGCAGGCACACTAGGAGTTAAGTCCAATGAGGTGCTTGAGATCTACTGAATTTCTCTATTATTTATATCTGTCAGGTTTATGGCTCTGCAATAGCATACATTGACACTTGGGGCTATGAGAGAGGAGAGACAAGCATACAGAGCAGTTATGCCTGGACCTCCCCTCTGCTGCAGAAAAGCCTTTGTATTGATACAAAGGCTTCTGTGATCTGGCAGAAGGGTGGGAATGAGCAGGCATTGCAGCTGCACTGACTCTAATGTTGAAGATGCCTAGACCTGAAGCATCAGTGTTGGGCTCTCAGAAATACAGCAATTGCTGTCATCTGGGAGTGCAATAAAACTGTCAGATGTAAATAGAGATAGGCCCAGGTGATGTCATGCACCTCATTGGACTTAACTCATAGTGCGTCTTCACTCTTTACACTTCCACCTCACAGGATTTCAGTGACAGCAGCAGGAACCTGTGGCTCCCATAATTTTTTTATTGGGAACCTGGAAAGCATTGCACCCATGATCTGCAGATCGCAGGTGCTATGCAGAGCTCTTGCAGATTCTGTGTTTAAGCTGTTTGGCCATACATCCCATTACTCTGAGGCTTCTGTTAGAAAAGGAATAGAGAAGAGTGGGCTGGGTCAGTGGAGGCGTCAGGTCAGTCTTAGGGATGGTGGAAGGACAGGTAGTGGATCTACAAAGTGCAAAATCGTGCACTTCCCCCACTTGCACAGAAGCGTGCTACTCTTTAGCAGATGTATGGGGGGGGGGGGCATTTATTCTTGTTGGCAACCACATGCTGAATCGCATGGTACCACAGAATCATACGGGTCTGTGGAACGCCATACATCGTACACACATTAACAGAAAGAACAACCGCATTCAATGAACAACGACAGAGCTCAACAGCGACGTTGTAGTTCATTGAGAACTGCTAGCCAACAGCCGCAAAGGCTGTCGGACCTTGTAGTTTTCAATTCACGGAACTCTGTGAATGAGTTATGCAGCCGGGCAGGCAGGGGGCAGAAGATGCCCCGCCGCCTGTGATATTGGGGAGGTGCAGGGACCGGTGGATTTGTAACATGTTACATGTTACACCCTGAATATGGATGTAACATGGTACAAAAGGTGAACTTCTCCTTTAATGCCTACAAAATGAGCAACAGTTTGTATTTTATTTTTGAGTTCCATAAGGTAAACAAAACCTTGTAAGCTATGGTGTAGACAATACTAGATCAATACACAATTAAAACTTTTTTTTTTTTATTGAGAGAGGCAAGGAAGCGGGGCTGTAGACATAGTATACAGCTTGTTGTATCAGATGTAGTTTAGTGAACATAGAACATTACAAATACTAATGTGTATATTTGCAATCCATGGAATATTTGCAATTTAGTATGACATGTTTGAGGGTGGTATGTGATTATCATTTAATGCTACCATTTCATTACTAAGCTATCCAAGTTGTTGGAACTAACAGTCTTGTAGACCTGATCAGAGAACTCGTTAGGCTGGAAAATTCTTGTACAGCCTGTACAGAAAACAGTGGTAAGAATTACATTTGTGAGTAGAACTCACGTCCTTAGCAATTGCCAGGGAATTGGGAACTCTTAGTTCTTTTATTGCAGTTGACATCAGTTTTTGCTCTGCTAAAATGTTTAGAGGCTGTTTGGCTGGAGAGTAAAGTGATCTAATAAGATCTCTGTTATACCCCTATGTGGCAGAGTCAAATGTACTTTTCTGGAAGTATAACTTCCAGACTACTTAGTTTTGGGGAAACATGAACATCATATTCAGATACTCTAAAAGCATCATGCCCCCTACCAACGCACATGCCATTAAGTAGCCCATGGGCAAGTGATGTCTGCCAACAGTTGAATGTATTAGTCTTTCCTTAGCGAAATGACAGAATTCCTTAAAAGAAATTCTGTCGCACACATGGGCAATTCAAACTAATCATTATAATTAAAACATGCGTGAGCAAAGATTACCTTTTGAAAACTGCATTTCAAGCTTATCAAATAAAATATAGCCAGTTCAATTTAGCACTTCTGCCTAGCAAAATTTGGGTCACCTGTTCAAATCCCAACTATGGCACTACCTGCACAGAGTTTGCATGTTCTCCCCGTGCCTGTGTGGTTTTACTCTGGGTACTCTGGTTTCCTCCCAGACTTCAAAAACATGCTGGTAGGTTAATTGGCTTCTGTTTCAATTGGCCCTAGTATGCGTATGTATGAATGGGAGTTAGGGAGCTCAGATTGTAAGCTCCTTTAAAGCAAGGACTTATGTGAATGTATAATATACAGTAAATGTAAAGCTCTGCATAAATTGATGGCACTATATAAGTACCTGTGATAAGAAAATAAATCAACTTTTCCTGTAAAAGTCTGGCTTAGTTTCGCCACCTTCCATCTCTTAAAGTGGATGTAAACCCTCATATATACCCAGTGAAGTGAACAGCCTCAGATGATACACAGAGATGAAACAAATCATCTCTCTACATAAGTTTTACTTGCATATCTGCTGTCTTTCCCTTTCTATATTCTTTAGAATTCTTACATCGTGTTATAATTTTTACTTCCTCATTCTGCATCTGAGTGTAGTCTTGGCTTACACTGGGAGACAGCTGATTGGAGGAAAGGCACACACCCCCTCTCCACATAGGCAGAGGACTTGCAGATCTGTGCTGTGACGAGCTCTCTGCTAATCTACTTATAACAATCTCCCCCGACACAAATTTTAGGCTGCTTTTATCTTTCATCTAGGAGAACTTGTCAGAAGTTATCATGCTGATAACGGGGAAATGAAACCGCAGAAACACACAGGACTCTGCTTTGGAGAGCGATAAGAAAACACTACAGATATACAGTACTGTATGTGCCTATCAGTGTTTTTAGATGATGTACATTCTTTTAGTACAGCTTTCATTTAAAGAGAATGAATCACAAAACAAAATTCCTGTATGAAAATGGTTTCAATAAAGCAGCTATTTCATCAGCAGGGGTGCTAACTTATACACCTAGTTTTGAAGCAGTAAAGCTAAACTTCTACACCTATTTGTGAAGCATAGTAGAGGATGAAAGCATTTTGGGGATGAGGGTGAATTGGGGATGAATGTATGATGAATATACTATTAATTACTAGACAAATTAACAATATAGACAATATTATGAAAAAAGAAATGCGTGATCAGAGGTTACCTTTAACGCTCATTTACACCAGCAGCTGCGTAAGCCCCTGTACACATGGTCGGAAATTCCGACCACAAAATCCGTCGTATTTTTTCCGACAGATTTTGTCCGACACTGGTGTTGCATACACACGGTCGGAAAATCCGATCATTCTGAATGTGGTGACGTTCGTTGCATACAACGGAAGGATGACCTCATCAATCTTGTGATGCTTATTTACTGTCCAATCAGCAGTATAGGGGCATGTCAGGGGTCAGTCTATATTATTTTATGGAAAACTGCACTGGGCACAATGAGGGCTGCCATTCCTGCCCTTCTATTCTAATTGCCACGCTGTTTCTGGCTTCTTCAGGAACAAGCATGCAGCAAGCAAAGAGGCATCTACTTTTTCTTGGTTAGTGACTCAGAAAGAGTCTTTGTTTGCGCATTACACCCAGGCAACTAGCATAATCAAAATATGGGGATAACACATTAAAACCTACATATTTTCTCATAGGTTTCTTAAGAACAAATCTAGAAGAAAGGTATTTGCCTCAATTACCAGACTGGAAGAACAGATAATGTATTTGGCAGGCTGTTTGCCTGCAATTGTGCTATAAAGTGTCACTAAACATACCGTAATTATTTTTCTTTAAAATAAGAGGTTATACTTCCTTCTCTGTGCAATGATATTGCACAGCGCGGTCTCTTACCTCCTCTGTAGCAGTTTCCAAATGTCTCCTTAGTAGGCCAGTGCTAAGGAGACACCCATGCAGGCACTCTTCTGAGAAAGACTGTGTGCGTCCATAGACACACACACCGTGCCAGAAAGGCATGCCCCTGCTCCCTCCACACAGGAATTTGACTGACAGCAACAGGGGCTTATGGCTCCAGCTGCCCTCAGGGCGGGTTCACACTAGACTGCGTGCATTCCTGTGTGTTTCTGGCACGGTCCCATGAATTCCGGTTTTGTAGCCCGTTCATCTAAATGGACTGCAAAATGCACTGCAGGCACTACTTTTTCAGAATACACAGCACCAAACCTTGAAACCTGACACTGCCTTGGCCATGCGACTTAGTGCCCACAAACACAGCTGTTTGCTTTTGGAGTGCCATCAACGTTGATCATAAAGGCAATGCATTCATCTCTGGTGCGGGAAACAGGCATGGAAGGTGCCTTTCACAGAGTTTTTTCTCAAATTTTGCAACAACAAAATCCATTGTCGTAAATTTCGATCGTGTGTACAAAATTCCACGCATGCTCATAATTGAGCAGAAGAGCCGCACTGGCTATTGAACTTAATTTTTCTCGGCCCGTTGTACAGTCAGGTCCATAAATATTGGGACATCGACACAATTCTAATTTTTTGGGCTCTATACACCACCACAATGGATTTGAAATGAAACGAACAAGGTGTGCTTTAACTGCAGACGTTCAGCTTTAATTTGAGGGTATTTACATCCAAATCAAGTGAACAGTGTAGGAATTACAACAGTTTATATATGTGCCTCACACTTTTTAAGGGACCAAAAGTAATGGGACAATTGGCTGCTCAGCTGTTCTATGGCCAGGTGTGTGTTATTCCCTCATTGGACCTTTTATCTGCTCCTTGTAAATGGGATAGAGTTCATTTCAAGTGTGCTATTTGCATTTGGAATCTGTTGCTGTCAACTCTCAATATGAGATCCAAAGAGCTGTCACTATCGGTGAAGCAAGCCATCATTGGGCTGAAAAAAACAAAACAAACCCATCGGAGAAATAGCAAAAAGATTAGGTGTGGCCAAATCAACTGTTTGGAACATCCTTAAAAGGAAAGAATGCACCGGTGAGCTCAGCAACACCAAAAGACTCGAAGACCACGGAAAACAACTGTGGTGGATGACCGAAGAATTCTTTCCCTGGTGAAGAAAACACCCTTCACAACAGTTGGCCAGATCAAGAACACTCTCCAGGAGGTAGGTGTATGTGTGTCAAAGTCAACAATCAAGAGAAGACTTCACCAGAGTGAATACAGAGGGTTCACCACAAGATGTAAACCATTGGTGAGCCTCAAAAACAGGAAGGCCAGATTAGAGTTTGCCAAACAACATCTAAAAAAGCCTTCACAGTTCTGGAACAACATCCTATGGACAGATGAGACCAAGATCAACTTGTACCAGAGTGATGGGAAGAGAAGAGTATGGAGAAGGAAAGGAACTGCTCATGATCCAAAGCATGCCACCTCATCAGTGAAGCATGGTGGTGGTAGTGTCATGGCGTGGGCATGTAAGCCTGCCAATGGAACTGGTTCTCTTGTATTTATTGATGTGACTGCTGACAAAAGCAGCAGGATGAATCCGATTGAGCATACATTTCACTCGCTGAAGACAAAATTGAAGGGAAAATGCCCCAAGAACAAGCAGGAACTGAAGACAGTTGCAATAGAGGCCTGGCAGAGCATCACCAGGGATGAAACCCAGCGTCTGACGTCTATGGGTTCCAGACTTCAGGCTGTAATTGACTGCAAAGGATTTGCAACCAAGTATTAAAAAGTGAAAGTTTGATGGATGATTGTTAATCTGTCCCATTACATTTGGTCCCTTAAAAAGTGTGAGGCACATATACAAACTGTTGTAATTCCTACACCGTTCACCTGATTTGGGTGTAAATACCCTCAAATTAAAGCTCAAAGTCTGCAGTTAAAGCACATATTGTTCATTTAATTTCAAATCCATTGTGGTGAATAGAGCCAAAAAGATTAGAATTGTGTTGATGTCCCAATATTTATCGACCTGTTGTGTTGTACGTCACCGCGTTCTTGACGTTCGGCATTTCCGACAACATTTGTTCGACCGTGTGTATGCAAGACAAGTTTGAGCCAACATCTGTCGCAAATAAATCCAGGATTTTGTTGTCTGGGTGTCCGATTGTCTGTACGCGGCATAAGAGAGGGTTTTTCACTTACCTTCTGTTTTGGCTATGGGACAGGAAGTAAAGAAAAATCTCAGGGGTTATAATGAGTAAAAAAAAAAAACATTTAGGTGCCGCTCAGGTAGAGAGAGGTAAAGTCCTAGTTAAAACGAGTTACTGTGTGTGCAGGCAGGGACAGGGAGCTCATGTCTTTTTGACACATTATAACCCCTGTTAGTTTTTAGGGTTTTTTTTTTTTCCATCTGTGTTCCATAGGGGAGATGTTTCTTTATTTCCTGTCCCATAGCCAAAATAGGAGGTAAGAGAAAATCCTTCCGAAGTGAAGGTATCCTGGGGTGTCACCAGAACTACTGTCTCCATTGGAAGTTTTCCCTTCTATTACTGTTCCAGTGTCAACCCAAAATTTGGGATTTTCTTTTACTTTTCAATAATAATGGTAAACAGGACAAATGCAGAGAGTGAATCTCCCTAACGGGGGACACAGACAGCAATGAAAACTGACAGGTGTTCTAATCCCTCTCTACTCCAAAACGGAAAAAAAAGTTTTGTCTTTAGTTACATTTTAAGGGTCTGTTTATAAAGCAAAGACCCTTAACACCAAACATTCTGTAGTGGAGAATAAATTACTGTCATGGCCTGGAAAGTTTACCTGCAGAGAATGTTCACTGAAAGTCTGATTCTCTGCTTGTATAATTATGCCCCCTATGCCGCGTACACACGGTTGGAATTCTTGTCGGAAAAATCTCTGATGGTTTTCCCGTTGGAATTCCGACGGAATTTCGCTCAAACTGTCTTGCCTACACACGGCCACACCAAATTCCGACGGTCAGTAACACAGCGGCATAAAACACGTTCGACAGTTTAATGCTTCCGAGCATGCGTCGAATTGTTTCCAAGCATGCGTCGGAATTTTGCGTGTCGGAATTGCATACACACGATCCGAAAATCCGACAAAGGTTTTCTGTCGGAAAAGTTGGGAACAGGTTCTCAATCCAAAGTCCGTCGGAAATTCCGACAGAAAAAGACTGATGGGCATACACACAGTCGGAAAATCCGTTGAAAAGCTCCCATCGGACTGTTTCCATCGGAAAGTCCGACCGTGTGTACGCGGCATTAGTGTATGTAAAGCCAAGATGTTTTTGTTTAGTTTGGGTAGAGTAGAGAAGAAATGAAACTCTGTTAATTTTTTTTTTCTTTGCTGTCTGTGTCTTGGGGGGGGGGGGGGGGGGGGTGCTTCCTTTCTCAGAGTCACAACCTAAAATGACGGAAAATCTCTACAAAGTGAGAATAATTCCACTTTTAGCCCAGGTTCACACGGAGCTGCAGGAATGAAGCTGTGCACAATTTCACATCTGCATGTCAGTCCCGATTTCGGCTGCAATTTCAGACATCTGTGCAGGTTACTGCACAGATGTCAATGGAAATCGCACCCCCAAATCCCAAAAAGTAGTACAGAAAATACTTCTTGAAGTCGGTGCGGTGGTGCAAATGCAGCGTCGCACCAATTAGGATGGTGCAATTGCCGCCGATTTGCCATGTCAAATCGCACCTATGTGAACCAGGGCTTTGACTGTTTTCACCAGAGCATCTTTCCCTATTGGAAGATTTCCCCTATCACTGACCACTGTAAAATGTTGAACTTTCCATCACTTCTCAACTCAGTGATCATTGTCACCAAGGCAAATAGAGGAATCCCCCACAGTATGCATACAGACAGAAATACAAACTTGGCATGGAATCTAACTTCTCACCACTATACTGTATATCCAAAGCTGAACCAAAAAAGTTTTAATTATGCATTCACTAATGCACAAAAAAAAAAAAAACGAATTTTCTCCACTTTTGAGGTTTCTGGTTTATGATTAATAGGTAATAAGAAGAACTCCCTGGGGTGTGGGATTTAGTCGTGTCCCAATGCAATCCTTAGCCTGATCACCAGACTTTATACTTCTCTGATTTGTGTGTTTGCTCTTTCTTTTTAAAATACACAGATTACTCTATTCAGTGAGTTTGCTTTTTCATCTTCATTGGTTATGAATCTGTTGCATTTTTGAATTCCAAACAATTGGTGATAAATAATGTTGCAGAGCTATGTAAGGATTCATGGATGTGAGCCATCTTGCCCAGGTGTTTTGTTCACATTCATTTTCTCCTGTCTGTTATGGAACTGGATCGCTGTGGAATATTTTGTAGGGTGTCAGTAGCATTACTGCACCGCATATCAGCTCCAGGTTATCCATCTGACTACACAAATTACTAGAAGATATTCAATAGCCTTCTCTTTGTTCTATGTGATTAACTGTGGGGAAAAAAAAAACATTTAACTGTTTGTTGACAGCTATTTTAATTGTTAATGCCTCTGCAAATGAACCAATTGTTAACCATTGGTTATCTCTTTTATTTTAACTGAAATGATCACTTGTAAATCCATACTTAAAGTGGATGTAAACCTGATTCATGAAATTTGACCTAAGCACATATATCTGTAGTGTTTACTTATCTCTCTCCAAAGCCCTAAGTCCCCTGTCCTTTTGCTGCTCAGTTCTTCAATTATCAGCATAACTTCTGACAAGTTCTCCGACAACTGAGATAAAACCCACCTGAAATTTGTGTCGTGTGGGTGATATAAATCAATTAGCAGAGAGCTGGTCTATTCACAGCACAGCTCTGCACATTCCATCCTACCTCTGCCTATGTGGAGGTGGGGGTGTTTTGCCTTTCCTCCAATCAGCTGTCACACAGTGTATGCCAAGACTTCACTCCCATATTCTAAAGAATATAGCAAGCTGAAGACGGCAGACATACTTGTAAAACTTATGTAGGGAGATTTATTTAATCTCTGTGTATCAGCTGAGGCTGTAATAATAGTAACTGAATGATACATTTACTACAACAATCTAGTCTAATTGTTGTATTGATAGTGCAAAAACGATAGTCTCAGATGATATCTGAAGTATATTGTTGTCTTTAACCGCTTCAATACAGGGCTTTTAAACACCCTTCCTTACCAGAGCACTTTTTGCGATTCGGCACTGCGTCGCTTTAACAATTGCGCGGTCGTGCGACGTTACACCCAAACAAAATTGACGTCCTTTTTTTCCCACAAATAGAGCTTTCTTTTGGTGGTATTTGATCGCCCCTGCGGTTTTTATTTTTTGCGCTATAAACAAAAGAAGAGCGACAATTTTGAAAAAAAACACAATATTTTTTACTTTTTGCTATAATAAATATCCCATTTTTTTAAAAAAAAACAATTTTTTTTCCTCAGTTTTAGGCCGATACGTATTCTTCTACATATTTTTGGTAAAAAAAATCGCAATAAGCGTATATTGATCGGTTTTGCGCAAAAGTTATAAGCGTCTACAAAATAGGGGATAGATTTATTGAATTTATTTTTTTTTTTTTTTTACTAGTAATGGCGGCGATTTGCGATTTTTTTTTTCGTGACTGCGACATTGCGGCGGACACTTCGGACACTTTTGACACATTTTTGGAACCATTTACACAGCGATCGTTGCTATAAAATTGCAATGATTACTGTGTAAATGTGACTGTCAGGGAAGGGGTTAACACTAGAGGGCGCTGGAGGGGTTAATGTGTGTCCCTAATAGGAGTGATTCTAACTGTAGGGGGAGGGGACTTAAGGGGAGGAGACCGATCATGTTAACCTCTGTACTGGGATCACATGATCGGTCTCCTCCCCGCTGACAGGACGTGGAGCTGTGTGTTTACACACACAGCTCCACGGTCCCGCCCGGTCCCGTTGTTTTAACGGGCAATCGCGGGTGCCCGGCGGACATCGCGGCCGCCGGGCACTCGCACCGGGTCCCGAGCGATGCCGCGGGCGCGCGCGCGCCGCCGGCGGCGCGCGCGCGCCCCCCAGGCGGCCGGGAACCCGAGGACGTCATATGACGCCCACCCAGGATGGTAGATCCACCTTGTGGGCGTCATATGACTATGGGCGGGTATTGAAGTGGTTAAGAGTCACTCAGGTAGGTTGGAAAATTGTATCTTCTCTAATAAGGCAAAGGTGAATCAAGATAATCCAGTGTGCTACCTCATAGGCAGTAATAGAAAGATCTAACAAGATGCTTTTCAGAAGTAAAGGATCGTATATGAGCATTTGATTGTTGCCAAATAATTAGATTTGCTATGTATTTTACCTTTAGCCGTAATGACTTGGCTGATTGTCCTGTACATGGCCCAAGGGTCTTGTCTGGTAGCAATTTTCCACTACGCTGGAAGATTTGTTCAAACTTGGCTCATTCTTTCTGCTTATGCATATAAAGATTATCATAAGAGATACTTGGATCATTATCGCTTCCCATCAGTGGGCAGCATTACTCAGTTAACATTTTTTTAATTCTTCTAATTGCCTGTGGATTCGTTATTACATTATGTTTAAGATTTCTTCTAGTTCTTTAAAAACCCGAAAAACATATCAATAGCAAAATTCTCCAACTGGTGAATCGCAAATTTTGGCATGGCTGACTAATTTAATGCAGATCTGTTTGATGTGCAGAATATCACACAATGTATAATCTAGAAAAAATAATAAATTGTGTGATTCTCTGCAGATTGGATACATGAATATATGTAGGCAAATTGTTAACTTTTTTTAATTTGCCTCATGTACAAATGAATTTGCTTATCAACAGTCATTGACCTAGAACGAAGTTTCACCCCAGTTTACAATAATCCCTAAATCTAGCCTTTTGTGTTGTTGTTAAGTTTTGAAAAGAGTATGGAAGATTTAAAATTTCTGTCAGGGTTCTATTGCTCCTTGTAAAACCATTGCAGAGATTTTGATGGTCATTACCAGGACAGAAAAGCACAGGCAGCAAAAAAAATATATTGTTCTTGCCTCACTTACGCTACTAAACATTTATTTTTGTCTGGTTCTGTATTAGAGAGATTTACCATTATTTCCTGTCCTGACAGGAAGTGCAGAAAATCTCCTAAATAGGCACACAGCTGACTTGGAATCCATGTTTTTTCTTTTTTTTTTACAGTTCTTTTAATTCCTTACTTTTCTTTTTTGTTTTCTGAAAAATCACCAAGTACGTTTCCAACCAGAGCATTTTGAGAAATCTTAATCAAAATTCTTGGCATGACTAGAAATGTATTCACCACCTAGTGCGTTATCGTTTATTAGACTGTATTGTATAATTCATGGATTATTTTTTAGAAGCCCCATGTTAGAATTCTGCCATACCATTTCTTGTCTCCTCTCAAGCTGGTATCAAGACTTAACCCACTAGTCCCTTCCCTGTCACCATCCATCACTTTGTCACTGAACGGCAGGGTGGACCTGAGCAGAACTCTTGTTACTACTCTAGAATGTGCATTGAAACCATTTTATATGTTTTTTTTGTTGTTTTTTGAATAATGAGTCAGGAGCAGCTCATTAGCTTTTGGGACAAGGAGACAAGTGCACAGAGGAGACAAACTATAATTTGAAAGGTAACCCTAATTTGTAGCTCAGTACTTGATGATATTTTGGAATGCAGGTTCATCTAGTTAAGTTGCCAGTTAACATACTAATATACAAATGCTGTTGGCTATATTGAAATACCTACCGGTAAATATTAAGAATCACCATTTAATAGAGTTGTGGATCAATTAAAAAAAAAATGTTTTTACGTTCAGTTCTCAGATCTTTATATTTCATGATATTGGCTTCTTGTAATGCTGCATTGTTCATTTTTTTCAAAGAGTGTGCAGAGCAGCTATCTTTCCAGTTGGGCTCTGTGTACACTAATGGTTAACATGTTGAATGTTGTCCAATCACTCTTTGATGGGTCCAAGACCAGGCTGCATTACTCTGCAAAAAAGCTTTGGGGACTTCAGGATCTGGCGTCCTGGTGGGTGGATTCCAAGAATGGCTGCACAGAAATGCATAGTATATAGCGGGCTTTCTCAGCCAGGGTTCCTCCAAGGATTCTTAGGAGTTCGTTGAGCAATGAGCAATTTCTGCATAACAGATATTTAGCCACTAACAATGATTTTTTTAGCTATCACGACCACAAATGTAAGGAGTTATTCTTCCAAGTGACAATCCTACTAATGTACCATGAACTGTAGATTTGCTAATTATTAGCAGGTGTTCCCTGAGCTCGGAAAACTATTTGAATTGTATCACTGTGTCAAAAGGATTGAGAAAGGCTGGTATATAGTATTTTGATTTTGTAGTTAGCTGCTTGCCTGGAGTTCACTTTTAATTTTACAGAAATAAATGACTTGGCAACACTCCTAACAGATAGGTCTGCTTCCATCATGTATTTACAGCACCTGTAAAATATCCACCTCCTTGGAGGTTTTTGTGTTTTGCTGTCATAGAACATTGATTCACTGGATTTCATTTTATTTGAATCTGTGTGGCTAGGTTTGGACATCTCTACATGGTAGTGTTTCCCTATACCTCTTTGCCAAACTGCTCCAGCTCCATCAGATTTAATAGGGGTTATGAATGTACAGCATAACAGTAGCAGTATAACTGTTAATATAAATTATCTAACTTTGCTAGTTGTGCCAGGTCACATTTGTTTTCAATTGTCTATAAATTATATAAGCAACAAACTAAATAAATAATAAAAGTGACAGTAACCTATATTATATTATTCAAGTGCTATAATGAAGTCCAAAAATAAAAAAGTGCCGCTCCAAATGCTCTACCAGTAGGGTGGCATACGTGACTCATCCATATGATACATTCCTCATTGGTGCCGCCACACCCTAAAAAAAAGGTGGACCCCAACTTCACACCACACTCACCAAAAAGAAGTTGACCCCTTGTGTTAACAAGCAAGTCAAATAGCGCCTATGAGCAGAGGCGGCTCTCTAATTAGGCAAATTAGGCGGCCGCTTAAGGCCTCGCACTCGCAGGGGCCTCGCGGCCGCCTAATTTGCCTGTGATCAATAATAATGGAGCCAGAGGCTCCGCCTCTCTTCCCCCCGCAGCCGCTGGGACTCCATGGCCCAGGGGCAGACTGACCAATCGGGCACTGCCTGAGGGCCCCCTGGGCCAATCATGGAGCATCCCGGTCTGGTGGCCAAGCCCTCTAGATCTCAGCAAGGCAGTGCGGGACAGGGGGGTAGCCGTAGGTCTGCGCCGCTCACCCACGACCGACCGCCAATTCAGCAGTCCAGCCAGGGAGAGAAAGTACACAGCAGCGCAGCCCTGTGAAGGGGAAGGAGCGGATCCGATCTTCTGATGCCGCCTGGACTGGAGACAAGGTAAAGTACCTGACCATGCAGCCCTCCTGTGCTCCAGCCTCCTGGCTAGGAGGAGCGGAGGAGCGGCGGAGCCGCTGCATATAGAAGAATTGCTCTTTCCATATTCCTCCTGCAGCCGCTAAATGTTTGTGGGGGAGAGATGAAACGAGCATTCACCGGCTGCAGGAGGAATATGGAAAGATCAATTCTTCTATATGCAGCTGCTCCGCCGCTCCTCCGCTCCTCCTAGCCAGCTTTTTTTTGCTGCCCCCTGGCTCCGCCCCCCCCCCCCATGATCTCCTCCGGCCCGTCGGCCCGACTCTGTGCTCTCCACCCTGCACTCGGCTCCCCCATCCAATGCTCTCTGTCCCCCTAAGTGCTCCCTTGCTCCGCCCCATGATCTTCTCCACCCCATGCTCTCAGTACCCCCATCTGCTCTCCACCCCACAATGCTCTCAGTCGGACAGTCCCCCCATCTGCTCTCCACCCCACCCTATGCACTCAGTCCCCCCCCATCTGCTCCCCACCATGCTCTCAGTCCCCCCCCATCTGCTCCCCACCATGCTCTCAGTCCCCCCCATCTGCTCCCCACCATGCTCTCAGTCCCCCCCCCCCCATCTGCTCCCCACCATGCTCTCAGTCCCCCCCCCCATCTGCTCCCGACCATCCTCTCAGTCCCCCCCATCTGCTCCCCACCATGCTCTCAGTCCCCCCATCTGCTCTCCACCCCACCCCACCCCACCATGCTCTCAGTCCCCCATCTGCTCTCCACCCCCACCATGCTCTCAGTCCCCCCATCTGCTCTCCACCCCACCCCACTTTACTCTGTCCCCCCATCTGCTCTCCACCCCACTATGCTCTCAGTACCCCTATCTGCTCCCCACCCCACTATGCTCTCAGTCCCCCCCTATCTGCTCCCAACCCCACCATGCTCTCAGCCCCCCATCTACTCTCCGCCCACCCATGCTCTCCACCTCAACTTGCTTTCCAGCTCCCCCAGTGCTCTCTGCCCCCTCACCCCCCCATGTGCTCCCCTCCCTAGTTCTCTCCACCACACTGTGCTCTCCAGTTCCCCGCCCCCCATGATCTCCGCTCTCCACCCAACCATGCTCTCGGTTCCCCCCATGTGCTCCACCCCCTATGATCTCCTCCACCCTCTCTGTGCTCTTCAGCTCCCCCAGTGATTTTTGGCCTATCCCATGTGTTCCCTGGCTCCCCCAGTGCTTTTCACCACACTGTGCTCTCCGGTCCCCCCACAGTGCTCTCTGCCTGCCCCCATGCTCTCCACCCCACCGTGCTCTCTAGCCCCTCCCCCACTGATCTCCGCCCCTCCATGCACTCCACCCCACCATGCTTTCCAGCTCCCCCTCACAGTGCTCTTCAGCTCCCCCAGTGCTCTCTGCCCCCCATGTGCTCCCTGGCTCCCCCCAGTGCTTTCCGCTGCACCGTGCTCCCCACACCCCCATGTGCTCCCTGGCTCCTCTCCCTAGTGCTCTCCACCCACCGTGCTCCCCAGCTCCTGTGCTCTCCATCCCCATTCTCTTAGCCCCCCCCAGTGCTCTCTGCCCCCCCCACACCAGTGCTCTCTGCCCCCCCCACACCAGTGCTCTCTGCCCCCCCCCCCCACACCAGTGCTCTCTGCCCCCCCACACACCAGTGCTCTCTGCCCCCCCACACACCAGTGCTCTCTGCCCCCCCCACACACCAGTGCTCTCTGCCCCCCCCCCACACACCAGTGCTCTCTGCCCCCCCCACACACCAGTGCTCTCTGCCCCCCCCCCACACCAGTGCTCTCTGCCCCCCCCCCCCGAACCAGTGCTCTCCAGCTCCCCCCTACTCTCTTCCCCCCCTGCTCTACACCCCCCAGTGCTCTCAGCCCACCTGCTCTCTACCCCCCCCCCCCCAGTGCTCTCTGCCTCACTCCCATGCTATCTGACACCCCTGTGCTCTCTCTCAGGCCCCCCTCACCCCCCGCAGCTCTGCAAGGTTCCAGTCTCCTCTCTTCATTATGGGCATGAGTGGGGCCTCATGTCTAAGTTTTGCCTAAGGCCTCACAAAGCCTAGAGCCGCCTCTGCCTATGAGCTCCAAGTGTGGATGTTTTCAATGTTCCAATTGCCAAATCGCTGTGGTCCTTTGTGCAGCCCCTGTAAAAACACACATAAGAGGGCGAAAACTCCTAGTGCATTACCACCAAAACCATTTATTGAAAACACAACAATATTATACTCACAAACATAGATAAAAGTAGACTTTTCAAATGCACAGCTCCAGCAGATAGGACAGGTATCCTCATTCAATGCCACGCGGTAGGGAAGATTACGTCTTTCAGGGGACAGACCCACTCAGTCACATTTGGGCCAGATACATTTATTTACATGTATTTAGGCTGTTGCTTATATAATTTATATTATTGATTGTAGAGCACTGTGCCCCAAAAGTTCTTGGGATTTACAGTATCTCACAAAAGTGAGTACATCCCTCACATTTTTGTAAATATTTTATTACCGTATATACTCGAGTATAAGCCGACCCGAATATAAGCAGAGACATCTAATTTTACCACAAAAAAATGTGAAAACGTATTGACTCGAGTATAAGCCTAGGGTGAGAAATGTGCAGCTACTGTAAATGAAAAAGAGGGTCAACAATGCCCATTTGCAGCCTCACTGTGCCTATTTGCATGCCTCACTGTGCCCATTTGCAGCCATAGGTCCCCCAAACCTCAAACTCGGTAGTTAAAAGTTCCTAGATTCCCCCTAGCTGCAGCCCAAAGGGTCACGAAATGACATTACTGCAGATGGACACAGTTGACTGACTTTGGGGCCCTTGGTGCTAGAAACCCCAAATTTGCACTACAGCATATCCAAAGCGGGGGTTCCTAGCACCAAGTGGCCCTGAGATACGGGCCCCAAAGTCAGTTCGGAAAATGTAATTCTCTGCTGCAGAAAAGTGCTTGACTCGAGTATAAGCCGAGGGGAGCATTTTCAGCACTAAAAAAATGTGCTGAAAAACTGTATATACGGTATACCTTTTCATCTGACAACACTGAAGAAATTACACTTTGCTACAATGTAAAGTAGTGAGTGTGCCGCTTGTATAACTGTAAATTTGCTGTCCCCTCAAAATCACTCAACACACAGCCATTAATGTCTAAACCGCTGGCAACAAAAATGAGTACACCCCTAAGTGATTGGGGCCAATTAGCCACTCCCCCCGTGTCATGTGACCCATTAGTGTTACAAGGTCTCAGGTGTGAATGGGGAGTAGGTGTGTTAAATTTGGTGTTATCACTCTCTCATACTGGTCACTTTAAGTTCAACATGGCACCTCATGGCAAAGAACTCTCTGAGAATCTGAAAAAAATGTTGCTCTACATACAGATGGCCTAGGCTATAAGAAGATTGCCAAGACCCTGAAACTGAGCTGCAGCACGGTGGCCAAGACCATACAGCAGTTTAACAGGACAGGTTACACTCTGAATAGGCCTCGTCATGGTGGGCCAAAGGAGTTGAGTGCACATGCTCAGTGTCATATCCAGAGGTTGTCTTTGGGAAATAGACGTATTAGTGCTGCCAGCATTGCTGCAGAGGTTGAAGGGGTGGGGGGGGGGGGGGGTGGGGGGTCAGCCTGTCCGTGCTCAGACCATATGCCGCACAATGTATCAAATTGGTCTTCATGGCTGTCGTCCCAGAAGGAAGCCTCTTCTAAAGATGATGCACAAGAAAACCTGCAAACCGTTTGCTGAAGACAAGCAGATTAAGGACATGGATTACTGGAACCATGTCCTGTGGTCTGATGAGACCAAGATATTATTTGGTTCAGATGGCAAATTGGGCCCAATTTGGACATTTTCACTTAGGGGTGTACTCATTTCTGTTGCAGTTTAGACATTAATGGCTGTGTGTTGCATTATTTTGAGGGGACAGCACCAATACAATACAACACATTCCTATGGATGTGCGGCATCTTGTGGGGGCGGCGAGTGCAAGAAGCACAGTTCACAGCAGTGATTTCCAGCGTGATCCCATTGTGCTGGAAACACAATATCGTCGGCACCTACTGTATGATGCTACAAACTTGGCACATCTTTTTTTGGGCAGTTTCTTCCATTCTTCTTTGCAAGACCCCTCACGCTCCATCAGGTTGAATGGGGAGCGTTGGTGCACAGCCATTTTCAGATCTCTCTAGAGATTTTCAATTGGGTTCAAGTCTGGGCTCTGGCTGGGCCACTCGAAGGACAATCAGAGTTGTCCCATAGCCACTCCTTTGTTTTCTTGGCTGCTTAGGGTCTTGGCTGCTTAGGGTCATTGTCCTGTTGGAAGATGAACCTTTGCCCCAGTCTAAGGTCCAGAGCACTCTGGAGCAAGTTTTCATCAAGGATGTCTCTGTGCATTGCTGCATTCATCTTTCCCTCGATCCTGACTAGTCTCCCAGTTCCTGACACTCAAAAACATTCTCGCAGCATGATGCTGTGATGATATTGGCCAGATGATGAGCAGTGTTTGGTTTCCTCCAGACATGACACTTGCCATTCAGGCCAAAAAGTTCAATCTTTTTTATCAGATCAGAGAATTTTGTTTCTCATTGTGTGAGAATTCTTCAGGTGGCTTTTGGAAAACTCAAGGAGGGCTGTCATGTTCCTTTTAATGAGGAGTGGCTTCTGTCTGGCCACTCTATCATACAGGCCTAATTGGTGGAGTGCTGCAGAAATGTTTGTTCTTCCTCACTCCACAGAAACGCTCGAGCTCCTTCAATGACCATCGGGTTTTTGGTCACCTCCCTGACTAAGGCTCTTCTCCCCCGATTGCTCAGTTTTGCCAGGCGGCCCACTCTAGGAAGAGTCCTGGTGGTTGCAAACATCTTCCATTTCCGGATGATGGAGGCCACTGTGCTCATTGGGACCTTCATTACTGCAGACATTTTTCTGTACCCTTCCCCAGATCTGTGCCTCGATACAATCCTGTCTCTGAGGTCTACAGACAATTCCTTGGACTTCATGGCTTGGTTTGTGTGCTCTGACATGCACTGTTAACTGTGGGACCTTATATAGACAGGTATGTGCCTTTCCAAATCATATCTAAATTTTCCACAGGTGGACTCCAATGAAGTTGTAGAAACATCTCAAGGATGATCAGTGGAAACAGGATGTACTTGACCTTTTTTATACATTTTCAAAGATTTCAAACAAACTTCTTTCACGTTGCCATTATGGGGTATTGTTTGTAGAATTTTTTGAGGAAAATAATTCATTTAATCCATTTTGGAATAAGACTGTAATAACAAAATGTAGAAAAAGTGAAGCGCTGTGAAAACCGTCCGGATGCACTGTATGTGCCCAAGTATGCTGAGTCGGCCATCTTGACATCTGGCAGAAATTTCTAAACTATGTAAAAGTTTTTCTTTGCACTATCAATTCACACCCCCTTCCGTCTTGTACAAGTAGTACTGATCTACAGAGGATTAGACTCTGGAGATTCTAAGCTATGTACAAATTTGTCTGGTTTTAAAATGGTTACATTGTATCATGCCTTTATGAATATCCTCCATAGTGGTTAAGCAGTAGAAGTAGTTAAATCGAATGCCGTGTAGAGTTGTGTGAGACACATTGCTGTAATAGTTTGCCGGTCTCAGTGGATGGCCCCCTTGCCAGGTGAGCAGTAGCAGGTGGAAGGGGATTAGTTCTGCCAGAATAGCCTTCCCCCCTCCCTTGTCTGTCACCTCCTGGAGCAGCACAAGGGAAAAATATCAGCACTTTTTATTTTTAGTGGGAAGATAAATTTAAAAGGAGTAAATTGGAAAATCAAATGAGGGCTGTGGAAGCCGGGGAGATTTGCAGAGCTGTCTCCCGGCGTTTGAATGAGCCATTCATCATCCCTTAGAAGTAGTCAATTCCTCTAGTATCTGTAAATGTTTTCAGATATTAGCCAATTTATATGCTCTGAGATTCATCATGGAAAATCAGCTTTACCGATGCGCATTATCTCCATCGGAGATGAAGTTTGATGTATGGGCATCTTTGGAACTCAATGAGATGTGCATTCAGAGAGAGAGAAAAAAATAAAGGGGAGGATAGAAAAAAAAAAAAAAACGTTTTTAATTAATAAACAAATTTGCTCAGAAACTCATCAGTGTCAGAAACAATAAGGACTGCTGTTCATTATTGTTTACTGCGTTCCACCCTCAACAAATGGTGCCTTCTAATGAGATTTTGTTTCCTTTTTGCTCCTTTTTTTAATTTTCTTAATGGCATTCTCGGAAGAGAAAATGCTAATTTATTTTGAATGAAAAATAAAATTGAGTTCAAACTCCATGTTTCTGGAATTACACTGACAAGTGCAGCAGTGATGGGTCCTGCTGTATAGAACCCTCCCACTTTGTGACACAGGATTTTGACTAATGTCTCTTGGCTCTTGTTGCACTACATCTTTTTTCCACATGTCCAGTGTGTTACATTTACTGTTAAAAGATTGAGCTATTCCCGTTTCTCTGCCTAGTTTAATCTCAACTGGCAAAGCAAATATTAACAGTATGGTAGGATAATGTCGACATCTGGATAAAGCACATTTTAAACAGGCTTTCTTGGGACTTTTTTTTAATGGGGTAAGCCTCTTGGAGGTGAATGCAAAGGTTCTAATGGATCATTGAGCATCTCATTGTCAATGCAAGCAACACTGGCACATGTGATGTGTTTGGTTACTCTAGATGACGTTACCCACGTATACTAGTTAATTTAATTGCATGTATCTTTTTTAGCATATCACATTTTTCTAACACTCACAGAAGGTTATGGCCAGATTATAACTAGTCTACCTCTTGCCCCTTGAAGTGTATCAGGCCTTTGGTAGACTTTTAAAATCCAGACCTGTAAAAAAAAGGTAAAGTTAAAAGCCCAATTTTGATGCACATTCCAGGTACATCAAAGCAAAAAGGTGTTCAATATCTTGGGCAGCTTTCACATGGGTTCCTCCACCTTACTGACTCCACTTGCTCAGTGGGGGATCGCCTTGCTGATCCCTGCTGAGCAGGCGTGTGACAGGTCCGCTCTCCTCTATGAAGAAATCGGGTGAAAATGGACCGCCTGTCCGTTTTGAACCAGTCCGCCAGACGGAGGAAAAATAAGACCGCCATCCGTCTGGATTTTGCAGACAAGATTGGATCGCATAGCGGCAGATGTCAGCAGACATCCACTGCTCCATAGGGGAGAGTGCAAGGGCCAATCAGGTCTGCTTGAAAAACGGACAGCCGGACCTGATCGCACAGCCCGTGTGAAAGGGGCCTTACAGGTTGTTTGTTTTATTTTAAAATTATCCAGACCATAAGTGGAAAAGCCTGCATGCTGCAGAGTGAGACCCTTTGCTCGGTGGAGAGGCAGTGATCTATTTGCAGAGGACCAACACCCCTTCCATCCACTGCTGGGCTACAACTTGTCATATAGACAATGCCGCATGGAATGATACAGCTGGAACAATTGAGCAATAACCGTGTCTAAAGAAGAGCCAAGGTCAGTAACAAAGGCAGGGAGGAACTAGCACGGTAGTTGGAAACAAGATCAGGATAGCTGAGCCAAGGCCAGTAACTTGCAGACAATGAAGTAAAAGTGGACAGGCAGAAGCAAGAACGGGTTGGCAGGCTAGAGTCAGAAAGATCAGATTTTTAGGCGTAAACTCAAACAGGTAATCCAAAGACAGATCAAGAACAATAGCTGGGTCAACAACAACACATTCACAGAATATGGATCAGGTCAAAGCAAGGATTTTAGCTGAAAACCTGTAAGCAATAAGGCTAGGAAGTACGGCATCCTACACTGCCCTATTGAGCTGTGCAAACACACACATCCTTACAAAGGGACCTACGTCTAACCACGATTCCAGGTGGAGAGCTGTGCACTGTAGTGCTAGTGCCAGTAACAGCTGATCAAGTGGTCTTGTTGAACTACTTAGTAAATCGCTGATATAAAATGAGCATGCAGCCAATGTATTGTTGAGGTACCTCAAATGTTTTATGTCCATATCTCTGAGTGGCAATGTCAGCTCCCCATATCCCAGTTCTGACAGGTTCCTTTATGTTAAGTGCCTGCTTGGTTTATGGTACCTGGTAAAGCTACTGGATGCGGAACATGAGCTCACCCTTGGAACATAGAATCACCAGCAACCATAACGAAAGCAGGAGCAGTGGTTCCTGACAACTGAAATGTTTAACTAGCTGTAAAACATACCCAAATGGAACATGTGGTCTTTGGTTGCATTTACTGCAAGTTAAAGGGAACTTACCATTAAAAGTACAATAGCGTACTCTACCTAGCCCTTCTAAACTAGCAACCTCTCAACCCAGCTGATACTTGCAGTGCCTTGTAAAGTATTCATACGCCTTGAAATTTTCTAAATTTTGTTATGTTGCAACCAAAAATGTAAATGTATTTTATGTGATAGATCAACACAAAGTGGCACATAATTGTGAAGTGGAAGGAAAATGATCAATGGTTTTCCAATTTTTTTTACAAGTAAATATCTAACTATAATCTAATGGAACCAATTGCCTTCAGAAGCCACCTAATTAGTAAATAGAGTCCACCTGTGTGTAATTTAATCTCAGTATAAATGCAGCTGTTCTGTGAGGTCCTCAGAGGGTTGTTGGAGAACCTTAGTGAACAAACAGTGTCATGGAGGCCATGGAACACACCAGACAGGTCAGGGATAAAGTTGTGGAGAAGTTTAAAGCAGGGTTAGATAATAAAAATATATACCAAGCTTTGAACATTTCACAGAACACTGTTGAATCCATTACCCCGAAAATGGAAAGAGTATGGCACAACTGCAAATCTACTAAGACATGGCCATCCACCTAAATTGACAGGCCGGGCAAGGAGGACATTAATCAGAGAAGCAGCCGGTAACTCTGGGAGAGCTGCAGAGATCCGCAGCCCAGGTAGGAGAATCTGTTCACAGGACAATTATTAGTCGCGCACTCCACAAATCTGGTCTTAATGGAAGATTGACAATAAGAAAGCCATAAGAAGTACAGTTTGCAGTTTGTGAGAAGCCATGTGGGGGACAAAGCAAATGTGGAAGAAGGTGCTCTGGTCAGATGAGACCAAAATTTAACTTTTTGGCCTTAAAACAAAACAGTATGTGTGGCGGAAAACTAACACTACACATTACCCTGAACACACCATCCCCACCGTGAAACATGGTGGTGGCAGCATCATGTTGGGGGCATGCTTTTTTCAGCAGGGACAGGGAAGCTGGTCAGAGTTGATGGGAAGATGGATAGAGCCAAATAACAGGGCAATCTTAGTGAAAAACCTGTTAGAGTCTGCAAAAGACTTGAGACTGGGGCAGAGGTTCACCTTCCAGCAGGACAACGACCCTAAACATACAGCCAGAGATATAATGGAATGGTTTAGAGCAAAGCATATTCATGTGTTAGAATAGTCCAGTCAAAGTTCAGACCTAAATCCAATTAAGAATTTGTGGCAAGACTTGAAAATTGCTGTTCACAGACACTATCCAATCTGACAGAGCTTGAGCTATTTTGCAAAGAAGAGTGGGCAAAAATGTAACTCTCTAGATGTGCAAAGCTGGTAGAGACATCACCAAAAAGACTTGCAGCTGTAATTGCAGTGAAAGGAGGTTCTACAAAGTATTGACTCGGGGGGGCTGAATACAAATGCACACCACACTTTTCACATATTTATTTGTAAAACAAAATAATTGATAATTTTCCGTCCGCTAAACAATTATGTGCCACTTTGTGTTGGTCTATCACATAAAATCCCAATCGAATACATTTACTTTTTGGTTGTAACATGACAAAATGTGGAAAGACTCAAGGGGTATGAAAACTTTTTCAAGGCACTGTAGCATGCCAACCACAGCCTTCTTGGCTGTTTGTCTCCTCTTCAGCACTGACCATGCCTGATAAATGTGAACCCATAGATTTGAATTGTACTGTACTCCAATTGTTCAATGTGGAGGATTTCCCCATTTAAAGTGGTATTAAACCCAAAACCAAAACAAAAAAAATGTAATATATTGTAGTTTACCAATTCTTAGATATTAATCTTCTGTTTTTAGGCTTTTTTTCTTCTTTCACCTGGTGATCCAGCCAGTAACGCATGTCCCATCTTAGGGTGTCTGTATTCTGGATAAAAACAGACATTTGGGCAGCAGCATTGTCAGTCTGAGTAGAGGGTAGGGTTAGACTAATGCCGCGTACACACGATCGGAATTTCAGACAACAAATGTTCGATGGAGCTTGTTGTCGGAAATTCCAACCGTGTGTAGGCTCCATCGGACATTTGCTGTCGGAATTTCCGACAACAAAAATTCCGATTGTGTATACACAATTCCGACGCACAAAATTCCATGCATGCTCGGAATCAAGAAGAAGAGCCGCACTGGCTATTGAACTTCATTTTTCTTGGCTTGTTGAATGTCTTGTACGTCACTGCGTTCTTGACGTTCGGAATTTCCGACAACATTTGTGTGACCATGTGTATAAGAAACAAGTTTGAGCCAACATCCGTTGGAAAAAAATCCAGGATTTTGTTGTCAGGATTGTCCGAGCGTGTGTACCCGGCATCACAGATTTAGATGAACTCCAGCTAACACTTCCTGACAGCAAACTGTTTTTTTTTCTCATGTGCCTACACTCTGAATGAAAGAACAAAGGGGGCACCTTTTGGACAGAAGCATTGTATGTCTAGGATTGAGGGGGGTGTTAAATGGACTAGCAGATTTAGATACACTAATCAATTGAAGCCAAACTCCAGCTAACACTTTAAAAAAGTGTTACAGCAACAGTTTTTTTTTTTCCCTCTAGAGATAAAGGTTTTACGTAAATTAATAAAAGCTGATCATTGTAACCACCCCCGTCAGTGTTTAATGGTTTGCCTCAACTCTCTGTTACTTTGTCTGGACAGTTTGGTCTGGTAAAGTTTGTTGAAAAATAACAGACTTACTGGAATGATCACCAGGTGAAAATAAAGGAAAAAAATGTATGAATTGGTAAGCTGCATCTATTACATTTTTGTTGTAGGGTTAATTCCCATTGTGATGCCTCGTACACATGATGAGAACATCGGACGAATGATCATCTGTTATTTTTTGTATCCTCGTCTCTTATAAAAAATTAAGTGGTTACGAAAATTCTCGTACCACAGAATACAACTTCGGAAGTGATGTAATGTGTTGTATTTTATTGTAATTTATTCCGTAGTTTCTGAGCATGCATGGTTTTGGTCTTGTGTCGGACGAATACTATAGTGATTGAACGAAAATTTATGTTCTGGTATTGTACGAGAGAAACATTTTCATGTTTGTCCCTTCAGAGAATTTTGCATTAAATGTCGTGATCGGCCCACGAAAACAGTGTACTAACGATCAGATTATCGTACGATCAATTCAAATGCGGTATTTTTCTAACTATTTTTTGATTGGGTGTACTGGGCATAAGGCTGATTCACAGTGCAGATGCTGAAAGTACTGACGTTTTTTTTCCAGAATATATAAATTGAACAAGAATCGGGCTGATGTAAGTCGGCATTTGGGTGTGGAAGGATGGTTTCAGTTTAGATTAGGCTGGGAGGATGAGGTAAGGTTTTTTTTTTTTTTTTACTGAAGGTGGACTTTATTTCAAATACTTCTTTGAAATAAACTTTCTTTGCAGTGTATCATAAAAGGTCATAACTAGAACAATTCAATGTTAAAGTGATTTACCGAAGCTGAGGCATCTAGAAACACACCCAGATTTCCCCTCTACATATTTTATTAAACATTATATAGCACCCTGATCTTAAACATGGCTGCTAATAAATCTAGTTGTGCTAAGTGGTAACTAGCCTGGCTAATTGGTAGGTTGATCCACTGATTCCTGTCCTAAGTCTGAGTTTGGGGAAGTCTCTCTCTTCTGTCAATAGGTGGCACTGTTGCTTTTGGCATTAGAATGATGGATTACCATAAATTTAGGTAATGGGTAACCAGGTTGTTTCAGCCAATCAGCAGGAATTTCTTTGACTTCTGTGTATGCTGGGATAGGCTTTTTATTTGGGAGGAGTCAGGTGATCGGGGTTCTGAGGCTGTGGCCTTGGTGGGTGTGTGTTGAGAAACCCCTGGTAGCTAGGCCTGAAGCCTGAGGCCTATCCAGGTGACATGCTGGCTGCTAGGTACACTTAAGGCCTTTCCAGCAGTTCAGGGTCCTGCTGAGGAGGAGCAGCCAAGGTTAAGCCCTGAATGCCTGGGGCGGAACCGCATGAGTTAGAGGCTTGGCCTGAAGGGAGCCTGATCATTGTCGGAGGTAAAGGAGAAGCAGTTGCCACAAAGGGACAACCACTCCTGTTACCGGAGGCAAGTTTGGAAGGGATGAAGTTCTGAAGGAGTACTAGAGCAGATGCTTCACTAGCCGGGGACAGTGAAGTAGTGGGAAAGCTTCAGTGGAGACTCATCCAGGAAGGTAGTGGGTAGCTGTGAGTAAAGCTTGATGGAGTATGGCTGGTAGCTGTAAGTAAAGCTTGAAGATAAAATACAGCGGTTAGCTGTGGGTGAAGCTCGGGAATCCAGCAGGTAGCTGAGAGTCCAAGAAGTCTAGTGAAAGACGGTGAGCTGAGCTTAAGGATCTACAGTGGGATACAGTAAGTTAAGGTGGAAGATCTACAGTAGGATACTGTGAGAGAAGTTGTTGCCATGAGAGACTGCGGTTGCTACCAGATACAGATTTCTGCATTCAGCTAAAAGGCCTTCGTTCTGTATTGCTGTCTGCCTAGTTCTATTTTTTCATCTTTGCCTTACTTGCTATTGCATTTACCTAAGGGTATCCTGTTCCCTAAACCCTCTCGCCCCACTATTCCTGATAAGATAAATAAAACCCTCTTTGGTTGCCAGTCACTTTTTGTAAAAATGAACAATCTTTTCACCTTGCACTACACCCACTATGCCTATTAACCTGCACCCTGAGGAGGAATGTCAGTTCTCGCTGGCTCTGGGGGTCACCATCGGGCCCTTGGAAGTCAGGCAGACCTCTACAATTACAAAATATAATACAAGGTTACTGGCTTATCGATCACACAAGGACTAATATTGAAAACTGGAGCTGTGCATACAGTATAAGAGCTAATGCGTATCATAGTCAATAAGATTCCATACTTCATTCCCTCAATTAAATTAGTAAAGTAAACCTTTTCTGTTGCTAGAGCCATCTGCACCCTTTTTGTTTGCCTTTTTTTCATTAATCCCTTGATGCACAGTCACTTACATGTACGTCACTGTGTTGAAGCAGGTATACCGGGCCCATGACTGCAGCTGTCAGCCATACCCCGATATCATTTGTTTCTGCTGGTAATGCCTTGCACTGTAAAAAACGATTCTAGTGGCCAATTAGCCGTAGGATCACTTTTACAAGAGGTGGGAGGGGTTGTTCACCCCCTTCTCTGTGCTTTTCCAGGCTCATCCGATCTGGCGATTGCAGCTGTTGACAATAGAGGTGATCGGGGACTGGAACATCCCTCATCATCTCTGTGGTCCAGGAGACCGGAAGCGACAAGCATTTCATCACTTCCAGTTAAGGAAAATGTAAACAGAGCCTTTTTTTCTGGATTAAGTTAAAGGGACAGTGTAAATTTTACAAATAAGTTATAATAAAAAATATTTTTAAAGCGCCCCCACCCCACCCCCCTCGCACGCATAGGTGAACTGTGTTCACACCACACATGTAAGGTATCACCACAATCATTATAATGAGAGCAATATTTCTAGCTTCTGACCCCTGTGGACCTGTAAACTGGTAACCTGTAAAAAGATTTACAGCATCGCCAATGGAGATTTTTAAGCATCGTAATTTGTCGCCATTCTACGATCGTGCGCAATTTTAAAGTGCAACATGTTAGGTATCTATTTACTTGGCATAACATCATATTTTATATTTTGTCAAAATATTGGGTTATATATTGTTTTGCATTAAAATTCCTTAAAGTGTATCTTTTCCAAAAAATTGAATTAGAAAAACTGCTGCGCAAATAACGTGACATTAAAAATTGCAACAATCACAATTTTGTTCTCTAGGTCCTCTGCTAAAAGAAATGTATAATGTTTGGGGGTTCTAAGTAATTTTCTAGCAAAATAAATAGATTTGTACATGTAGGATATAGGCCCAAAATAGGCCTGGTCTTCAAGTGGTTAATCCGACCCACTGTGATCGCTTGGTCAGACGATTCTGGAAAATCTTCATACATATGTATGTGGATGGTTCTGTTTAATGTATATGAAGTGAGGAACATCTCAGTCAGCATCTGCTTATTGCTTGTTCTCAGAGGGCATTATATTTCCATAGGTCACTGCTGGAGACCATTTATATTCAGGTGTCGCCTGACACGGACAGCTTTCAGTGCTTGTGTCTTGGATGCAGTTGTAGATCCAATTTTATCTCGCATTGCTTTCTTACTCCATAGGATCCAGATCATCCGCCCTGTGAGGGTTTTGGGAGTTGTGTTACGAAGCATAAACGTGTTGTGATAACTGCATGTTTCATAAATTGTGTTTGGACTAAATCAACCCAAGAAAAAAAAAAAAAACATTCAGGTTATGTACATGACACATTACTAAAATGGCTGAGTCAGTCTTTGTTTTTTCAGTGTTCCTCATGCTACTGTGTATACTGTAGATGCTTTAACGTGATATTGGCTGAAGTTTTTGTGTCTGAAGTAAATGGTGGCCATTGCTACACCTCTTGACAGAAGCTTGGTTTATTCTTGATGATTTTATGAAACCGAAGAATGGCAAAGCGTGCTTGTGTGAAAAATTCCTTACACGGCAAAACAAAAGGTTTACTTTAACCACTTGCCTACTGGGCACTTTTACCCCCTTCCTGCCCAGGCCAATTTTCAGCTTTCAGTGCTGTCACACTTTGAATGACAATTGCGTGGTCATGCAACATTGTACCCAAATTACATTTTTAGAATTTTTTTTTGCACTGATGGTCACGAATAGGCTCTGATGGGGCTGCACTGATGGGCACGAATAGGATCTGATGGGGCTGCACTGATGGGCACGAATAGGATCTGATGGGGCTGCACTGATGGGCATGAATAGGCTCTGATGGGGCTGCACTGATAGGCAGAACTGGTGGGCACAAATTGGAAGCACTGATGGGGGATGTTGCGGTTGCACTGATGATCACGGCACTGATGATGATTAGTTCCATGTTGTCCCCGGGTTCTTCCAGGTGCCAGTCTTCAGCCATTTTAATAGGCTAGCGCAAGATGACATCACTCCCATGCATCCACGGGAGTGCAGTCATCTCAGCACATAGGTAGTGTGCCAGAATGTAAAATGCATGTGCAGCTCAGTGTACATTCTCCAGAGGTATGCTTATGAAGGGGGTGTGCCCCTCCCCCCAATCAGATTTCACAGCTTTTGCCCACCCCCTGCTTTATGAGTGTGAAAAATCTGCATACAATTCGCATAAGTGTGAACCCAGCCTACGGCCTGTTCCGCAGCAGACAGCTGTCTGAAATAACAGTAGGTTCAAGCTGGGGAAACCATATGGTTGGGATCTGCCTAGATCACTGGACTGACACCCAGCTGAGCCTCTCAGCGAGCCGCTGAGAGCCTGAGCCAGCAGCTTCCGCCCCTCCACAGCCCAGCGCTCCAGTGAGCTTGGGGGTGCAGAGTAGAGACTTGGTGACTGACAGTCACCAGTTCTCAGCTTACAGAGCACTGAGAACTGAGCGATCAGCGGTGTTTGGACAGATGTACCTAGGTAAGTATGATAAAAAAAACTTGCTGTTCACTTGTTTTTAACCTCTTATGAACCGCCCACTCAGATATACTGTGGCAGGGCCGCCCTCCGGCATAAAATAACAGACTTGTGCGTGATTTCTTGCACTGGGTCTGAGGTGTGTGCCACTAGCGACGACTGTGATTGAACAGCCGATCGTTTTCAGGAGAGGCAGAACGGCGGTCTGCCTAAGGCAGACCACCATTCTGTGTAAGGGGAAGATGGAGATCTTGTGTTTCTGCTATGCATGGATCTTGGTCTTTCCCCAGTTAAAGCACCCCCCCCCCCCCACAGTCAGGAAGCACCCTCTAGGAGTACATTTAACCCTTTGATCACCCCTGTTAACCCCTTCCCTGCTAGTGTCAATAGTACAGTGACAGTGCATTTTTCTTAGCACTAATCACTGTATTAGTATCACTGGTCCCCAAAAAATTTCAAAAGTGTCAGGTGTCCGATTGTTCTGCCACAATGTCGCAGTCCCGCTAAAAATCGCTGATTGCCGCCATTACTAGTAAAAAAAAAAAAGTAAATATATAAAAATTCCAAAAATATATCCCATAGTTTGTAGACGCTATAACTTTTGGGCAAACTAATCAATATACACTTATTGCAGGTTTTTTTTTTACCAAAAATATGTAGCAGATTACATATTGGCCTAAATTGATTTAGAAATTGATTTATTTTTAAAAAAAATGTTTTATTCTGTAGGTTTTATACCATAAAGTAAAAAATATATTGTTTTTTTTTTTTTTTTTTTTTTTTTTCAAAATGTTTTTGTTTATAGAGCAAAAAATAAAAACTGCAAAAGAAGGCTCTGTTTGTGGGAAAAAAAGGGCATACATTTTATTTGGGTACAGCATCGCACAAACACGCAATTGTCAGTTAAAGTAACGCAGTGCTATATTGCAAAAAATGGCCTGGTTATGAAAGTTTTAGCTGGAGTTTGGCTTCAATGAATTAGTGTATCTAAATCTGCTAGTGCATTTAACACTCCCCTCCCCCAAGACTGACAATACTGCTGTCCAAAGGTGCCCCCTTTGCACCTTCATCCAGAGTGTGGGCACTGGCCAGCTCACCAGGTGAACACAAAGCTGCGAGAAATGACTTTTGGTCTTGGGTTCAAGTGCCCTTTCACGCTGGGGTTGCCCGTGCGTTAGCGCTAAATCGGCGTTAGCGCTAAATCGCGCTAGCGGACGAAGAAGGGGTTAGAAATGCCCGTGTTGCGGTGCTTCCAAAGCGCTGCTCATTCATTACAATGGGCAGGGCGTTTTGGGAATGCTGTATACATCGCTCCCAAACCGCCCCAAAGACACTGCTTGCAGGACTTTTTCTAACATCCCGCAAGCGCACCGCATCGGTGTGAAAGCACTCGGGCTCTCACATTCGGGCGGCATTGGAGGCAGTTTTCAGGTGCTTTACAGGCACTATTTCTATCGCTAAAATGCATGAAAACTGCCTCAGTGTGAAAGGGCTCTAATGCCGCGTACACACGAGCGGATTGTTTTCGGAATTCCGCTCAAGCTTGGCTTGCATACACATGGTCACACAGTTCGCTGAACTTTCGACCATCAAGAACGCGGTGACGTACAACACTACGACGAGCCGAGAAAATTAAGTTCAATGCTTCCGAGCATGCGTCAAATTGTTTCCGAGCATACGTAGGAATTTTGCGCATCGGAATTGGTACAGACGATCGGAATTTTAGATCGAAACTTTTTCCTACCGAAAAATTGAGAACCTGCTCTTAATTTTTTTTGCTGGCGGGAATTCGGCCAGCAAAAGTCCGATGTAGCATACACACGGTCGCATTTTCCGACCAAAGGCTTTCATCGGTCTTTTGCTGGTGGAATTTCCGATCGTGTGTACGCGGCATAATACTGATTTTAAATTATGTTAAATTCATGTAATCACCAGACACTCCTGGACATATTTTTCGCTCTTCACCTAACCAGCCATTGAAGTTGCTGTTGGATTTGACAATGAAGCACTCGAGATGGAGAGCTCTTGTAGATGTGGTGGGGTAATAGCACAGAGAATCTAATCCTCTGCTTTACACTGCTTGGTGTTTGTTGCAATCGACCCCAGTAGGTTAATGAACCACTTTTCTGTTGAGAGGTAGAGTGGAAAAAGGGGCCAGTGTAGATTCACACTAGAGACCACTTAAATCTTTTAACCTTTTAAGTGCCGGGAGACCTGCAATATATTAAGTGAAGGTGTTAAATGGTTTTTATTTGCTTCAGGGTTAGTAAAGGCTAGACAACTTTCCTCCTCCCCCCTCCTTCCTCTTTAGATCAGCAAATGGCATTGCGGCTATGATGAATGAGTATTAGGGTAACTCATTTTAAGACGTACTTGATTTATTAACACCAAGGTCTCCATTTTCCGGCAGGTCAGTGCTTTACTGAAACACCCAAAGTCATTGTCAAGGTCACGCTGTTTATTATTTTTTATTTTTCCACAAATGTCTGAAAGATATCAGCTTGTTAATCAGCCTGTGAAGTCCTGATGAGATTCAAAGGTTGGACAAAAAAGCAGTTTTGGTCTTCACAAAAAAAAAAAAAGAAAATCTTTAAAAGGAAAAAAATTAAAAGCTAGCGGCTGTGAGGGCCACGCTTCAATTATGACTCCCTAGTAAGACAAGGGCCTTAATGGTCAGTGTTTGCCTTCAGGGATGTTTATTACACACACAACTATTTTGCAGGAGCAGCGTCAAATCTATAAAACTACCATTAGGCTGAAAAATCAATCAAAATGCCATTAAAGTGGAATAAGTTGCCAATATTGCTGATGTGGTAGCAGCTCTTTCGATTTTCCTTCAGATTATTAGGTACAGCCTAGTAGTGACTTTGTTAAGGAAAATAAGTGTTGTTCAGAAGTAATACGTCTCTTTGGCTTCATAAAGTTTGTGGCCTCATATTTCCCACTTTATTGATTACCCATTATCATTTCTCACAAGGCGTCCTAACTCAAGGGGAAAATATAACTCTCTCTCGTTTCTCGCTGAACGGCCATGCCATTATAGATCGGGAGGAAGGTATTTCAGATGAACCAGTCTGGGAGAAAAATGAGCTGAAAATAATATGAGTGTGCCTTCCAGGTCTTAGCAGTTAGAAGTAAGAACAAAGCTTTGTCAGCAATATGCCCACCAGCCCCCCCCCCCCCCCCCCCCAACACCACCACCTCCTTTATTCTTTCTACCCTCCTCTCCTTGGTATACCACCCCCGTACTGCTGCATCTCCATCCTTTCCCCTCTCTTACAAAACAATGAACAGCTGGAATGGAGTTCTTGTGCTATCAGTAACCTTAAAGCGTTTCTGTGCTATGAGTAATTTGCTCTGAAGGAGATAGTAGGTTAACGATTTATTCAGCTCCTAAAATTCCAAGCCCACTGCTGTGATGCTCAGAATAAATATTTTTATTCTTTGTTTTCTGGCTTGTTCTTCTTTTTTTTTTTTCATTCTTTTTTAAATGAATTTTTGTCGTACTGACATGCCCTGCGCACTTTACCTAAAACAATAAACCATTCAACGTAGTCTCTGCTGCTGAATTAAATTCACGTTTGAAGGCACTATGACCTCTTACAAACACAAATTCTTCATGCCAATTAAAACACTATGCTTTTGAGGCATGGGTAACAACAGAGACAACCAGAAGAAAGCCACATACCTTTCCGAGTTTGTAAAATGAAAGTGCGATACTGCAACCATTTTGCGTTGCACACAATTGTGAATTTGACAATTGCTGTGCTCAGACCACAGCTGCATGCACGGTCATACAATCTTCTAAAAGAAGGGCAGCAACCAGCAATGTCTGTATAAAATCTTCATTATTTACTATAAATCCATCTAGGTAGAGGGAATAATGCACACACATTTACACGTTAGTGGGCTTTAGACGGCTTTCGCACCAAGCCGCCCATAGCGTCAGCAGTAAAACGCCGCTATTTTTAGCGCCGTTTTACCGTCTGATTTGCAGCACATTTTGCCCGCTAGATTTTTTACCCCCTGCTAGCGGCCGTGAGAGGGTTAAAGCCGACTGCAATACGCCGCAATAGCAGCGTTTTGCCGGTAGTATTGCAGCACTGCCCCATTGATTTCAATCGGGAGCATCGGTGGAGAAGCGGTGAGTTCAGCGTTCCAAAGAAGCTGCTGGCAGGACTTTTCCTTTTTGCTTTCACACCGGAGACAATGGAACAGCAGTTTGAGGGCGGATTGCAGGCGCTATTTCTAACGCTATAGCGCCTGCAAAACGCTCTCGGTGTGAAAGGGGTCTTAGTCATAACTACACCTTTCCAGTTTGAGAAAAGGAGATGCAAACTCCATATAAGTATCACTGTTTAGAATAAGATTAAAATGTTGCAAGGCCAGGCAAATCACAGGGAGGCCCGGCGCAATGCATTAACCAATTGCCAACTGGCTTACGCAGATGTACGTTGGCAAAGTGGCACAGGTGCGCAAAACCACGTACCCGTACGTCACTCCATTGGCAGCTAGCGAGCGCGCGCACACACACCGCGCACTGTAGGTCCCACAGACTCAATGTCCGCTGGAGGCCCATGATCGTGGCACGGAGAGGCAGAAGAGAGAGATGCCTATGTAGACAAGGCATTTCCCTGTTCTACCTAGCAACATGACGGGGATCTACTGCTCCCAGTGATCGGGAGAAGTGACCTCTGTCATGTTCTAGTAAGCCCACATCCCCCCTACAGTTAAAACCCGCTGAGGGAACACAGTTAACCCCTTTATCGCCCCCTAGTGTTTAACCCCTTCCCTGCCAGTGACATTTACACAGTGATCGGTGCATTTTTATACCACTGATCGCTGTATAAATGTCAATGGTCCCAAAATAGTGTCAAAAGTGTCCGATCTGTCCGCCGCAATGTAGCAGTCACAATTAAAATCACAGATTAAAAATTACTATTAAAAAAAAAAAATATCAGCACTGGAGAAATTGTGCAGTTTGTCCTGTAACCGTGGTATACAGATCATCCAAAAAGGCATATAGTGGCAGTATTTTAATGTAAAAATAAGATTTTATAAGCTGTGGGCATATGGACTATTTTAATATTACTGGGTTTAGTAACACTTTAAGTATGAAGTACAGCTAAAACATACTTTGCTCATGGAATTTTTATGAAAAGAAGCTTGTAAACTACTCTTCATTATTACACATCCACGGGTTACCTTGGACAACATGGCTCATCTCGCTCTTACCAAATCCCAGCTGAACCCTCAGAAGATTTCTCTTCAACATTTCTTGCCAAATGGGAACAAGATTTGTATACAGCCTTCACTGCTCGATAAAAAGATTGGATCCTTCAGATGACTCGCATGGCCTCCATTTCAAGCTTCATTTGGGAAACAGACTATAAAATCCAAACTAGGTGGTACAGGGTCCCATTGATGCTCCATAAACTTTTTCTGCTGTGCCCCCTGATTGAAGATGCCACAGGGAAGAGGGCACCCTACTCTACACATTTTTGTCTTGCTCAAAGCTTACTCCTTTTTGGAACCAGGATAAACACATTAACAGATTAATGGATGTCCATTAATCTTCATCTAACTCTGATGTCTTTGAAGCTGTATAAATGCTCCTTACTAATTCCCTTACTTAACATGGCTAAGGCATGCATTCCCCTGTATTGGAAGCATCCTACGCCAACCAGCCTATGGCTAGCTAAAATCAATAAAATTTACATGATGGAGGAACTGATGGCCGCGGTCCACAATAAAGAAGAACAATTTAGCAAATGTTGGTTCTACTGGACCAACACCTTACGTTTTCCGCGGACTTCCAGTCCCTTTGGTCTTTTCTGGGTTAGGTGTGTACTCCATGGTAACGTATCGGATGAGCCATTTTTTAAAGTTGAGAGCCGCGTGCAGTGTTTCCCTACTGTAATGTCTCTGATCCCCTTCCAACCCCTCCCCCCATTCTTTCAACCGCCCACACCCCTTCCCTTTTTTCTTCTTTCTCTTTGTTTTTTTTTAACCCTTCTTCCATTCTATCCATTTCTGAAATTTCCCTTCATTTCATCTATAGGAATGTGGTAGTTTTTTTCCATGAGGTGTTTTTTTTTTTGGTCTGTGAGAGGGGGTGTTATTTGAACTCCTTAAACCTGGTACACACTATGAGTTTTTTTTCTGTTTAACCCAGTGGGATCAACCAGTTAGAGCCGCTGTACTAACAATCTGCTGTTAGTACAGCGATCTCCCCTGCTGAACTGTTGTGTTCTGACAGGGGGATTGGGATCCGGTTTTCTGCTGGTTTTCCAGCATGCTCATCTGACAGAAGCTGACCCAGCTGCCATTCACAAGGGCCAAATGTCAGATGGTTTTATTGAACTGGTCGATGTTGCCCAGCATTCTGCCTGTGTGTACAGGGCTTTAGCTAACTGTCTCTGATGTGATCTACTTTGTGCTACTTACCTTGTTTGCACACCTGTGTATGTTTTATATTTGTTGTAACTTTCTCTGTTTAGACAAACTCTCGCAGTGTTATTGCTCTGAACTGGTGTATGACTGTAAAATAAAGAATTAAAAAATAAAAGCATACAGTGGCCCTGCTATCTGAACATAGAAGTGTAAAAATAGCTTTGGTAGGTCTGAACGTGGATTATTGGGTAGGCACTACAAGATGGGAATACAGCCAGGTTGGGTCACACAGTATAATGCCGCGTACACACGAGCGGAATTTCCGTCAGAAAAATCTTGGATGTTTTTTCCGACGGATTTCCGCTCAAGCTTGGCTTGCATACACACGGTCACACAAAAGTTTACTGAACTTTCGACCGCCAAGAACGCGGTGATGTACAACACTACGACGAGCCGAGAAGATGAAGTTCAATGCTTCCGAGCATGCGTCAAATTGTTTCCAAGCATGCGTAGAAATTTTGCACGTCTAAATAGGTACAGACGATCGTAATATCCAATCGGAACTTCTTCCAACCGAAAAATTGAGAACCTGCTTTCAATCTTTTGCTGTCTGGAATTCCGCCAGCAAAAGTCTGATGGAGCATACACATGGTCGCATTTTCAGATCAAAAGCTCTCATCGGACTTTTGCTGGCGGAATTTCCGCTCGTGTGTTCAGGGCATAAGAGTCCATGAGAACTTAGAGTCAGGACTGTCCCTAACAACCAGGTCATACATAGTGACTGGTACCTTTTAGGCACTGAATTTGTAATTTGCATTGATAGTGTAATGGACTTCTATGTGTTACGATAGAAAAAGGACATGTTTTTTTGTGGCAGACTAGCAAAATCGGAATGGGTATTCGTCCTTACCTGACATCTATTACATTGTAAAACATCCCTCCCATAAGGGCTTCCAGTCAGAACTTTTTCAGTAGAAAAGCAGCCACTGTGATAGAATGAGCCCAAAAATGCACTCGCTGGCACTAAAGAGGCAGTATATTTTTAACACCTCATTTTATGTTGCAGTGACAAAGTGCCTGAATCCAGTAGCAAGAAAATCTTAATAATGGCGCAAAGGCAAAAATTCACCTGATAAACTGATTTTATTCTGACAAAAATCTTATAAAGCAAACCAAACCCTGCATCCTTATAAATCCATACACATTTGCTGTACGTTCTGTCAAAATCGTTTTGAACGCATCTACATTGCAGTATGTCTACGAGTGTGCAAACAAGGATGTATTTATATTGGATGTACTTTTAGGTGCTTGTGTGAATATCCGCAGCTTTCATGGCTTGTTCCACTGAATATTTACCACGCCGAGTTAGAGTTGGTGTCATTTAGACATAACGTAGGTCTTTTGTGCTCCTGTGTACGCGGCAAATATTTTTACTTTGTATGAAAATGACTGCATTGAGTTTGGCACATTCCTGGGCCAGTGCTTGATTGATGATCATAAAATTCCTAACATGCCCACCTTCAAATGCATTCTAGTAAGAAGAGTGCAGGTTTAGGAGATATTTCTTTGACCTACAGGTAAGCCTTAATCTAGGCTTACCTGTAGGTCCAAGTGGTTTGTAAGGGTTTACAACCACTTTAAGGAGTGGTAAAAAGGCTCAACCCTGTTTTTTTTATCGCCCTTCAACCACAACTGTAAACCTAGCCTTTCATATATTAAAACCAAACCTTTTTTTTTTGCGGTCACCCCATCAAAGACATTTACTTTCATTTCATGATCCAGAGACGGAACAGGAAGTAAAAGGAAATGTCTCCAAAGCGAGAGGAAATCCCCTCTTAGTTGTCACCAGAACAGGTGTTCTCTTTACCCACTTGAGTCCGTGGCCTTTTTTATTTAGTACATAAGTTCATCGGTAGATCAACTTCTGTTCAATCAGAGTGCCCTTACATGCATTGAAATTCAGCCGGTCCCTGCTGAACTAGCTTGATTTTGATCCTTGTATACCTGGCTTAACAGGAGGAAGTGCTGTGATGTCACCTGTGATGTCACATCCCTTCCAGTGTAAATGCAGAAAACACTGAAGCTTTGTTTTTACAGTAATGCGAAGGAGCTGCTATGGAGCTTTGTGTAGCAAGATCAGAAGCCCAGTAGCTGATCATTTCGGCTCCTCGGCTTAGCGCTGAAACTGGACTGTCTTACAGCCAGCCATTCAAGTGCTAGGGGCGGCGGGGGCCAATGAATCTGGGTGCATTTTAGGTGGTAAAAGATTTTCCTTTAACGTCTATCCTTGTGACAATCAAATTTTGTGTATTTCCCCTCAATTTTTGTAGCAGAGAAATTGATCACCAAAACAAATCGAGGGAATAAATCTTCTCAGTAGACACATACAACAATTATTAACCACAACTTCTCACGTCTTCATCCAAAACTAGAAAGAAAAGTTTGGCTTTATGAAGGTTTTTTTTATGGTTTCTTAAAGCTTCAGTAATTTTTTAATCTTTCCATCTATTAAATCTTCTGCCCTTGTTGTTTTAACTTTGGATAGTAAAACTTTTTTTTTCTGCCAGTAAATACCTTATACAGCCCACTTCCTGTTTCTTGTCTGGTAAAAGCCTAGGCTCATCCCCCTCCTTTTGCCAGAAAAGGAGGGGGATGTGTCATAAGAGGGCCAATGAGAGCTGGAGGTGTGTGTCTGTGTAAATCCAGGAAGTGAACAGGCAGCAGCTTCAGCTGCCCACAGTTGAAATGGATGCAGCCAGACTCAGTGGAGGGAGATTTCTGCAGCATATTTACAGTGCAGAATCACAGTATATAGAAAATAATATGCAAAGTGGTTGGAGGGAGGCTTCAGAATGGCAAAGATGCTTTTATTACAAATGATGTAAGCAGTTCCTCTTTAAAAAAAAAAAAAAAAAAAAAAGTGCATTTACAGCACAGTTTCTATAAATGTAAATACAAGTGCTTGTTTTATTCCTTATAGGAGGTAGACAAGGGCTCTTAAATGATTAAAAAGCAGTTGTGCGAGTTTAATTGAACTTAAAAATACCAGCCCACTGACAGTTATCTTTGTAGATGAGTCAAGAAAATCTGCAAGATATGAATGTCTTCTTTCCTGGCAACTTATTAGTCTAATGAGTAAGATTATATTATAATATGTTATAAGCAGCTCTGTTCCTTTCTTCTTCAAAATCTGTTTTCCTCTCCAGATCGGTTCTTTGGTCTACAGATTATTTAAAGTAAAGTGATTTTAAATGAATAAAAACAGTAGCGCTAATAATCACAGTGTCTGTGAATAAACTAAATATTTAACCTGTGTAAACAATACTGAAAAATATGTATAAACAGTGCTAAAAAAACAACAACACAATTAATCACCTATATACATAAAGTGAAAAATTAAAGTGAAGTGTGATTATATATTTTTGCAGGTGTCCAAAAAAGGGAAACAAATCCAAACAAAAGTCCATAAACTGTTACTTGTAGTGATAATGTTTCAAAAAGTGACAGAAAAGTGAATGAAAAATCCTGAAGCAAATAAAGTTTTGAAGTGTCTTTAAACAAAATTCTTGAAGTGACTTGAAAAAAATATCTTCCACCACACCACCTGTGTTCAGTGCTACCGCACCCTAAGGAATCGCACTCACCAGCAGTATATGCCTTGCACTCTCATGCTCGGCCAACTCGCTTAATAGCTCCACATGGGTCACAGATGGATCCAGACAGAATGTTAGATAATTGCACTCCACATATAAGGAAAAAAAAGAGATGCTTCCAATAGTGAAGTAGAGTAAACCATTTATTTCAACAGCACACAAAATTCCTCAACCATTGTACTCACATCCTTCATATAAAAAATAAGGCACTTCAGCATAACTTTTCAACAGGAAACAAGGACCCAGCAGTGGTGACCCGATATATTATGGTCTCGGCGGACCCGGCGTTAATACCAATATGTCTCACCCTCCACGCTGTCTCCTTTCTCTTTCACTTCACACGGCACAGCACACCCAGTAACTGGAACGTTGAATGTTAAATGCTCCTCACAGTTGCCATGTAACCATACCCAGACATGTTTCACCGAAGTGGCTTAATCATTGGGGTTCGCTTGTTTTATTCCTTATAGGAGGTAGACAAGGGCTCTTAAATGATTAAAAAGCAGTTGTGCGAGTTTAATTGAACTTAAAAATACCAGCCCACTGACAGTTATCTTTGTAGATGAGTCAAGAAAATCTGCAAGATACGAATGTCTTCTTTCCTGGCAACTTATTAGTCTAATGAGTAAGATTATATTATAATATGTTATAAGCAGCTCTGTTCCTTTCTTCTTCAAAATCTGTTTTCCTCTCCAGATCGGTTCTTTGGTCTACAGATTATTTGTTTATGAAGTGTCTTCAGCTAATACAGTTATTGACCAACTAAATCCTATAGTCATCAGACCATTTCGTGTAATAAGTCAACATTTTTTTCTTTTTCTTTTTTTTTGTTTGCTAATTTATACATCCATACAACCCGGGTAAAGTAAAAGAAAACAATTTCTAAAAAGGCTTTTATTTTATTACTGTAATTACCTCTATACTGTACAGATTTTGGTGCATTGAAGTCCTTTATGTGTAGATAAACCCAGTCACTAAATATTATTTGGGTTTTAATATGTCAATGTTGTTTTTACAAGTATATTTCAGTATTTTTTTAGATGTGCAGTTCCTGCTAACCACTCCACCTCCAGAAGATTTACCCCCCCTCTTGACCAGGCCATATTTTGCTATAAGGCACTGAGTTACTTCAACTGACAATAGCGCAGCTGCGTGACACTGTACCCAAATAAAATGCATGTCCCCCCCCCCCCCACAAATAGAGCTTTCTTTTGGTGATTTTTGATCACCTCTGTGTTTTTTGAGCTAGAAACAAAGAACGACCGACAATTGTGAAAAATAAAAAATAGATATTTTTTTACTTTCTGCTCTAAAACATATCCAATGAAAAAAAATGTAAAAAATCGAATTTCTTCATCAGTTTAGGCCAATATGTTTTCTGCTACATAATTTTGGTAAAAAAAAAATCCCAATTTGCGTATATTGATTGGTTTGCGCAAAAGTTATAGCGTCTACAAACAGAAATGTAAAAAATATATTTTTTTTTTTACTAGTAATGGTGGCGATCAGTGACTTATAGCAGCACTGCGATATTGCAGCGGACACATCAGACACCTAACTGACACTTTTTTGGGACCAGTAAAATAACAGTGATCGGTGCTAAAAATATGGACTGTCACTGTACTAATGACACTGGCAGGGAAGGGATTAATATAAGGGGTAATCAAAGGGTTAACTGTGTGCTTAGCTAATGTTTCAGTGTAGTGGGGGAGGTTCTTTTACTACTGGAAGACATGGATCAATGTTTCTGCTTTACAGGAACGCAGGATCCATGCCTTGTACTGACAGAATGACAATCTGCCTTGTTTACATAGGCAGACTGGCATTCTGTCAGTGTAAAAAACGATCAGTGGATGCCAACGGCCTACTTGATAGAGTAATAGACACAAAAATAGAGATCTTTACCCTTTCTGACCACGCACCGGTATCGATGAGGATTAAAGCGACAGATATACAGATACCCCAGAACAATGGAGACTAAATAGGAACTCACCTTAGAGATAAAGAAATTGTAGCCCAGGTCAAAGACAGAAATCGAACAATATTTTACAAATAATGATAATGGAGAGGTACAACAGGGATCTTATGTCTGGGACGCACACAAAGCGTTCATAAGAGGAAGTTTTATTTCAAAAGGAGCCTGGAAAAAAAAAGAACATTCCAAGAAAAATGGAGGTCTTAAAAATCGATATAGTGCCTTCTCGAAAGAGAACACAAACATCTTATGGGCCAAAATAAAGAGCTATTTCTAAAATTAACATCAAAGAGAGAGAGCTAAAGGACTTACTCGAGCAGGAACAAAGCGAACTTAATAATAGAATAGCAAAAGAGAAGATATCTATGGGGAGATAAATCAAGTAAACATTTAGCTAAAACACTACTAAAAAAAAAGACAAGAAACTATAAAGAGAAAATTCAAAACAAGACAGGAGAGTTCAAATTCTCAAATCGAGCGAAATAGCAAACTCCTTTCGAGAATACTATGAGGGAGTCTATGCAGCCGAGCAAAACATTCCCGAGAAAAACGAAAGAACAAAAAGAAAACAGAATTATTTTTTGGAAAAAGTCCGGGCTGCCGAGACTCCTCTGGAGGACTCAGAGGACCTAGAGAGACCATTTTCAGAAGAGTAAGTCAGAAAAGGCACTAAAAAACTCGCCATCCGGGAAAAGCCGCCCAGGCCCGGACGGTTTTTACCGTTTCAATACTATAAAACATTTCAGGAGTTAATAATCCCTAGATTATGGCGCTTACTTCAATGGGCTGGGGTACAGTAAACATACAGCTCCGCAGTAGATTCGAGGGCATATAAAAAAATATGGACTGTCACTGTACTAATGACACTGGCAGGGAAGGGATTAATATAAGGGGTAATCTCGCAGGATCCATGCCTTGTGACAGAATGGCAGACTGGCATTCTGTCAGTGTAAAAAACGATCAGTGGATGCCAACGGAGATTGGGTCTGCGGGACTCGCTGTGTAGAATCACGGCGTGAGCGAGTTGCCGGCGGCGTGCACTCACACCCAATACCCGGAAGTGCAGAATCTCGTATCTATACGTGTTTCTGCACAGCGCGGCCGCCCTGTAGCAGTAAATCTGCTATGGGGCGCTCAGCCAGTGGCTAAAGTAATTCTAGGCGATCCTGCCATGAAGGTCTTTGTTCAATCACTTCCTGTCTTAGAGTGACATCACTCTGTCCTTGCCTCTCAATTGTGTTCCTCTATTGTACTGTCACTTATGCCATACAAACATCACTGGTAGAAAGGAAGTGTCTGCGAAGAGACTACAGGAGATCAGTAGTACTGGAAAACAACAATGGATGACAAAAGGTGGCAACAAGTATTTTGAAAAATTTGTGATTCACACTGCTTTTAGGTTCACATTAAACAATAAAAAAAACTTTTTGTTTCCAATTTTAATTATAATTTATTATATTTTTTTAACGTTCACATTAAATCAGTACAACCATATATTACAATAACTTGCATGTTAAATGTAAAGTATGAACTGGCAGACATTAGCTTGCCATCTATGGTAAGAGTTATACCCTGTACACACGAGCAGAAATTCCGCCAGCAAAAGTCCGATGAGAGCTTTTGGTCCGAAAATGCGACCGTGTGTATGGTCCATCGGACTTTTGCTGGCGGAATTACAGCCAGCAAAAGATTGAGAGCGGGTTCTCAATTTTTCGGTCGGAAAAATTTCCGATCGGAAATTCCAATCGTCTGTACCAATTCCGACGTGCAAAATTCCTACGTTTGCTCTGAAACTATTTGACGCATGCTCGGAAGCAGTGAATTTAATTTTCTCAGCTCGTTGTAGTGTTGTACATCACTGCATTCTTGACGTTCGAAAGTTCAGAAAACTTGTGTGACCGTGTGTATGCAAGCCAAACTTGAGCGGAATTACGTCGGAAAAACCATCCAAGATTTTTCCAATGAAAAATCCACTCGTGTGTACGCGGCATTACAGTTGGCACATGTCCTTGTAGTGCAAACTGTGTCTGGGTAAGTCAGGCAGTGAGTATCATGAGCAATGTAAAATAAATTATCTTTTACAAAAAAAAAAGAGAATACGAAGACAGTTTGAAACTTAAAGTAGATCTAAACCTGATCACTAAAATCTTATACAAGCTTCAACATGCTTAATATACTATACTATACTATACTATACATTTAAAAGTTGTTTTCAAACTTTTGAAAGCTTAACTATGCCAAATAAAATTTTTGACATGTGCACTGTAAAAAGAAATCCATGCTAATGAAGTGTGTGAGCCATGCGTCTAGGTTAGAATGCCATGTACAGCTATGCTTTTCACATGCATACAGTGCAGTCAGCGCTGAACGTCCAATGCTGAGGGTTAAAGTCCCAGCTGAAGTACTTATGGTGTGTTGCTTGCACTCCAGCTTCTGTATTCAGTAAAAATTCTGCTTACTTTTCAACAAATGCAAAATGCTCTGTGATTGGAGGCGGGGAGATTGTGACCATCATCTGGCACACTTCTAATCACAGAGCGCCTTTCGTTTGTTAAAAATAATGCAAAATATTTACTGACTGTAGGAGCTGGAGTGTAAACAACCCACTGTGATCTGAGTAGTCCACACAGAACTGTAAGGACTTGGGACTGCAAAGTCGCATGACAAATCTTACCTCATGATTTCCAATGAATACCATTCATATCTATGCAACTTCAAGCCGCAGAAACTTCAAAGTAGTCCCTGCACAACTTTGGTCCGACTTTGATGCGACTTGAGGTCCATAGAGCTCAAGATTATACAGGAATTGTTCAAGTCACGTCAAAGTCGCGCGCACTGACCGCAGAACATCCTCAGTGAAAGTCAGAATGCTGCAACCTAGACAAATGGGATACCTAATTGGTGTCAATTTATTTTCACAGAGCACATATCGGAAATAGTTTTTGGCCAGAACTCACTTTTAAAAATGCCCCTTCGGACCCCACCCCCCCCCCTTCCCCTCCTTCCTGGACTCTAGAATTTCATCTGTCTTTATCAGCTTGTAAATTCTACATGTTGTGAACAGTTGGAAGGCTAAAACCCCTTTATACGGTTCCTCTTGTAGACTTCTTAATATTTCAATGGCTTTTGTACCTGCTCTTAAACTTGTAAACTTCAATAACATAGTTTGAACAGAAAAAATGCACCTTTGATAAACTTTACCTGTTAATTCCTGCCATGAAGGTCCATGCTCAGACACCTACTGTTATGGGGTGACCCAGTTGTGCTACTTTGTTGTGACCCTTTCTCAGTCAACCCTGACGGACTACAAGTGGCCATGCCAACACATAATGCATAGCCATGGCCGCTTGTTATAGCTCCTGTCAGGAAGCCTTTCCAAAGCAATGATATGCAGATGACGCTGGAGCACGTAACTGGGAAGATCAGCAGCATTTTATTGAATATTTTATTTTATTAAATATTATAAACTCTTGGGGGCGGGGGAAGGATTGGGCTCATCCTTGCACATCATCTCAAGTGGTGGTAGTAATAAATCAACACTTCTTCATGGCAGCACAGTATATATCATTGTGGCAGGTTCACTTTGGAAATTGGTCCCACTATATGGTATTAACATTTTTTTTCTACCTTCTTCTGCCTCTACATGCATTATTTGGCTAATTGTAGTCCAGCAAGGGAAAATACAGTGATTGCTACAGAGAACCGTTGTATTTTTATATTACTTACTATGCAACACCAGATTTTACCAGCAATGGTGTGACATGTGAAATCTTAAGAAAACCTGGGTTCTGCTGGAGCGGGGGTTCTATCAATTCTGCTACAGGAATGAGTCCTGAATCGCTATTTTAAAGTTCATGTGTTGCGCCCAGGACTGTTTTTTTTTATCATTGGAGCTTGTATGGATGTGATCTTAAGTGCCTAAAGGATAAGTTCACCTTTTATTTAACCACTTCAGCACCGGAAGATTTGGCTGCTCAATGACCAGGAAATTTTTTGCGATACGGGACTGCCTCACTTTAACTGACAATCGCGCGGTCGTGCGCAATTGACATGGGTATAAACAAAAGAAGAGCAACAATTTGGAAAAAAAACCAATATCTTTAACTTTTTGCTATAATTAATATCCCAATTTAAAAAAAATAAATACATTTTTCCTCAGTTTAGGCCGATTATGTATTCTTCTACATATTTTTGTTAAAAAAAAAATCGCAATAAGCGTATATTGATTGGTTTACGCAAAAGTTATAGATTTATGGCATTTTATTTTTAATTTTTTTTATTGGGACTGCGATATTGCGGCGGAAACATCGTACTGTTTTGACACATTTTTGGGACCAGTGATAATTATACAGCGATCAATGCTATAATAATGCACTGCTTCCTGTATAAATGTCACTCGCAGTGAATGGGTTAACACTAGGGGGCGATCAAGGTGTTAACTGTGTTCCCTCACTGTGTTCTAACAGTGGGTGGGATGGGACTGACTAGGAGAGATGACAGATCAGTGTTCATAATCAGTATGAACACACACTCAGTCTCTTCTCCCCTGAGAGAACCAGGATCTGTGTGTTTACACAAACAGATCCCAGTTCTCGCTCTGTCACGAGTGATCGCGGATGTCCCCTAGTGGCCAAAAGGCATATAGACGGAAGCAGTTAAAGAAAAAAATGATAAATGCACATCTTTTTGGAGGTAAAATATGTGTTTTTATTATTATTTTTTTACATTGGAGCCTGCAAAGCACTGCACCCGTGGCATTGCAACAGGTGCAATGCCAGGATCCTGCTAGCGCTCACTACACTGTTTGTATCTTCCATGTGGGCAGGCAGTTACAGGAAGAATCAATGAATGTGAATAAATGTTACTACCCTGTTTCCCCTAAAATAAGACCTAGCGTGATTGTCAGTGATGGCTGCAATATAAGCCGTATCCCCCAAATAAGCCATAGTTAAACTCCTTGTAGGTCTTATTTTCAGGGTAGGGCTTATTTTGGGGAAACATGGTAGGGCTTATTTGGGGGGTAGGGCTTCTATTGCAGCCATCACCGACAATCACGCTAGGTCTTATTTTAGGGGAAACAGGGTATGTGGGTGGAGCCCCACAAGACCACACTAATTTTTAAATTGTGACAGTGGGTGTAGGGAGAGGATTCTCTGCCCACTATCACAGGCTGTGGGGAATGGGAGGAAAGAAGCTAGAACATGTTATATGTTCCACCCTAAATACTGGTGGAACAAGTAGCATGTTCCAAATGTGAACTTAGCCTTTTAGGGAACACCCCTTTTCTGATTTCTGATGATGGTAAAAAAATGTTAGATCTATAACTGTACAGGAAAAAATCCACCTATTTGCCCCACAGCCTATAGGCACAGGCCTACTGTGGCTGATATTGAATCCTTCTCTTGTGGTGTGGTATTTTAACAATCCTGTTTTACATAAAGATGAGTAGGTTAATATCCTGAGCATTAGACAGTAAAGTAACCTGTCTGCTTAACAGTTGCTGGAAATTATTAATTTGCAACATAAACCACTTTGAAAGGGTCTTTTATTTTAGACTGTTTATAGTTAGTCAGAAATAAATAGATTTTTCCTAGTGGCAAACACTTTTCATTAAAAGCTCATGGAAGGAATTTGTCTGTACAAAGTGAGATGCTAATATCAGTAAAGCACACAGGATTGTGCCCATGCTATTGATTATGATGAAAAACCTGCACATGTAACATGGCTTTCTTATGTACAGATACTAAGAATGCTACTAAATGGAATGAATAAATCATTAGCACATATTAATATGGTGTATATCAAAATGATTACATTCTTGTATTGTGCAAATTGGAATACCAAAAGCAAAATCTGTGTATATTAATGCCTTTCAAACTATTTGCACCTCCCCCCCCCCATTGTATTGCACTGGGTTGAGTGCTGTTATGTAACTGGATCAAGAATATAATAACAAATCAGATTGCAGCTGTCATTTTGCAATACAAGTGTCAGGGCTGGGCTCAGCCCTTCCCTTTCAGAGCTGGCCGCTCACCTGTTGGCTAATTGCCAACTCCTATCTCTCCACAGTTACTCAGCTGTTGATGATATCCTGCTAGTCAGTCCTGCCTACTTAATGTGTCCAGCCCAAAGGATCTCTGCCTTCGCCTTGGCCAACATCACAGAGCCTATCTCCTGCGTTCCTTACGTAGGTTTCGTGATAGCTTTGCTTTCTGACAGAGCCTTGGCCTGGGCAAACTCTCTATGGGAAACGCAAAAACCTAATGTCTTGAGTTACCCTGAGTTTGTGGCTTAGTTTAAAAGGGTATTTGACATTACCGTACTCTCTGCTTCTGCTGCAAGTGCCTCATGTCCATCGAACAGAGTACGAGAACTGTTGCCGACTACACTATTGAATTCCGTACTCTGGCAGCAGAGGTTGCGTGGAACAATGAGGCCCTCGTGGCTGCTTTTTCTCATGGTCTCTCGGAAAAAAAACAAGGATGAGATGGCAGCCCGAGATATACCCACTGAGCTAGAGAAGTTGATCACGTTTGCCATCCTCATTGACTCCAGACTCAGAGAAAGACTCTAAAAAGCGCTTGTGGAAGCCTCCTGTATGTTTGTCTCTGAGCTTTGCAGTCCCACCCGTGCCTCCCCCACCTCCTGGTACAGAGTCGGTCAGTGAAGGGGAACCCATGCACTTGGGTTTCATGCATCTCTCTGTGGATGAGAGAGCCTTTAGGAGGAGGGAGAGATTGTGCCTTTATTGTGGCCAGGCAGGTTACTTTTTGAAGTCTTGTCCTACCGGTCTAGGGAATGCCCGAACCTTGAAGTCCTGTCATGGAAAGACATTAGGTGGCGTTGTTTCATCCCTAGTTATTTGGAAGGATAAGCCCCTGGTTTCGGCCACCCTTTCTTGGGCTGAGTCGTCCTTCGAGATACAGGATCTAATCGACTCTGGGGCTGCAGGCCTGTTTATTGATGCTGCCTTTGTATCGAAGCACTCGATTCCGCTGCAGTTGCGTGACACTCCACTTGCCATTGAGGCTCTTGACGGGAGACCTCTACAGCCTGCCCACGTGACTCATGAGACGGTCCCATTGTCCATGGCCGTAGGGGCTCTTCACCATGAGATAAAAATCCAATTTCAAGTTATTTCCTCACCTAAGTTTCCACTGGTTATTGGTTATCCGTGGTTACAGAGGCACAACCCCTCTTTTTGATTGGCTCCGTGCTGAGGTTCTCTCCTGGTCACCACAATGCAGTAAGACATACTTCCAGAAGGTAGCCAAGGTCCTGTGCACCTCTTCACTCTCCTCCCTGCCAGAGGAGTACCGTGATTTTAGCGATGTCTTTGACAAAGGTCAAGCCGGCAGTTGGCCTTCACTCCGGCCGAATGATTGCGCAATTGACCTTCAACCTGGTGCTATACCCCCTCGTGGCCGGGTTTACCCTTTGTCGGTCTTGGAGGATAAGGCCATAGAGGTGTATGTCGCAGACACACTTTCTCAAGGTTTCATCCGCAAATCCTCGTCTCCTGCTGGCACTGGTTTCTTCTTTGTGAAGAAGAGTGGTGAACTGAGACCTTGTATTGATTATAAAAAAGAGGGGGTGACCAACTGCGCAAACCAAAAGGGAATGAGAAAAACACTATATAAACTAAAGACAACAAATGCCGCAGCCACCATCAAGGTGTTCACACACCAGCAATCAGTAAAAAGTTATATAAAAAGGATTATATAAATAATGGGGCGCTAACATTCAAAAAAATATACGTTAAAATTATAAAAGATTAAATGCGTACTCAAATTGCATTGATAAAAATATGTTAAGAATAATAATAATCTTCAGTTGGTAAAAAATGTGGCGCTTGTGGAGAATAAGCCACTCCAAGGGGAAGATCCAGCAAGGATGGCTCAAAACAAAGCGTCAAGAAATTAATGAAATAAATAATGAGCGTATAGCATCAAATAGTGAACAGTGCTATGCACATGACATCAGACAAATAAACCAAATCTACACATGTGAATGAATTCCAAATAGTGAGTGCACCAAAGTAGATAAAATAGATAAGTGCAATAAAAATATTATAAAAGTGGCAATCAATAAATAAATGCATAAAAATCCGTGAAAAAATGCAAAATTAAATCCGTGCAAACAATAAAACAGCCACAAATATGTGCAAATAGGCAAGTCGGTGAATAAATAAATGGCAGCTAAACCTGTGCAAATAAGCAAAAAAATATATATTAACGACTAAACCTGTGTAGTTTAAGCCAGAAATGTGCAAAAATAATGATAAAAAGGTTCTAAGTATCTGAAATAATAGTCCAAAATAAAGTGCTTATAAATTCAAGTCCTGTGCAATCCGGCACAAAATCCCCATACACTGTGCAATCTCTATGCAATCTCCAAGTGAATTTTGTGTGGTGAATTTTGCAGATGCGATCAAAAAGTCTTTAAAAAGGTTATCAGAAAGGTGCTCTTTCCCATGCAGGTGTCCAAGGCCATTTCCCCTAACCCCTTACCTTAAAGGTAAGGAAAAACAACCTTAATGAGTAAACACATAGGCATCCACCTCCTCGATATCCACTCCTCTGGCTGCGTCCTCACAAACCTCCTCTCCAGGTGTCAGGCGGACATGTGTGCAAAAAATGGGAAGCGCTCCATAGTGCAGTAATTCAACATATTTATTTAGGTAACAAATGAATGACTTACAGTTAAAGCAGAGTAAATGCAGCGGTGCGGTAAAAAACAACACAGTGTGAGATCCTGGCCAAGATCTCACGCATACAAACGTCACCAGGCTCTGATTCCTCAAGTTGGCCTCCACTTCGGCCGAATGATTGCGCAATTGACCTTCAACCTGGTGCTATACCCCCTCGTGGCCGGGTTTACCCTTTGTTGGTCTTGGAGGATAAGGCCATAGAGGTGTATGTCGCAGACACACTTTCTCGAGGTTTCATCCGCAAATCCTCGTCTCCTGCTGGCACTGGTTTCTTCTTTGTGAAGAAGAGTTGTGAACTGAGACCTTGTATTGATTATAGGGGTCTCAATTGTTTCACGATTAAGAATGCCTATCTGATTCCGTTGATTACGGAGTTATTTGACTGCCTCAAGGGAGCAACAGTTTTCACAAAGCTTGATTTGAGAGGGGCATACAATCTCGTGAGGATTAAGGAGGGCGAAAACTGCATTTTAATACCAGAACAGACCATTATGAGTACCTCGTAATGCCTTTTGGACTTTGTAATGCCCCGGTAGTTTTCTAGGAATTCATTAATGATGTCCTCCAAGATTTGTTGCAGTTATGTGTGGTGGTTTATCTCAATGATATCCTCATATTTTCCAAGTCCCTGGAGAGCCACCACACAGATGTCTGTCGTGTGCTTCAGAAACGAATAGAGAACAATCTCTATTGTAAACTGGAGACGTGCGAGTTCCATTGTGAACAGGTTAAGTTCCTTCCATGTAATTTCCATTGCTGTTTTTTCGATGGACCCAGAGAAACTTTCATCTGTATTACAGTGGCCCTGACCTGTGGGTTTACTTCCTTTGCAGCGTTTCCTGGGCTTTACAACTATTATAGGAATTTTATTCGTAACTTCTTGTCTCTGGTCAAGCCCCTGACTGATATGACCAGAAAGGATGGTAACCCACAGAGTTGGTCTCCAGAGTCCTTTAAGGCCTTTGAGAGTCTCAAGGCTGCCTTTGTTTCTGCCCCTGTGTTGGCACATGCTGATTCTACGTTACCTTTTATCCTTGAGGTTGATGCTTCTGAGACTGGTGTTGGCGCCCTTCTGTCTCACCGTCCTACCGCTAAGAGCGTTATGCATCCTTGTGGCTACTTTTCCAAGAAATTGTTACCTGCGAAGTGCAATTACGAGATTGGTGACGGAGAACTGTTAGCGATCATTTTAGCCCTGTGCCGGTTCTCATTCTTACGGACCATAAGAATCTCACATTCTTGTCTGAGGCTAAACTTCTCTCTCCCAGAAAGGCGCGATGGGCTCTTTTCTTGTCAAGTTTCTTACCCTTATTCTTACCCGGTACTAACAATGTAAGGGCTGATACTTTGTCACAACAATTTTCCTCCACTTCCAAGATGGAGTCGATTCCAGTTCCTGTGATCCCTCCTGATTGTACTCTGGCTATGGTTCGCACCAGTCTCACTTCTCCTTTGGGTGACAAAATTCTTGCTGCTCAGGTCCATGCTCCTCCTGAGAAACCTTGTGACTGCTGCTTTATCCCAGAGAGTCTCCGTACTGCCATGCTCTAGACTTACCATTCTCCCAAGGCTGCTGGCCACCCTGGGAGGAATCCACTCTTTTGGGCCATTTCCCAACAATTCTGATGGCCTAGTCTACGTGCTGATGTAACCGCCTTCGTAGCTACCTGTTCCGTGTGTGCTCAGAGTAAGACTCCACAACATCTTCCAGTAGGCCTCCTACAACCCAATGGAGAGAGGCCCTGGACCCACCTGTCTATGGATTTCATTGTGGAGGTACCCAACTCCCAGGGCAACACAGCTATCCTTATGGTGGTTGACCGGTTCTCAAAAATGTCTCATTGTATTCCACTTAAGTTGCCCACTTCTAAGGAACTGGCTTCCATTTTTTCGCTTACATGGGCTACCCAAGGTGATTGTCTCGGACAGGGGTAGTCAGTTTGTGTCCCGGTTCTGACGAGCCTTTTATGCACAGTTTGGATTTCAGCTTGCTTTTTCCTCTACGTATCACCCACAGTCTAATGGGGCCACAGAACGAGCCAATCAGTCCTTGGAGCAATTCCTACATTGCTATATTTCTGACCATCATAACAACTGGTCAGACCTATTACCGTGGGCAGAGTTTGTTCACAATAGTACCTTGAATTCTGCTTCCCGATTTTCTCCCCATTTATGGCGAACTATGGTTTCCAACCTTCCATGTTGCCTGACTCATTTGTTCCGCAGAGTATTCCTGTATTAGAGGAGCATCTCCGTGGTCTTTGTTCCACTTGGGCACAAGTCCAGGAGGCTTTGCGACATGCTAATGATAGGTACAGACTCCATGCTGACCGCAGATGCCTACTCGCGCCTTTCTACCAGGTTGTGGACAGGGTCTGGCTGTCATCTCGCAAACTTCGACTTTGTGTTCCCTCACTGAAGTTCGCACCTCGGTTTATTGTGCCTTTTCATATTATTCACAGGATTAACCCAGTGGCTTACGCATTAGACATTCCTTCTAACATGCGTATTTCAAATGTATTTCATGTCTCCTTATTAAAACCTTTGGTCTGCAACCGCTTTACCATCTCAGTGCCATGTCCTCACCCTGTACAGGTTGAGAACCATGAGGAGTATGGAGTACTGTCCATTGTTGACTCCCGTAGGTGCATTGGAAGGGGTACGGTCTGGAGGAACGCTTTTGGGTCTCATCCTCAGATGTACATGCCTCTGTCCTCCTCAGTGATTTTCATAGACGTTTTACCCTCACGCCTGTTGGTCCTCCGAGGGGGAGGGGTCATTGAGGAGGGGGTACTGTCAGGGCTGGGTTCAGACCTTCCTTCTCAGAGCTGGCTGCTCACCTGTCGGCTAATTGCCAGCTCTTATCTCTTCACAGTTACTCTTTTGATGATATCCTGCTCGTCAGTCCTGCCTACTTAAGCCACCCAGCCCAAAGGATCTCTGCTTCCGTCTTGGTCAACATCACAAAGCCTATCTTCTGCGTTCCTGTTTAAAGACTTGCTTTGCTGACGTCCTTTCTGGCTCCAGATCCTGCTTGCTTTTCCACTACATTGATCCCTGACTTCTGGCTTGGCTGACTATCCGTTCCGGTTACTGAACTTTGGCTATGTTTTGACTATGTTTGTTCTTTTTACTTTTATTATTAAAGAAGTGTGCTTTAACTGTACTTCTGTCTTGGTCTGATTTCATGGTTTCTGACAACAAGTCAGAGAATGATCACAAATGCGTATTTGGCTGCTGCGGACAAATGTTTCCTTTTTTATTTATGTTTTGCTTTTTTATTGGCTGCTGCGGACAAATGTTTGTTTTTTATTTACTGTTAATGTGAAGCCTAGTAGGTTATAACGCTCACTAGTGGGGATTGATCAAGCAAAGGTGGACTGAGAATCCAGTACCTGCACCTATTTGTGTAAATCAGTGAGGGTTTTATCTCACATTAAGTGTACAATGCACTTGTGTTAAAAAGTATCCTGTTCTATTTGTATTGCTTCCTTTGTGTTAAATGCCTGTTGATCTTTTCAGCCTCCCTGCTTTTCTATTTTAAACTCATCATGCTAGGCATGAGAGCACATCCATCTCATCATGGTCAGTTTTCTGGGTATGCTGGGAGAATAGCCTAGCCTACCTGTCCATCAATGATCAGAATTGTGCTAACATGCTCTCCTGCACAGCCATTCACTGGGAAGATCCGTTTAATGCTGTTTCTCCACCTACCCAAGCACACATGTTTTTCCCCTCATTTCTATTTTAAACTGAATGGGTTTAATTTACACAGTAAGGGTTTACATGTAGTTTGACTACATTAGCAGCTGCTTTCTGCAGCCTGATATTATGGCCAAATACCCAGCTGTTTTGACAGGCAAAACTTGCATAAAACACTTCATGAAAGTAAAATGGTGTCAGCCCCTTCCTGTTCTTTTGGCCAGTGAGGAAGCCCATAGTTGTGATGGGCCAGTAGGAATGTGTTTGGGGTGGGGGGGGGTGGAGGTAGCAATGTATTTTATTGAGATTTTATGTGATAGACCAACACAAGGTGGCACATAATTGTGAAGTCGAAGGAAAATGATAAATGCTTTTCAAAATGTCTCGCAAATAAATATTTGAAAAGTGTGGCATGCATTTGTATTCAGCCCCCATTACTCTGATACCCCCAACTAAAATCTAGTGGAGCCAATTGCCTTCAGAAGTCACCAAATTAGTAAATGGAGTCCACCTGTGTGTAATTTAATCTTCGTATAAATACAGCTGTTCTGTGAAGCCCTCAGAGGTTTGTTGGAGAACCTTAGTGTACAAACCGCACCATAAAGGCCAAGGAACACACCAGACAGGTCTTGGATACAAAATATCCCAAGCTTTGAACATCTCATGAAGCACTGTTCAATCCATCAACCGAAACAGACAGGCCAGACAAGGGGAGCATTAATCGGAGAAGCAGCCAAGAGACCCATGGTAACATTAGAGAAGCTGCAGAGATCCACAGCTCAGGTGGGAGAATCTGTCCGCAGGACAACTATTATACCCTGTACACACGAGCAGAATTTCTGACAGAAAAAGTCAGACGGGAGCTTTTCATCGTATATATTCCGATCGTGTGTATGCCCCATCAGACTTTTTACATTGAAAATTCTGATCTAGAAAGAGAACATGTTCTAAATTTTTCAGAAGGAACAAATTGCTATCGGGATAACTGCTCGTCAGAATGCTGTTCTGACGTACCAAAAACGACACATGCTCTGAAGCAAGTACGAGACGGAAGCTTTTGGCTACTGGCTATTGCACTTCCTTTTTCTAGTCCTGATGTACATATTGTCGGACTTTGGTGTGACCGTGTGTAGGCAAGACCGCTTGAGCGGAATTTCGTCAGAGAAACCTTCAGAGTTTATTCCGATGGCAAAACCGCTCGTGTGTACGTGGCATCAGTTGTGCACTCCACAAATCTGGCCTTTATAGAAGAGTGGCAAGAAAAAAGCCATTGTTGAAAGAAAGCCATATGAAGCCCCATTTGCAGTTTGCGAGAAGCCATGTGGGGGACACAACAAACATGTAGAAAAAGGTGCTCTGCTTTTTGGCCTTAAAGCAAAAAACTAACACTGCACATTACCCTGAACACACCATTCCCACCGTGAAACATGGTGGGGGCAGCATCATGTTGTGGGGATGTTTTTCTTCAGCAGGGACAGAAAAGCTGGTCAGAGTTGATGGGAGGATGGAAACACAGGGCAATCTTTGAAGAAAACCTGTTAGAGTCTGCAAAAGACTTGAGACTAGGGCGGAGGTTCACCTTCCAGCAGGACAGCAACCCTAAAAATTACAACCAGAGCTACAATGGAATGGTTTAGATCAAAGCATATTCATGTGTTAGAATGGCCCAGTCAAAGTACAGACCTAAATCTATTTGAGAATCTGTGGCAAAACGTGAAAATTGATGTTCACAGATGCACCCTATCCAACCTGACAGAGCTTGAGCTAATTTGCAAAGAAGAATGGGCAAAAATGTCACTCTCTAGATGTGCAAAGCTGGTAGAGACATACCCAAAAAGACTTGCAGCTGTAATTGCAGCAAAAGGTAGAATCTACAAAGTATTGACTCAGGGGGGGCTGAATACAAATGCACGCCACACTTTTCACATATTTATTTGTAAAAAAAAAAATTGAAAACCATTTAGCATTTTTCTTCCACTTCACAATTATGTGCCACTTTGTGTCGGTCTATCACATAAAATCCCAATAAAATACATTTACGTTTTTGGTTGTAACATGACAAAATGTGGAAAATTTCAAGGCACTGTAGTATATGCTGACTTCTTAGTAAATCTGTCTGAGATGATAGTAGTTGCCTCTGTGTGCCATGGGTAATAAATCCCCAAGCTTTCTTTGTTAAAGCAAAGTTAGACTTTACCAACTTTCTAATGGAAGTTCTCTACTTGAGATAAATGAGTATCATTTTCTTTTGCAAAGGAATTGGTATAAATTATATAGAAAAAGATTCATCTTTGGGATAAAGAGGTTGCATGCATTAAGTACATTATTTAAATTGTTCAACATGTTATCATTTTTCCAAGTGTGTTGTGTTTCCTCCAGTTGCCCTTGTAATAAATAATCAAGCACACTGGCCTGTCTTTAGAAAAACAGCGATGGCCCTTTTGCCTCTTGGGAGGTGACTTTGATGCCTCTGAACATGTTTACAAAAGTGAATTGGTGATTATCTTAGGAAATCAGAAAACAAGTCTTGTTCCAGGCTTAAGTAGAATGTACGTTTGCCTATTCCTAAGAGGTTGCAAAAAAAGAGGTCACACTAGATCCCAGTCTCTTGACTCTAGTACTTTTATGTACTGGGGTCAAAGGTCATATTCTTGGAATTTAAGATGCGTGTGTTGTCTATAATTACTATTACATCCATTTATTGCAAAACCATCAGCATGACATTTTTCACACACAGCAAATCCTCACTAAATTACACATATTTTTCCAAGCTGATTTAGTTGTCACCTGTGTTTATCAAATCTGTAAAGGTTTGTTGCAAAGAAATAGCTTACATGCTTTTCTAGGATAACACTGTCTGGAAAAGAAATAAATGGGAGTGGTTGCCCAGTATAAATAATAGTTGTGTAACTGTACATGTCAGGAAGCACTGTAGGTCAAAATATCTTTTAATTAATGCCCAGCCTTACAAATGATTGGTTTATTAGACATGTTTTGTTTATGGATGGTCATTCTTGATAAAACCAATTCCACAGATGCTGGACCATCCAAGCTTCAGTGCCTTTTAGTTTATTTTAGGGCCTCATGCAAGCTAAAGGTACCTATAACATGATTTTTAGGGGATGAGTGGGTATCTAAACAAGAGAGACATTGCTAAGGCAGAGCAAATGTCTTTCACCAGTTTTCTGGATGGTCTCCATTAGTAACTAATTACAGCCACAGAAGGACATCACATTCTTCCTCTACCCAGAATGCTTTATCTGTCAATGAACAGGACCTCAGTGGACTATGGGGTTGTCACTAATCCACTGGTGCCTGCCCAGGTCGATAGCAAATGACAACTCATCTCTCTTCCTCTACAAAGGCTTCTTGGGCGGACATTCTCTTTAGGAGGCCACCAGATCTGGTTGACTCAATGTTTTCAGATCTCAACCATCTCTGCACACTTAGCCTCTCTTTATCCTTTGTCAACCCATTTTACTTGTAGTTGCCCGTACTACCTTCAGATGGGTCATCTTTTATTTTGGATATTTTGTGCTCCCACAGCTACAGCTTGTTAAATAAAAACATTTATTGGAAAGTTTCTTTTTAGGTGACAAAGCATTAGTTCCTTTTTAGTTTCACAATTCATATAGCAGTCTTACATTATCAGCAGTTGCAACCACAGAAGCACTCTTTAGGCCATTCACTGTGCCCAGACCAGAAACTCTCCCTCCTTGCTTCAGCTCTGTAGAGAAGTAAAATGTAAGTGACCATGGCCAGTAGTGCCAAACGCCCATTGAAAAGGGGAACCCAAACACTATCCTAATGGCAACTCCTGTAGACTTTCTCAAGATGTCCTAGAGAAGTTCCCACATCTCTGATCACTACTACACTAAAGTCACATACACTAGCGTGTCATCTCTTAATTAACTAAAGTGTTTCCTTTTCTTAATTGATTTAAAATGCTGTTCCTGTTGGATACCTGTAGCTTTGTACCCTAGTTGCATAGATCCTTTTTTAATTCTCAACCTTTTTCAGTCTAATTAGAGTATGTATGAGTAAGTTACAGCATACCAACAAACATTTTGTGTTTACATATTCTGTTTTCTTTCAGCCACAAAACCTGTCTTGAATAGCATGCTGCGTGATCCATCCTTAATCCCAGATGTTGTCCTTGCCAACCAGGTACAACAGGTAATAACCCAACACTGTGCCAAGGAGAGAAGCTCCTTCACTCTCTAATTATGATTGCTGTAAAATAACTGAGATTACAAAGCATCCTAAATGTCACTAGATAACTTGCCCCAGGAATGTTTCCCATTTTTAATTGCTGCATTTTGTGTCGGCAATAACTGCGTGTGATCCTGTTTATCATGTCACATAGAGGGCTCTTTCCCTTGGGATATTTAATGTTCAGTGCTGCTTAGCTGTGATGTCTGGTGCTTCAGGTTAAGATTATGCAGTTTATTTCATATACTATAGATAGTTTGGATTTGTTCTTTTTCATATAAAACATACATATTGTATATCTCTTCCCCTTTCTCGTCGGATAGTGCGTACGATTACTTAGCCTCTGTTGTATATTAAAGGAACATTAGATTTGTTTAAGGACGTCTTTGACCATATAAATATATTGCACAAATGAGAGAGCATGCAGCACCCAAGCCCCACCCAGCAGAGCTACACTAAGTGTAGATACATAAGAGCCATTGAGGCAACCGATCATAGAAAAGAGTTCGAAAATGTGAGACAGTGTGACATAGTGAAAATCTCTATGCTTGAGGCCCCAGGCCTATAAACATGCTGTGACTATTACAAGGTAGTCCAACTAATCCTCCTAGAATTTTTTATTTACTTTACTTAACATGTGGGAACCCTGGAAACACCACAAGTGAGAACGGGGCCAGAAACTATGACAGCGGGGTCTTTCAGCTAGAGTCCCAAAGAGTGAAAGAAGCTAGCAAAGGCCATCATCGACTAGATTCTACCTAAACCTCCCTGGCGGTATGATCATGTCAGATTTTTGTGTCTCAAAGCAGTACATTGTTTTGCTTTGAAATTTGGCGTTTTAAATTGTAGGCCTGTAATTCTTAGGAATAACTCACTTAAATCTGTCCAAACCAGAGTCTAGTAGACATCCCGGGTATGATAGTTTCAAACACAAAATCATAAATTATAATATAATAAATAACTATAAATACTTATCAAAAATAATAATATAATAATAAAATGCATTCAATAATGCAATCAAATCAAAAACACTAAAATTTGCTCAGTTGCAGAATTGTCGCGGTCGCCACTTTCAGTTTTTGATGACGAATTTCCCCACGAATCACTACTGCTCAATTCTGCAAGTGTTCTAATTTACTATAGCTGTTTTCTAGCTGGTCTAAAACTACTTTTGATGTAAAGCAGTGCCTTTTGGATGCCATGGACAATCTCAAGTTCCCAGGCAGAAAGAACAGTGTATATATATAAAAATGCATGCTGGGCACTGGACAAAAGAGCAAAAGGAAGGTGAAATGATTTGATACAGTAATCTAATCTTGCAGATTACAGTGTACTGTATGTTTCACTTGAATTTGCCGCCGGGCTCCACCCCCATGTGTCATGATGTTTGCAGGGAACGAAGCCTGGCACAGTAATAAATGGGGCGGAAGACACAGCCCGCGGACACAGTGGGAGACAAGGTACACTGTAAGTAACTTTGCCCGGATCCTGCGATGCAATCCGAGTGTGGCTCGGGGCTACCGCTTTTGGTAATGAAAGTTCACCCCGAGCCACACTTGAATTACTGCCAGGGAGGTTAATTAACCACTCCAATACTAAGGACGTCATATGACGTCCTTGACATTGAGTGGGGATATCTTAATGATGCCTGCAGCTACAGGCATCATTCAGATATCATTCATTCTTTCCAGCCGATATCATCCTTTCAGATATCATTCTTATAGGCGATGGGAGAGGACGTCCCCCCTCCCCCCTCCCGCCGCCATCCGGTGCTTCTCCGGACTCTCCCGTGCCATCGGGAGCCTGGAGAAAAAATCGGCCGGCGCTGGATGACGAAGATAGAGATTTCCGGTGACAAGATGGTCACCAGTCATCTCTGACTGTCGGAGGCCCGGGCGAAACGTTATGACGTCACACCTGGGTTCCCGCAAGTAAACAAAACCGGCTGGTAGCATGAGATCTTATTGACCCTGCATCTGTCCATAAAGAGGACCTGTTACACACCATTTCTATTACAAGGGCTATCTAAATTCCTTGTAATAAGAATAAAAGTGATCAACAAAAAAAAAAAGTGCAAAAATTAAAAAATATTTAAAACGCCCCTGTCCCCGGTAGCTCGCATTCAGAAGCGAACGCACATGTAAGTCCCGCCCACATATGTAAACGCCGTTCAAACCACACATGTGAGGTATCGCCGTGTGCGTTAGAGCGTGTGCAACAATTCTAGTACTAGACCTCCTCTGTAACTAAACTGGTAACCTGTAAAAATGTTCAAAGTGACGCCTATGGAGATTTTTAAGTACCGAAGTTTGGCGCCATTCCATTAGTGTGCGCAATTTTAAATGTTAGGTATCTATTTACTCAGCGTAACATCATCTTTCACATTATACAAAAAATAATTGGGATAACTTTACTGTTTTGTTTTTTTAATTTTTAAATTTTAAATTTTTTTTTTAATTCATGAAAAGGCGTTTAAAAAATTATTGCGCAAATACAGTGCAAGATAAAAAGTTGCAATGACCGCCATTTTATTCCCCAGGGTGTCTGCTAAAAAAAATATATAATGTTTGGGGGTTCTGAGTAGGGCTGAAACAACTAATCGATTAATCAACAACTAATCGATTATGAATCGATTACTATTTTCATAATCGATTTAATCGGCCAGTAACATAATGGGGTTAAAAAAAAAGCAAATAATTGCTACTGTAAATATTACTTTCACAGCTCTACAGTAAACAAAATGAACCCCTTCCAATAGTGATATCTGCTTTTTTTTTTTTTTTTTTTTGTACTGTAAAGGGTTAATTTTAGTTTTTTTTAAACCCCCATTATGTTACTAAAGGTCTCAGGCCTGGTTCACACCTATGTGTTTTTCTTGGTGCTTTTTGCAGAAACGCACTATAGTTCATTTACATGATTTACTATGGGACACATTCACATCTATGCTTTTTTTCAGCCGCTGCTGTTTGGAAAGGGTCAGGGACTTTTTTTTTTTATGCAAAACATTGCTTTTTTGGTTCAATATACTTAAATGGAGAAGCTGCAGAAAAGCATGTAATGCGTTTTTTGCAGCAATCTGTGTTTTTTAATCTGCCCAACAACAAATTGGCCAAAAAAAGTATATCTCTTCTGTCTGTTATTTTTAGAGTGGATTAAATATTTTTCTCCATAACCATATAGTTGGTTATTTATATTTACCACTGCATATAGATATTTAAGAATAAATTGCCTTTTTTTTTAACTTTACATATTAACTAAATTATACACCACTTTTTTTTTTTTTAAGGTTATTAACCTCCCTGGCGGTATGATTCTGGCTGGAATTTAGTGCTGAAAGTGGTACAATTATTTTGCATGGAAATTTGGCGTTTTTATATTGTAGGCATGCAATTCTTATGAATAACTCACTTAAATCTGTCCGAACCAGAGTCTAGTAGACATCCCGGGTATGATAAAGTTTGAAACACAAAATAATAAATTATAATATAATAAAAATATATATAAAAATGATTCAATAATGTAATCAAATCAAAAACACTGAAATTTGCTCAGTTGCAGAATAGTCGCTGTCATTAAATTTATTTGATGATAAATTGTGATTTTATTTTTTTATCGGTGTTTTCTAGCTGTCTAAAACCACTTTTGACATAAAGGGACACTTTTTGGTTGCTATGGACAATCTCCAGTTTCCAGGCAGAAAAAAAATCTTTTTATTATATAAAATGACATGCAGGGCACTGGGCAGACCACTAGGGACAAAGGGGATGTGTATTTTTTGTATACAGTACTGTAATCTGTAAGATTACAGTACTGTATGTGTATTGTGTTTTTAAACTTTTTTGAATTTGGCGCCGATCTCCGCTCCCGTGCGTCGTAAAGTCACAGGGAACGGAGATCGGCGGCACCCGGCACTGTGTGAATCGAGCGAGCGGACGGCTCGCACACACAGCGGGGAGACATCGCAGGATCCAGGGGAAAAGGTAAGTAACTTCCCCCCTGCATCCTGCAACGCAAGCCCGAGCCTGGCTCGGGGTTACCGCTCCCAGCACAAAAAGCTGGACCCGAGCCAGGCTCGGGGTTACCGCCAAGGAGGTTAACCGATTAATCGATTATTCAAAACAAAAATCGGCCAACTAATAGATTATGAAAATAATCGTTAGTTGCAGCCCTAGTTCTGAGTAATTTTTTAGCAAAAAAATTATGATTTTTACATGTAGGAGAGAAGTGCCAGAATAGGCCTGGTATTGAAGTGGTTAAAATGTAAATTTTGAATGGGATGACCCACTAATGGTACAATTATTTTGCTTACAGGGGTCACCTTTTCATAAAAATGAACCTGGCCCTTATTACATTCTTTATAACATTTATTTTTCCATTTTTGGGGAGATGGCTGGTAAGAAAGCCAACTGTCGATTTTTCATGAACAGTCCGCTGTAAAAAAAAAACACTTATTTACCTCTGTAGAAGTAGGCATTGTGGAAATGCCTCCTACTAATGTAAATGCACAGCAGAACCCTCTAAGCTGCTAGAAAACAACTGAAATCGAACTTTAGAGCCTCTGTTGTGATCTTTGAGGAATCGAGGATGAATTACTTCACAGTACATGCAGCTAAACAGGTCAGGGTTGGCTTGTTTTAAAGCTCTCCTACTACTTATTAAGAATATGTAAATAATGTGATGTCCTTAATCAGTATTTGTTTTTGCTACTAATCCTATAATTTTGTTTTGTTTTTAGTGCATTATCAATGACTGTTGTAATGGACCTTTAGTGGATTGCATCAAACAGTATCCTTTAAGATGTAACCATCCAACCTCATTCCTGAATTAACAAAACATATATGTGGCATGGCTTTGTTCTATACTTAGTAGGGTCATGGCTCTTTGAAATATCTCCATGCAAGGCTATTCAAATGTAGAATGTTGGGAAATACTCTGTTAAAGGTAAAGAAAACCACCAACTCGGCTTTCAGACCCACTCGGAAGTTATATCTACATTAAAGTGATTCTAAAGGCGGAGGTTTTTTTATCTTAATGCATTCTATGCATCCTAAGATAATACTCATCTGAGCCCCATCTTGATCCAGCGATGTGCACAAGTGCCTTGGTCGTTCGGGACTCTCCCTCCTGATTGAGACACAGCAGTGGTTCCATAGGCTTCCGCTACTGTCAATCAAAGTCAGTAAGCCGTTAAGGAGAGAGAGGCCTGAACCACGGCTCCATGTCTGAATGGACACAGGGAGCTGCAACTCGGCTGGGGTGCCCCCATAGCAAGCTGCTTGCTGTGGGGGCACTGGACAGGAGGGAGGGCCATAAAAGTCGGCAAGGGACCCAAGACGAGGAGGATCTGGGCTGCTTTGTAACATAATGTATATGTGTGGACCATCTTGATCCTATATTTAGTACAACGTTTTTTAAAAGTTGTAGTTATAGCTGTTTTTGTTATTAATTTACTGCAAAAATACAATTATCGATATACATGGTATCATAACCTTTTCTAGATGGCCATAGTTTGCTAAGAATTAGCCAGCAGACTAGCCATTGTCCATGGACTTTAAACTGAGAACGGAATCATAAATAACTAGCCAGACTACTGAAGGATGATTGTTCACTGGCTATGCATGTTGTGCGTGTTGTGCATGTAGCTGCACACTCTCACTGCTGCCCTCTGCGCTGAATGTGTACAGTGTGATTGCATGTTTGCAAAGCTACTCAACAGCTATTACCAAAGTAAAATGTTAACTTGCTTGGGATACTGTACATGGATTTCCAGTATTCCAGCGAGTGGACAAGTGTTTAGAGTATTAGTTTGAGGTATTAATGCACTCCTCTCATTTGCCAAATATAGTACACCTTTTGTGACCCTGCCTAACACTAAACACAGCCGGCAAGCTGCTCTCATTATATCTGCAGCTATTGGCAGCCAGGAATGAGTTATAATGGGCTGTAATGGCTTTGTGGTTTGAAAAAAAAAGTCATGGCTGGTGAGGAAATAATTGATTAGCATTTGATAGAAACTATCAGGGAAATGCTTGATTGCTCTGTGGAGATATTGAGAAATATCATCCTTGCAATATGAAGTGGCATTACTGTGCTAGCTTTGACTTTGTGCATTCTGAGAAGATTGATTTAAAGGAACTACATGTGACAGGCCTTTATAAAATGTATATGCTTTTATATTCCATTTTACTGGTTGTAGAATGTATTAAAGAGAGATGAGCAGGTGCTTTCTGGATGCAATCAGAGGGAGATGCAGACAAATGGAGGTATCAGGAAACAACAAAGTAAAAAAAAAAATGATCTATGCGTGCCAGTGGGAGAAGAGAGAATTGCCTTGTAATGTATTCAAGGAAACACCTGTAGCGTGGTAGAATCCGTGACCACGTTTATAAAGAGGTAAATAGGTCATGTACAATTTTTTTCTACCACAGAGATTAAAAAGAAAGGAGCTGGGATTTTAAATAAAGCATGTGACAAACAGCTGGTAATATTATCCATACATGAAAACACATTTATTAATTCATATATTTACAGGTTGTATAAATAGTAATGTTTAAGAGATGATTTGTAATTTAGATCCTCATCAACAGATTGCAATAAAAAGTCATTCATGATTACAAAAAGTTAATGTATACATCAGACATATAAACACATGATTGTAATAAAAAAATCTGCATCCTAAAAGCTTGACGTGTTTCGTGCAATTCGCTCCACTTCCTCAGGACAGATGCATGGTGCGTATCTGCAAAAATGTATGAACACCAATAGAGTCTAATGATTGACCAAACTGGGGGAGGGGGAAACCCACCAAAGCAATAGAATATCCCTCCCTAGTTTACTCACAAGTCAGCTCTAAGTTCAACATGTGGTGCTATGGCCTGAGGGTTATTTGGGGGCATCTGCACCAGGAGCTGTGGCAGTACTGCCATGAATGCCAAGGCACATATAAACGGACTTCAAGGGGAATTCAGATCTCCAGGTTGTGATCAATAGTGATGCAACTAGCAATTCCAAAGGACTTCTGTGAAACAATGTGATAAATATCACTACTTGAATAGCATATAATCTGTGACTGCTGGTTGGAGCCAAGAAAAAAGAACAAAGTATAGAATAAGATGTACTAGCAAACCTTAACCCAGGTAAGGAAAGATAATAGAAAAGTATAATAAATTGTTTTAAATAGTTCTACAAATATATATTAGAATTTTGTGGAAATAACATGGTGCGGGCAGATTTCTGCCAGTCACGGACTGTGTCTCACCTCTCCAGCCTGTCTCTTAGAATAAGAGGGAGGTGAAGCCTCCGTCAATCTACATGTAATACCCCACTCCTGTTGTGTTTAGCTGGTTAGTGGCCTAGGGGAGGAGGGAGGGAGTGGACTGTCATTTACCACTGTGTATATGCCCACATGTGTAACTCTGTAGCTACACAGGCTGCTCAGATGTGATAGGGAGGAAATGATCAGCATAGAAACTTACTGAAAGCTGAGCATGTGCAGAGTTGCCACCACAACTGCACAATCGCTAGCTGAATTGGGGACGTGGACAGAAGGTGGAGAGAAAGAGAGCAGCAGGCTTAACCAGGTTTTTTCCAGCATACAGAAAACAAATCTCATAGTGATTGAGCGAGTATGAACAGCAAAAAATACAGCATTTATTGATAGTTTTTATTATGTGTTTAGTAACACTTTAATATACAAATCTTTTGTTATTGCTATTCTTGTTAACTGCATACAGGAATGTAATCATTTTAATATAAATCATCATCAGAAATACTGTGATCTCATACGTATTTACAGAGTCACAATAAACTCAGCTGGGGAAGGAAATCTGTGTCCCTTTACCAGGTGATCAACTGTCAGACAATGAAACCGAAGCCAGGTATTGTTTTTTTTCTCCTCACGCTGTTACAGGAATATCGGTCCCAGCATCTGCCCACCAGTACTGCTAATCATTGCCCACAGGGCCACCTAATAGTACACATAAGTGAAGCCTCATCAGTGCCCATCAGTACAGCCTCATCAGTGCCCATCAGTGCCTATCAGTGAAAGAGAAAAATTACCTGTTTGCAAAATTTTATAGCAAACTTTTTTTTTTTTTTTTTTTTTTTTGTTTCTTTAGCAAAAAAAGAAATAAATAAATAAAAAACCATGGTGATTAAATAATACTTAAAGAAATCTCTATTTGTGTAAAAAAAAAAAAAAAAAAAAATGCTAACAATTTTGTTTGGGTACAGTGTTGCATGACCGCGCAATTGTTATTCAAAGTGCGACAGTGCTAAAAGCTGAATACTGGCCTGGGCAGGAAGGGGGTATAAGTGCCCAGTAAGTAAGTGGTTAAAGGGTAAGCTCACCTTTGGAACATGTTACATATTCCACCCGTATTTAGGGAGGAAATGCGCAGCATAGAAATTCACTGAAAACTGAGCATGTGCAGAATTGCCACCGCAGCTGCAAATCACCTAGCTCCATTGGAGACATGAACAGAAGGTGGAGATAGAGAGCAGCGGGATCAACCAGGTATTTCAGAATACAGAATACGAATCTCATAGTGACTGAGTGAGTATGAACAGCATGTAATACATCATTTTTTTATAGTTTTTATAATGTGGGTTTAGAGACACTTTAATTTGCAGAGTACGTCAAGGTCCTACTAGTGTAATCGCCACAAATTATATTCTTCTACATTAATGGCAGCATCTAACATTTGGATAAGGGACATTACCTTCAAATAAATTCACTTGTATGGACTTGTACAAGACGAAAGGGAAAGTTGTTTCATGTAAGGCACTTTTGTTAGGCCCCTTTCACACGGGGCGGTTTTCAGGCGGTACAGCGCTAAAAATAGCGCCTGTACACCGCCTGAAAAAAACGGCCCGGTGCGCTAGCAGGACGGTAAAAAAAGTCCTGCTAGCAGCATCTTTGGAGCGGGATAGGAGCGGTGTATTCACCGCTCCTTCCCATTGATTTGAATGGGACACCGCGGTAATACCGCCGCAAAGCGCCGATACGGCGGCGCTCTGCGGGGGATTTTAACCCTTTTTCGGCCGCTCGCGGGGGGTAAAACCGCACCGCGATCGGCCGAATCCCGCGGGCAAAACGACGGTAAAGCAGCGCTAAATATAGCGCTGCTTTACCGTCACCGCGGCTCCCGCCCCAATGTGAAAGGGGCCTTACTATAGGATTTTATATGTTAACTATTTTTTAAGCTGGTAGGAGCACTTAAAGTAGAATTATAGGCAAAATCTTTGCTTTCATTTTGGATAGATTGTAAGGTTTATTTTTGCCATCTTTGTACCATTGGGGAGATTTGCTTTCACGTCCTGTCCCTATAGCCAAACAGGAAGTGAGAGGTAATTCCTGCAAATTAAGGGAATCTCCTGGGGACCCCCCAGGTCATCATAGCTAGTGTCCCCATTGGAAGATTTCCGCTCTGTTACTTTTCTAGGGACAACCCAAAATTTGGGATTTTCTTATACTTTCACGTTCAATGATTTCAATTTATACTTTAATATTTCTTTATATGTTTTTGAGAATTTCAGCTGTGTAGTTGATTGTCTGGTAATTATGAGCGTTGCACTCACAAGTATCTGACATTATGAGATTGCATTTGAGTGCTTCTCTGTTTAGCAGTCACTAGGCTTAGTTTTAAGAAACAACTGCCCTCTGTGGTGAATGCAATAATGTCTGACTCAGTGTTTCTCAACTTTTTTTCAATCAAGGCACCCTTTAACCATTTCAGCCCCGGAAGGATTTACCCCCTTTCTGACTGGGCCATTTTTTGCGATATGGCACTGCGTTGCTTTAACTGACAATTGCGTGGTCGTGCGACGTTGTACCCAAACAAAATTGACATCCTTTTTTCCCACAAATAGAGCTTTCTTTTGGTGGTATTTGATCACCTCTGTGGTTTTTATTTTTTTGCGCTATAAACAAAAAAGAGCATCAATTTTAAAAATAATAAATATCCCCCCCCCCCCAAAAAAAAAAAAATTCCCTCAGTTTAGGCCGATATGTATTCTTCTACATATTTTTGGTAAAAAAAAAAATCGCAATAAACGTATATTGATTTGTTTGCGCAAAAGTTAAAAACGTTGAGACTTTACAACTTCTTTAACCACTTCCCGCCCAAGATACGTACTGGGACGTCCTTGACTTTGTGCGGGTATATCTGAATGATGTCTGCAGCTACAGGCATCATTCAGATATCATCTTTTTCAGCTGGCTATTCCCTACATTATAAGAATGATCATAGCAGCTGTTCCACCGCTTGATCGTTCTTACAGGTGGCGAGAGGGGACAAACCCCCCTCTCGCCACCCTCCGGTGCTTCTACCAACTCGCCGCTTCCATCGGTAAGTCGGAGAATGGATCCGCCGGCCCCGGATGTTTACCATAGAGATTTCAGGAGGACCAGATGGTCGCCAGGGTCTCTATGATCGTTCGGAGGCTGGGCGCGATGTTATGACGTCACGCCCGGCCTCTGCATTCAAACGAATGGGAAGACTGGGAAGCCGAGATCGTTTATTTTTTTTTTTTTTTATTTTCAGGCTTCCTAGCCTAGAGGTGAGATGTGGGGTCTTATTGATCCCATATCTCACTGTAAAGAGGACCGATCATGCCATGTTCCTATTAGGTATGTTTACATTCCTTGTAATAGGAATAAAAGTGATCAAAATCTTTTTATTTGATTTTTATTTACTTTTATAGACCCCTGTCCCCGTGTGCTAGCACGCAGAAGCAAACGCATACGTAAGTACCGCCCACATATGAAAACGGTGTTCAAACCACACATGTGAGGTATCGCCGCGAACGTTAGAGCGAGAGCAATAATTCTAGCCCTAGACCTCCTCTGTAACTCAAAACATGTAACTAGTAAAAAAATTTAAAGCGTCCCCTATGGGGATTTTTAAGTACCGAAGTTAGGCGCCATTCCATGAGCGTGCAATTTTCAAGTGTTAGGTATCTATTTACTCGCCGTAACTTCCCCTTTCACATTATGCAAATTGGGCTAACTCTATTGTTTTGAAACTGTTTGAAAAATTGCTGCACAAATACCATGCGAGATAAAAAGTTGCAACGACCGCCATTGCATTCTCCAGGGTCTTTGCTAAAAAAAACATATATATATAATGTTTGGGGGCTCTATGTAATTTTATAGCAACAAAATTATGAATTTTACATGTAGGAGAGAAATGTCAGAATTGGCCTGGATGGCAAGTGGTTAATATGACCTATGTGCTGACGGAGAGGGGCAAATAAGGTGGCTAGAAGGTTGTAATGGTTAACAATGAAAACCTGTGGCTTTGTGTAACTAAAGACAGGCTTCATCCACCTGCTGACTTGTATACAATTTTGTGGCATTTTTTTAGGCATTTTACAAAGGCACCCCTGAAGAAACCTGAAAGCACCCTGGTTGAAAAAGACTGGTCTGACTCTATGCTCTAAAATGGTGCTGTGACAGACCTAGCTGGGACACAGGCTTTTTGAGAGGACGAAATGCAAGCCTCTTGCCAACTGATTACGGGCCCTGGCATTTGGGGGAACGGCGCTCTTTTTGGGCTGCAAGCCTGGGACCCCTGAGCTGGTGTTACTTGGATTCAGGTCCATGCTGGCCCCCCAATACACATAGAATCTTTATGTGTATTTGGCATATTAGCAAGAAATGCTAATGTCATGAACTCCAGACAGCCTGTCTGTTATGTAATTGAGTATAGTCTGGCTTGTAGGAGTGTTTTCACCTATTGTTGTGTGTGCTAATTAACCCTGCAATTGAATGAAGGATTCCAGTGTTGATTAAGATAATTAGCTCATGCTAATTAGGCTAGGTGTGAGTCATCTGGCTGTATATATGTGTGACATGTCAAATAAAGATTCATTCCTGATGTACCTCAAGAAATAGTGCTGTCTAATTCTTGGGGGTTACTATAACCAGATCCATTGGACTCATGTTCCAGAACTTAGGAAGCATTTACGGCGGACACCTTGAGTACAGGATCCGTCACATTGGTGGCCGCCGTAAATGCTTCCTAAGTTCTGGAACATGAGTCCAATGGATCTGGTTATAGTAACCCCCAAGAATTAGACAGCACTATTTCTTGAGGTACATCAGGAATGAATCTTTATTTGACATGTCACACATATATACAGCCAGATGACTCACACCTAGCCTAATTAGCATGAGCTAATTATCTTAATCAACACTGGAATCCTTCATTCAATTGCAGGGTTAATTAGCACACACAACAATAGGTGAAAACACTCCTACAAGCCAGACTATACTCAATTACATAACAGACAGGCTGTCTGGAGTTCATGACATTAGCATTTCTTGCTAATATGCCAAATACACATACAGATTCTATGTGTATTGGGGGGCCAGCATGGACCTGAATCCAAGTAACACCAGCTCAGGGGTCCCAGGCTTGCAGCCCAAAAAGAGCGCCGTTCCCCCAAATGCCAGGGCCCGTAATCAGTTGGCAAGAGGCTTGCATTTCGTCCTCTCAAAAAGCCTGTGTCCCAGCTAGGTCTGTCACAGGTGCACTTCTGACTTCGAGCTCATCTAGGTCCTTCTCCCAATCATGCATCTGTCTCTGCTTTGGTCTTCCTTCTTCCTCTATTTCAGGGCTCTTTACCATCCTTTTTATACAATGAGGGAAAAAGGCATTTGATCCCCTGCTGATTTTCTACCTCTGCCCACTGACAAAGAGATGATCAGTCTATAATTTTAAGGTTCATTTGAACAGTGAGAGACAGTATAAAAACATATATCCAGAAAAACGAATTTCAAAAAAGTTATAAATTGATTTGCATTTTAAGAAGTGAAATAAGTATTTGATCCCCTATCAATCAGCTAGATTTCTGGATCCCAGGTTGTCTTCTATACAGGTAACAAGCTGAGATTAGGAACACTCTCCTAATCTCTGCTTGTTACCTGTATAAAAGACACCTTTCCACAGAAGCAATCAATCAGATTCCAATCTCTCCACTATGCCCAAGACCAAAGAGCTGTCCAAGGATGTCAGGGACAAGATTGTAAACCTACACAAGGCTGAAATGGGCTACAAGACCATAGCCAAGCAGTTTGGTGAGAGGGTGACAATGATTGGTGTGATTATTCGCAAATGGAAGAAGCACAAAAAAACTGTCAATCTCCCTCGGTCTGGGGCACCAGGTCTCAAGGCAGCTGGGACCATAGTCATCAAGAAAATAATTGGTAACACACTATGCCTTGAAGAATTGAAAACCTGCAGTGCCTGTAAGGTCCCCCTGTTCAAGAATGCACATGTACAGGCCCGTCTGATGTTTGCTTATGAACAGCTAAATGATTCAGAGGAGAACTGGGTGAAAGTGTTGTGGTCAGATGAGACTAAAATCGAGTTCTTTGGCATCAACTCAACTCGCTGTGTTTGGAGGAGGAGGAATGCTGCCTATGACCCCAAAAACCCCATCCCCACCATCAAACATGGAGGTGGAAACATTATGCTTTGGGGGTGTTTTTCTGCTAAGGGGACAAGCCAACTTCACTGCATCAAAGGGACAATGGACAGGACCACATGCCATCAAATCTTGAGTGAGAACCTCCTTCCCTCAGCCAGGGCATTGAAAATTAGTTGTGGATGGGTGTTCCAGCATGACAATGACCCAAAACACACAGCCAAGGCAACAAATGAGTGGCTGAAGAAGCACATTAAGGTCCTGGAGTCGCCTAGCCTGTCTCCAAACCTTAATCCCATAGAAAATATGTGGAGGGAGCTAAAGGTTTGTGTTACCAAACGTCGGCCTCAAAACCTTAATCACTTGGAGAGGATCTGCAAAGAGTGGGACAAAATCCCTCCGAGAAACGTCTGATCTCCGTGATTTCCAACAAGGGTTTTGCCACCAAGTACCAAGTCATCTTTTGTAAAGGGGTCAAATACTTATTTCACTCATTAAAATGCAAATCAATTCATAATTTCTTTTTAATTGCCTTTTTCTTGATTTTTTTTTTGTTTTTCTTTTTGTTGTTATTCTGTCTCTTACTCTTAAAATAAACCTACCAATAAAATTATAGACTGATAATTTTTTTGTCAGTGGGCAAATGTAGAAAATCAGCAGGGGATCATATACTTTTTTCCCTCGCTGTATGTCCTAGGAATCTTAGATGCTGGCTTCTTCTATAAAAGGGGTATCCAGAGCTGGATAATATGAAAGTGAGCATTTCCACTTGCATTAGGTCAGGACAATTGCCTTTGTAGTTGACACTCTTTTGCACCGTGCCCAGGAGCACTGAGTATAAATATGCTCATTTGGTTCCAGGCGCACTCTCCAAAGTTGTATGAATGCAGGTTATTATTTCTCCATGTGACATTGCAACAGCTTTTTAGGATTATTCAATAAAGCAGTGTAAGAATAGTTATATAAAAAACACAGTACCCATTAGGCTCCATGCACACTGGACGTTAAAATAATGTTATAAAAACGCCAGTAGCTTTGCAGTGAGTCTTTCAACTTTTTTAGAGTTTTTGCAATATTGTTTATTAGCGTTTTTAGCGTTTTTATTTTGGTGTTTTTTGTGGTCAGAAAAACGACTCCTGGGCGTGGCTTGGTGCCGAAGAGAGATGGACGCCTGATCTCCCCGCTCTGTCCCACGGAGGTCCTGCACATCGGCAAAGCGGAGCCAGCAACACACCGCAATGGTGAAACAGAAGGGAAAACAGCCCCAGTCTCGGTCCCGATCCCCGAGGGGCCCCGATCCGCACTCCGGTCGCAGCATCCCGGAGCTATTCCGATCCCAATCACGCGAGGCCGAGGCTTCGGCCTACACGGGATCACGCGCCGCCAGCCTCAGCCCGACAGCCAGGAGACATACTCCACACATGGAAAGCTCTCCCTCTCCCTCCCCCCGACCCCCGAGGGGCCCCGATCCGCACTCCGGACGCAACATCCCGGAGCTATGCAGATCCCAGTCACGCGAGGCCGGGGCTTCGGCCTACACAGAACCACGCGCCGCCAGCCTCAGCCCGACTGCCAGGGGAAACGCTCAGCAAATGGAGAGCTCTCCCTCCCCACAACCACTGAACATTAGCGATCTCCAGGCAATGGCAGCTGATATAAAGAGCGCATTCACACATGCCATTACTGACCTTAGGAGAGACCTGCAGAGGATGAGCACACGGATGGACGAGCTGGAGGACACAACAACCCGCCATGACACCTCTATCCAACAGCTGCAACACACCTCCCAGGCCTACAACTCCCAGCTTCGAGATCTAAACAGATACATGGAGGACTTGGACAACCGAGGACGCAGGCACAATCTACGGGTAAGAGGTGTCCCTGAATCCGTAGACCAGAGCCAAATAATGTCAGCCACAATCCAGATTTTCAATGATGTCCTTGGCAGACCCCCTGAGACCCCAATTGAGTGTGAGCGACTGCACAGGGCTCTCAAACCACGAGGCAGAGATACAGACCCTCCTAGAGATATCGTGTGCTGCTTAGTGAACTTCAGACTGAAAGAGGACATTTTACGAAAAGCGAGAGACCGACGCAGTCTGCTATTTCAAGGTACAGAGGTCAAAATATTCCAAGATTTGTCCCCAGTAACCCTGAAAAACAGAAGAGACCTGCGCCCACTACTTGACCTGCTACGCCGCAAAGGCATCCAGTATCGCTGGAAATTTCCTTTCTGTCTTTCAGCCTCAGCAGCAGGACGTACGGCTAATCTCAAAGTCCCAGAAGATCTCAGGGGTTTCTGCAACACGCTACAAATACCACTCGTGGAACTGCCGGATTGGTATAGAACATATCGCACCCCTCATCTCCAGAGAACCAACTCCATGGACGCTATTCCGGTAAGAGATGATTTTCAAATCAGAAGGCGCAGGTCGCCGTCCCCGAGACCACTTCCTCAGAGGGATCAGAGGGACAGAGACCGCCTGAGCCCAACTGCCTCTCCAGCACACAGGCGGAGCAGGCCTGATGAGCCCTAAACCTACCCGACCTAAGCTCTCTTATCCTGAGACCGCCTCCTGTCCTACACCCCATGCCTCTGAATTCTACATTCTTAGACGACGGGACCAGGTCGCCCCCACGTCACATGTACTCTAACATGACCCACCTGATGTAATACCAAGCCCCATACCCATGACTCAGGCTGACACGACACATGCCTCGATGTGGAGATCACGGTCAAGTGATACCCAGATACACCCTCCACCAACCTGACCCAGCTACGGAGCCTAGGACTTATGGTCTGAAGACCCACCCCCACAGACACCTGCAGCCTTGCACACCATCCGAAAGCTACACACCTTCGCAAGCAAAACCCAGCGTGAACAGGAAGAAACGCCAGCACAGACTCAGGGTCTCTCTGAACACCAGCTCTACACCTGCTGCCCGTTCGCACCGGGCCCTGCCTACAGAGGACGTCCTGTAGCAGACTTCTGGCAAGTCGACCTAGCCTCTTATCAGATGTGCCCAAATTTTCCTAGACTCTCCAGACTCTTTTTTCTCCCATAACCTCACCCCACACCCGTTCCCCCCCCCCCCCCCCCCCTTTTCCCTCTCCCTTAACCATGTTTTGTTTCTAGGATACTGAAGTGTCGCCGCTGCTACAGACCGAGGACACATGCGGGGTGTATATGGGTATCAGCTCTCCAGATATGCAATATAAGCTTTTGTTTTGATTTTTCTTATTTTTGTTATCTATTTTTGTCTATGCTCACCCTCTTCTGTACCCATGTAACCCCCCCCCCCCAATACTCCTTCCCGGATGCTCTACATGGATGCAGAAGAGTCAGCTACACAATGTGTGTCCCCCCGCATCAACACCCTCTACATCTTATGAGGGGTAGATGCCTAATTCCCTTTAATAAGCAAATCTTACAAAGAGTTATGCCGACAAGTGCTCCTCCCCGAAACCCTACCAGGGAGCCACGTCCTAGGATAGTAATGCACATAACTCTTCTAAGTGCACTCTACCCCCTTTTGCTTTGGCAAATGCTGGCAGACGGTACAACCTATGGTACTACCATGCCCTATCACCCGAACACCCCCACAAAGGCAAACCCGTAGGTATTCGCCTTCTAGGCTCCCTATCCCACTCCCTTGAAACACAATTGCCTCCATAACCCACGAAAGATGAAGGTTTATAGAGGCGGTCTCCCCCTAATCGCACAAGCGTTGATATCACCTGGGGTGAAATAATAGTCTCGCTTATACAGGATTAGGTATAACGCTCCGGCAACCCTGACCTGTAATGTTATGTTTCTCTATTATTGATGGCTTAACAGTTAGTTTTTTGTTGTTCACCCAGTTTGTTCATACACCTGTACGCCAGGGTCTCCATCCAAGACACCCTTCTGGAACTATTTCTCTCCAGGCATAGTTCAGATTATGTTATTCTTAAGGTTTGCCTAACTATTAGACATGTTGTGATACTAGGAGGTCCTACGACCACCCATCAACCAGACTTGACGTATGCTTCTGTTTTTCCTCTCTCCTCCACCTACAAGCAGGTACCCGCTCCACTTATACAAAGACAACTGATGACCTCCAGATGGACTAGACTTCCAACAGACAAATACTCGGACACCTTCCACCTCCTCGCGCAACGGGATATTGACTACCGCCGTTGACCCACACCGGACCTCACTCCCCACAACAGGGTAAGGTAGCTGGGCTACTCATACCTCCGGTACACACACCCTCTCTCCAACAACCTCTCCCCCCTCCTCCCACATCCCCCTGCCAACCAGTCCCCCTACCTCTCGTCCTCCCGACCCGCTTCTCTCCCCTAACCCCCGGGACTCGCCCCCCCTGATCTCCACCGCAGCTTTCAATTAAACGACCAAAACTACTTCAAAACCCATAATCTCCAAAGGGCCTCTCCCTACCATGACAACTAGAGGCACACCTCAGACCGCGCCTACCATAGCACCTATACAGAACCCTGTAACCATGACCACTCCGAGCTCTACCTCGCAACCCACCACTCTTAAGGTGGTCTCCCAAAACGTAAAGGGACTTAATATCCCCGAGAAGAGAAGCCAAGTCCTCAGTATGATGTCCACCCTTAAAGCAGAAGTGGTATTCTTGCAAGAAACCCATTTCTGTACAAACAATATACCCAAACTCACGAACCACAAATACCCTACTTCCTTTCACGCCACCAATCCGCTAGCCAAAACTAAAGGGGTCTCGATCATGCTCTCTAAAAACCTGAACTGGCAATTGATAGACTCTGTAATAGACCCTGAAGGCCGTTACATATTCGTGAAAGGTACCATCCACAACCACCTGGTCACCTTAGCCAATATCTATAGCCCCAACACTGCTCAAGTCACCTTCTTCCGCTCAATCGCATCCATACTTGCGGGCTTCCAATCGGGAATCACTATCCTTGGAGGGGACTTTAACGTGACATTACAACCCCTTCTAGACTCCTCATCCGGAACATCAACCTTACCCTATAGGGCACTAAAGCAAATTAACACACAATTACGTGACCTCCTCCTCCATGATACGTGGCGCACCCTCCACCCCGACGTAAAGGACTATACATTCTTCTCTATACCCCATACCAAATACTCTAGACTAGACTACCTCTTTCTCTCCCAAAAGGATCTCCCCTTCTTGACATCCGCAACCATTGAACCACTACTCCTCTCTGACCATCACCCCATTACTCTCACACTGACCTTCCCTGAAAGAAAATCACATACAAAAATCTGGCGCCTAGACCCATCGCTCCTCACATCAGAATGTGACACCAAAATTATTCTTTCCAGTCTACGCAACTACTTTCAGGAAAATAATAACCCTGAGACGTCACCGATAACCATTTGGGAAGCTCACAAATGTGTTATCCGGGGGAAATTCTTATCACTCACTGCCAGTAGGAAAAAAATACAGCAGGCCACACTTATAGAACTGACTAATAAAATAAAGACACTTGAACTAACCCACAAGCGCTCTCAAGCACAAAATACCTACCAGGAACTTACACAAGCTAGGAAAATGCTCCATGATATACTCGACCGCAAAACGCGACGCAAATTCATACTAAGCCAAAAGCTATTTTATGAACACGGGAACAAGTGTAGCAGAGTGTTAGCCAGAGCCATTCAAACCAAGAAAGCTAGTACGAATATCCACACGATAAAAGACTCCTTAGGCAAACCCAACACGGCCCCTGCAGAAATAGCTTCACAGTTTGAGCAATTTTATTTAAACTTATACAACTTACCACGCCAAGCAGAAACACCTGAAGGCCAAAACAAAAGAAAAACTCTTATCACGGACTTTCTAAAGAAATTCAGCCCCCAATCTATCACACCTGATGACGCACGGGAACTTGAGGGCCCTATAACTGAGAATGAGCTTAAGAGGGCGATCAAACAACTAAAAACGGGCAAGAGCCCTGGCCCAGACGGCTTCTCCGCACCTTATTTCAAAACCTTTTCAGACACCCTCTCAACCCCATTCCTAAAGGCTTTCAACTCCCTCACCTCAACAACTATACCCTTCCACAGACTATTAGAAGCTCACATCACGGTCATTCCCAAGGAAGGGAGGGACACCACCTCAGTCGCAAATTACAGACCGATATCTCTACTCAATGTGGACCTGAAATTATTTGCAAAAATCCTAGCCAACCGTCTTCTTCCCCTCATCCCCTCATTAATAGGGAATGATCAAGTAGGTTTTGTCCCTGGCAGAGAAGCCAGGGACAACACTATAAAAGCAATTAACGTACATCATTGGCTGTCCACCCAGAAACAAAAAGGCTTCTTCCTGTCGTTGGACGCGGAGAAGGCGTTTGACAGGTTGGCGTGGGACTACCTCGGGGCCGTCTTACGCCACATAGGACTCAAAAACCAAATGTTCAACTTCATCATGGCCTTATACACCACACCTACAGCTAGAGTCAGAGTAAACGGCCACCTGTCAAACGCCTTCTCCATTCGAAACGGCACAAGACAGGGATGCCCCCTGTCTCCAATCCTCTTCGTCCTAACGTTAGAACCCCTCCTCCGCTGTCTACGTTCTAATGACAACATAAAAGGCATACCCATAGCTGGACGTACTTACAAATTGGCAGCTTTTGCCGACGACATACTACTATTTCTTAAAGACCCCCTGACCACAATCCCAAACCTCCTTAGAGAATTTGACCTATTCCAAAACTTATCTAACTTAAAAATAAATTTCTCTAAATCCCACGCTCTGAACGTATCACTCCCGGCTGACCTAGTCACCCACTGCCAAAACAACTTCCCATTTGTATGGAAACGAGATGCTATCACCTACCTGGGAATTCAGCTTCCTGCCCACTTGCCAGACCTCTACTCCAAAAACTTTCTACCAATGATTCGCACCATCACAGACGACCTGAGTAAATGGAACAAACCCCAATTTTCCTGGTTCGGACGTGCGGCCATTTTAAAAATGAACATACTCCCCCGTATTTTATACCTGCTTCAAACTATACCCATTAAATTGCCTGCAGCATTCTTCCAGTCTATCAAACAACTGACCATAAAATTCCTATGGAAACACAATCGCCCGAGAATAAGCTTCGCCCAACTCACGAAACCTAAATCTAAAGGGGGAATTGGCCTCCCAGACATCCGAAACTACTCACGAGCCTGCCATATGGGGAGGATTGTAGATTGGTCGATCCACAGGGAGACAAAAGACTGGGTGGGATTAGAGGACTCCCTTTCACCCATCCCGATCAGATCAACCCCGTGGATCCTCCCCTCCCACATTCCTAGATCCATTAAAGAACACCCCCTTATTGACGCCACGCTGTCTACCTTCAGAGAAATCTGTAGAGACTCCCAGCTCTCCTCAAACCCGAGCCCCCTCACGCCCATTCAAAACAACCCTGCATTTCCCCCGGGGGTGTCCAACCACTTCCTGACAGACTCCTGGGCACACAAAGTCGTGCAAGCGCGCCACTTCTTCCAAAATGGGAATTTCATGGATCGTACCTCACTCCCAACTCAGCCAGATTCCGACCCGGTCCCATACTGGACTTACTTCCAGATCCGCCATTACCTTAGATCAATAGACCAGAACTCCGCTGTTTCCCGTGCACTGACCCCATTCGAGAACCTCTGCTCCCAATCCACACCTCAACAACACTTATTATCCACCACTCACTCTATGCTTTTTGACGCAATCTCCCCTAGGGAGGGAAAAGCCTGCCAGGCGTGGGAAAGGGAATTACAAATAGACCTCTCCGACGATGAATGGGAGCGCATTTTCACAATAGCACACAAAGGCTCACTAAATGTTATGACACAAGAAAACAATTACAAAACGCTGTCGAGGTGGTACCGAACCCCCGATCTACTGCACAGATTTAACCCGGAAACACCGGACAAATGTTGGAGGTGCTCGAATGAAAAAGGAACCCTCCTACATATATGGTGGTCATGCCCGATGATACAAACCTTCTGGACACAAGTTCACGATATCACTTCTCATGTGACAACTTATTTCATAGAGTTTTCTCCGGCTCGGCTCATCCTCCACCACTCCCCGATTTCGGCTAGCTCATATAAGAAATCTCTAGGGGTACATATGATTAATGCAGCCAAGTTGTGCATCCCAGCCCACTGGGGCTCACCCCATGCCCCAACTATCTCTGAATGGCTTACAAGAGTGGGGAGAATAGCCGAACTGGAGGAACTCATCCACATAGCTCGAGACACCCCGGACAAATACTACCACACATGGGCCTGCTGGACCCACTTCTGTACCACAGAAAGATATAAATCCCTCATGAACTCGAACCGCCCTGATCTCCTGAACAGGACACAAGATACCTCTAATACTCAGCCTTAGAAGACTACTTTACCAATCTGACCCATGCAATGCCTTACCCCCCCCAGGAAAAGACTCAGTAAGGGAACCCCAGCACAGACAGGGACTCTTCCTACGAGTCCCTCACTACCCACAGAGCTCGGTGGAGATCAGGGAGGTGACCCTCTCAGATCAACCCCCCCCCCCTCCCCTTCCCAGTGCTTTCCTTCCCACATCTCCCTAGACCTCATGACTCCCATACCCCCTCCCCCACCCAGGCCCAAGACTAACTCGACTCAGGTGTCTGACTATCCCCCCTTACTCCTAATACCTTTCGAGACAGATGACATCACTCTAAACCGGACCTCACCCTCTTGCAAAGGTGCAGCACACCACTACGAGACTTATCACAGACTAGACGGAAAACACGTATGATTACGCAACGTCCTCTAGATGGAGATATAAGCAGGAACCTCACCCAAGTCAGCTATGTAAAAAATGCTATGCTGAGTTGTTTTATTCACTGCAGAGGCCACCGGCCATCCGTCATATCTATCTGTCAAACTGAATGTACACGAGTAAGGCGACAACATTGTATCACTATTCATACTGTCGAAACACCTACTGTATATGTTTAAACTTTGTATAAAAATTCTGTTTTCAATAAAAACTTTCATGGAAAAAAAAAAAAAAACGACTCCTGAACGCAATTTTATGGAGTTCAGAAAACAGCCCATAAACTCCACTGCTGATAAACATCCAGAAACGTCTGTGTGCATGGACACATAGGATAACATAGAGGGGAGTTAATGGGCTGTTTAAAAAAAAAAAAAAAAGCCCAAACTCCCAAAAACCAAAAAGCCATTTATGAGCTTCAGTGTGCATGGAGCCTAACAAATAGTAATTTTATGTTCAGTGAAAGTTTTCAATTTTGAATACCTGCGGTAGGTTACTATACTTTTATTTAAGAATGAAATTGCATAGAGACAATGCATCCTAGTGGCTAATGCAAATTCCACATTCAAGTAAGTGTACAGTTTGGCTGCTTTGAGCTCTGTGATAAGCAAGGAAATGGCTCATGTCTTCAGCCAAGAACCAGGAGGTGTGGTCCCTGTACGGCCTTTGTTGGCACAAAGTACCAGAGCCACACGCGCCCTGTGACTTATGGCCATGTGGAAGTGTTATATCAGGGCGAAAGTTTTCAGAAATTACATGTTAATTCCAGGGCACATAAAATAGTTAAAAATCAATTGGAAGTTTAAGGTTTTAAAAGCATAATGTCTTTTGAAGGATTGTGTATTGATTTTAAATATAACTCTCTAATTATATATGCACAGAGTGAAGCGCAGAGACAAGCTCTTTGCAAATGGCAGGGGGCTGTTTCACAGGAAGGCTTCTGAGGATTACGGGAAGCCGGGCCTCATTTTTTCACTGGGCGGAAAATGGCCTGCGAGATTATTTACAAGTTTTGCCTGCTGGTCAGCGGGATCCATCAATAACAGGTAGTAACATTATAGACCATCACTAAGTGTTTCGGCCACTATCGCATTAGGAAATCACTTTGAAGCTCTCATTTTATTCCCTGTTTGTCTTCGTCCTCTGCTTACCTTCTTCCTCCCACTCTCACTCCTTCACTTTCTGAGAACCTGTCTATTTTTATTTTTCTGCTCCCAGAACTGGCCAGAATTGTATTTTTAGCCAGGCAGTTTCTGTAATAATTTCATGTTTATATAAAAATTAAGGTAGAATAAATAAAAATAACAGCTCCACTGACACTTCATCTGCAGAGACCTTAGCCAGAACATTATATGCAGTCCCATACCTGCAACTCTGGTAGGGTATCCTCTGCAGTCTATCATGGTACAAGCATTATCTGGCATCTAAGGTCCTGACAGCTTTTGATATGCAACACCAATTGCAACATCCTTTAGCACTTTGTGCACTTTTTGGTGGTATATGATCCCTATTTATGATCCCTATTTATGATCCCTATTTATGGAGCTCTGATGATTTCACAGAATGCATTATTTGTTTACATATCAGAAAATACAGTGCAGCACACATACAGCGCAGTACATCCTCCATACATGTCAGTAAGTGCCTAAAACATTATGACTATATGGGGAGCAATACTTTATAGGACATGTAGTCCTGATCAGGAGAAGGAAATGATTTAAAGTGATTTTAACCACCTTGCAACCGCCGGCTGTCAAATGACGGCCAGGCGGCGCAGCTCTCAGCGAGGAAGGGCGTCATGTGACGTCCTCCCCTTCAGTGCACTCCAGGGAGCGAGCGCATGCCGCCGGGAGCGCGCGCGCTCTCGCCGCGTCACTGGGCACCCCATGGTCGTGCCCAGCGGCGGCGATGTCCGCTGGGCACCCGCGATTGCCCGGTAACACAGCGGGACCGTGGATCTGTGTGTGTAAACACACAGATCAACGGTCCTGTCAGAGGAGAGGAGCCAATGGTGTGTTCTCTGTACAGAGAAACACTGATCGGTCTCCTCCCCTTGTGAGTCCCCTCCCCCCACAGTAAGAATCACTCCCAGGGAACATAATTAACCCCTCCCCGGCCCCTAGTGGTTAACCCCTTCACTGCCAGTGTCATTTATACAGAATCAATGCATTTAAATAGCATTGATTGCTGTATAAATGACAATGGTGCCAAAAATGTGTCAAAAATGTCCGATGTGTCCGCCATAATGTCGCAGTCACAATCAAAATCGCTGATCACCGCCATTACTAGTAAAAAAAAAAATATTAATAAAAATGCTATAAAACTATCCCCTATTTTGTAAACGCTATAACTTTTGCGCAAACTAATCAATAATCGCTAATTGCGATTTTTTTTTTTTTACCAAAAATATGTAGAAGAATACGTTTCGGCCTAAACTGAGGAAAAAATATGTTTTTTTATATATTTTTTGGGGATATTTAGTATAGCAAAAAGTAAAAAATATTGTTTTTTTTTTAAATTTGTCGCTCTTCTTTTGTTTATTGCGCAAAAAATAACAAACGCAGAGGTGATCAAATACCACCAAAAGAAAGCTCTATTTGTGGGGAGAAAAATTATAACAATTTCATTTGGGTACAGTGTTGTATGACCGCGCAATTGTCATTCAAAATGCGTCAGCGCTGAAAGCTGAAAAATGGCTTGGTCAGGAAGGGGGTGAAAATGCCCTGTACTGAGGTGGTTAAAGGCAGAAGTTATTTTACCTTGCTGTAGAGGCTCTCTATACTATACTTTGCAGCTTGCTATAGGGGCACTCTGAAGGCAGGAGGAGCCAGAAGTGCCAGCGGGGGACCCCATAAGAGGAGATTTGGGGCTGCTCTGTGCAAAACCATTACACAGAGCAGGCAAGCATGACAAGTTTTTGGGAGTTTTTTTTTTTTTTTTTTTTTTTTAATCCAACGTTTACTTTAAAGGCTCTGTACAGGGAAGATCAGCATCTGAACCCAGAGAAGTAGGAGGCTGATAGACTGTAGCTAATATAAGGCAATACAAATTTAAAGAAATAGTTTACCATTATTGCACTTTATATATTAAAATGATTATATCCATTAAAAAAAGTCTCAGCCTTTAGTACTACTTTAACCGCTTCCCGACCGCCTCCTGTAGATATACGTCAACAGAATGGCACGGGCAGGCAAAAGCACGTACCTGTACGTCCCCTTTAATTTGCCTGCCCGGGGGGCGCGCGTGCGACCCGGTCGGGAGCTCCGTGACCACGGCCGCGGGACCAGCGGACCCGATCGCCGCTGGTATCCCGCGATCGGGTTACGGAGCTGAAGAACGGGGAGAGGTCTATGTAAACAAACCTCTCCCCGCGCTTCCTACACTGACTGTCAGTGATCGGCGGTTCCCTGTCATCGGGAACGCCGATCAATGACGTCAGACGTACAGCCACGCCCCCCTACTGTAAAAAAAAACACAACACGTCACACTGACTCCTCCCCGCCCCCTAGTGGTTAACCCCCTAACTACAACTGTCATTTACATAGGAATCAGTGCTATTTAAATAGCATTGATTGCTGTATAAATGACAAATGTCCCAAAAATGTGTCAAAAATGTTCGATGTGTCCGCCAAAATGTCGCAGTCACAATAAAAATCGCTGATCGCCGCCATTACTAATAAAAAAAAAAAAATATTAATAAAAATGCTATAAAACTATCCCCTATTTTGTAAATGCTATAACTTTTGCGCAAACTAATCAATAATCGCTAATTGCGATTTTTTTTTACCAAAAATATGTAGAAGAATACGTATCGGCCTAAACTGAGGAAAAAAAATGTGTTATGATATATATAAAAAAATATGTTTTTTTATATATTTTTTGGGGATATTTAGTATAGCAAAAAGTAAAAAATATTGTTTTTTTTTTTAAATTTGTCGCTCTTCTTTTGTTTATTGCGCAAAAAATAACAAACGCAGAGGTGATCAAATACCACCAAAAGAAAGCTCTATTTGTGGGGAGAAAAATTATAACAATTTCATTTGGGTACAGTGTTGTATGACCGCGCAATTGTCATTCAAAATGCGTCAGCGCTGAAAGCTGAAAAATGGCTTGGTCAGGAAGGGGGTGAAAATGCCCTGTACTGAGGTGGTTAAAGGCAGAAGTTATTTTACCTTGCTGTAGAGGCTCTCTATACTATACTTTGCAGCTTGCTATAGGGGCACTCTGAAGGCAGGAGGAGCCAGAAGTGCCAGCGGGGGACCCCATAAGAGGAGATTTGGGGCTGCTCTGTGCAAAACCATTACACAGAGCAGGCAAGCATGACAAGTTTTTGGGAGTTTTTTTTTTTTTTTTTTTTTAATCCAACGTTTACTTTAAAGGCTCTGTACAGGGAAGATCAGCATCTGAACCCAGAGAAGTAGGAGGCTGATAGACTGTAGCTAATATAAGGCAATACAAATTTAAAGAAATAGTTTACCATTATTGCACTTTATATATTAAAATGATTATATCCATTAAAAAAAGTCTCAGCCTTTAGTACTACTTTAACCGCTTCCCGACCGCCTCCTGTAGATATACGTCAACAGAATGGCACGGGCAGGCAAAAGCACGTACCTGTACGTCCCCTTTAATTTGCCTGCCCGGGGGGCGCGCGTGCGACCCGGTCGGGAGCTCCGTGACCACGGCCGCGGGACCAGCGGACCCGATCGCCGCTGGTATCCCGCGATCGGGTTACGGAGCTGAAGAACGGGGAGAGGTCTATGTAAACAAACCTCTCCCCGCGCTTCCTACACTGACTGTCAGTGATCGGCGGTTCCCTGTCATCGGGAACGCCGATCAATGACGTCAGACGTACAGCCACGCCCCCCTACTGTAAAAAAAAAACACAACACGTCACACTGACTCCTCCCCGCCCCCTAGTGGTTAACCCCCTAACTACAACTGTCATTTACATAGAAATCAGTGCTATTTAAATAGCATTGATTGCTGTATAAATGACAAATGTCCCAAAAATGTGTCAAAAATGTTCGATGTGTCCGCCAAAATGTCGCAGTCACAATAAAAATCGCTGATCGCCGCCATTACTAATAAAAAAAAAAAATATTAATAAAAATGCTATAAAACTATCCCCTATTTTGTAAATGCTATAACTTTTGCGCAAACTAATCAATAATCGCTAATTGCGATTTTTTTTTACCAAAAATATGTAGAAGAATACGTATCGGCCTAAACTGAGGAAAAAAAAATGATAAATAAAAAAAATATGTTTTTTTATATATTTTTTGGGGATATTTATTATAGCAAAAAGTAAAAAATATTGCATTTTTTTCAAAATTGTCGCTCTATTTTTGTTTATAGTGCAAAAAATAAAAACCGCAGGGGCGATCAAATACCACCAAAAGAAAGCTCTATTTGTGGGAAAAAAAGGACGCCAATTTTGTTTTGGAGCCACGTCGCATGACCGCGCAATTGTTAGTTAAAGCGACGCAGTGCCGAATTGCAAAAAGGGGCCTGGTCCTTTGGCTGCCAATTGGTCCGGGGCTGAAGTGGTTAATATAAAACAATTATAGTCCCCCCACCACCCTTTATATAGCTTCACGTCTGACTCACAGTTAAAATACTCAGTATAGCCGACTTCTGGGTATATTTATAATTATATATATATATATATGATATACTGTGTGTATATATATCTATAATTACTTTCCCTGTTTCACAGTATAAATTAACCCCTTAAAATAGTGATTATTTTGCTGATACAGGGATCATTTTTGTTTTTTTAGCCCCATTAGGACAGGTGATAAAAAAAAAGCATTCTGCTGCTACTTAATGTCTTATGCTGACCACACATGTATCGATTTTTGGACAAGAATATTTGTACGGATATTCTTAATAGATAGATAGATATTCTTAACCTCCCTGGCGGTATGATTATGTCTGGAATTTTGTACCAAAAGCGGTACAATTATTTTGCATGAAAATTTGGCGTTTTTATATTGTAGGCCTGCAATTCTTATAAATAACTCACTTAAATCTGTCCAAATGAGAGTCTAGTAGACATCCCGGGTATGGTAAAGTTTGAAACACAAAATCATAAATTATAATAAAATAAAAATATATATAAAAATTATTCAATAATGTAATCAAATCAAAAATTTGCTCAGTTGCAGAATAGTCGCTGTCATTAAATTTAGTGTTTGATGATGAATTGTGATTCTAATTTATTATCGCTGTCTTCTAGCTGGTCTAAAACCACTTTTGACACTTTTTGGTTGCTATGGACAATCTCCAGTTTCCAGGCAGAAAAAAATCTATTTATTATATAAAATGACATGCAGGGCACTGGGCAGACCACTAGGGACAAAGGGGATGTGTATTTTTTGTATACAGTACTGTAATCTGTAAGATTACAGTACTGTATGTGTATTGTGTTTTTTTAACTTTTTTGAATTTGGCGCCGATCTCCGCTCCCATGCGTCGTAACGTCGCAGGGAACGGAGATCAGCGGCACTCGGGCACTGTGTGAATCGAGCGAGCAGACAGCTCACTCACACAGCGGGAAGACATCACAGGATCCAGGGGACAAGGTAAGTAACTTCCCCCCTGTATCCTGCAATGCAGCCCGAGTCTGGCTCGGGGTTACCGCTTTTATTGAGAAAAGTTTTCTATTCTGCTCCTTCGAATTGTCCTTTCACTGTGGTTGAGAACAAATATTGATTTGACCCTACTAACGTTTAGAAAATTGAAAGAACGTTGTTAAAATGAAAGTTTTAGAAGGTAAAAATAATTTGTGTATGGTCAGCATACGGTGACATCAGGTGGCGGTAGCTTGTATCAAGCTGCCTGCCGATGACAAGGAGTCTGACATGCATAATATTTTATTACAGTCCTGTCTGAAAATCTCCAAAACAGTGTTTTAGGTCTTTTTAAATAACATTTTTGATCTCTGAGCCTGATGATATGAACCAGATTCAACCTCTGTAAGTATATACATCTCTTCTGTATGTTATTCTCAGAGTGGATTAGATATTTTGTTCCCCAACTATAAACTTTACATTATAACGAAATAATACACCAAACTTTTTTTTTTTGGAGGTTTTGTCTGATTAATCGATCAATCTAAACTATTCTCTGCCAACAAATTGATTATGAAAATAATTGTTAGTTGCAGCCCTAGTTCCAGTGTATTACATTTGTGTCCTTGTTTTGATAAAATGAAATAAGAGATATATTTGTATAACATTTTTACTGATGGTTACATTTTTAAATTCTATTCAGAAAGTATCTCCTTTGAAGGGGCTTACTTTCTACTGATTTAGATTTTGCAAACTTTCTTCCAGAATAGGTTTAAAAGTATTTGAATATTTATGGAAAGCATTGTAATGACGACATGCCCAGAGTGGTAGATATATATTTTACATATATAGAGTAAATATAACTACATTGTCCAGTAGTACTTTCCGGGATAAGTTCTAGCGGTACCCAACGCGTTTCAGGTTTTATATATACACACATACATTTGTTTGAGCTTTGGGGTGTATACCTTAATGCAGGAGTAGTGAATTGAAATTCAAGGAGGTCCAGTAACTAAAATAAAATTTCCATCGAGGTCCGAATCAAGTCTGTGCCATGAAAGATTGTATGTGTCTACTTTCCTTTTTTTGACGCAAGCCGCGCTCTCTGTCGCTTTTCTTACTGTTTCCTCCACACAGTCTGGTAATACTCTGTAAATGTAAATGTCCCCAATAGTGTTCCCCCTTACATCAGGTGCCCCTACTAGAGTAATTTATTAAATTGGGTGCCCCCATCAGACTACCCCCATAAATCAGTTGCCACCGTCAGAGTATCCTCTTATTTCAGGTATCCCCATCATAGTGCCCCCCTTACATATGGTGGCTCCCATCAGTGTGCCCCCTTACATCATTTGTCCCCATCAGAGTGCCCCCTTACATTAGGTGCCGTCATCAGAGTGCCCCTTTACATCAGGCGTCTCCATCACATCAGGTGTGCCCAACAAAATGCTCCTTTTATATTGGGTGTGCTCATCAGAGTGCCGCTTTACATCAGGTGTCTCCATCACAGTGCCCCCTTACATCAGGTTTCCCCATCAGTGTGCCCCTTAACATAAAATGTGCCTCTCAGAGTAAACCTTAACATAAAATGTGCCCATCAGAATGCCCTTTATTTTATGTTAAGGGGCACACTGATGGACATATTTTCACTGATGGGCACATTTTATGCTAAGGGGCACTCTGAGCACGTTTTGTGCCCATCAGAGTGAACCTTGCATAAAATGTGCCCATCGGTGTGCCCCTTATAAGGAAATGTGCCCATCAGCATGCCCCTGTAAACGCCCCACATACCTGCAGGCAGGCAGTGATCGGGAGCCAGCATAGGTAACGAGCTGCAGGGGGCGAGAGCTGCACTGCTGCTGGGAGTCTTGCTGAAGGGGGCAGGGCATCCATACACATCATACCTCACGGCCGTCCGAGTGAGAGCCGAGAGCCGCAAGATAAAAAACAGCAGGGGGCGTGCACATGACGTTGCGGCTTATCTCGCGGCCTGGTCGGGAGCAGCAAAATAGTAAGCAGCAGGGAGCAGGGCGCACACGCAAAGTCATAGGTTCCAGGGAAGCCCACGGTCCCAGCAATCAATGACTGCTGAGCGGAGGAGTTCGTTGCTCTGTCCGTGTTCGGACCGTGTGCCGCCATTTAGTGATGGCTGCCCTAATGCAATAGGCTGCGCACACATATGTAAACCATAGATTTAAAGCAGAACTAAATGTATTGATTAAACTGTTTCCAAAAAACTGTCACATTTTCTTGTGCTTTCAACCAGGCTGTCAAACAATCAAATTGTTGGTGTCATAAATGATCACATGTGCAGCAGCCTGGCAACTGCAGATTTTAAAGAGGTTATGGCTTTCAGAAAGTGCACCGTAACTGGGACTTAATAGAACTTGGGAAAGAGCAGCTACTATAACCCACACCAAATGCACTGGTATACTACGCTACATTTGTGCACCGCATCAGTGTGAAAGGGGTCTACGCTACATTTGTGCACCGCAGCAATGTGAAAGGGGTCCAAGCTACATTTGTGCACCGCATCAGTGTGAAAGGGATCTACGCTACATTTGTGCACCGCATCAATGTGAAAGGGGTCTAATATGGCAGCTTCCTTGGCTGTATAGCATAGTAAGGATTAGTTCTGGTTTAAAAAGGTTATAATCTCAAACAGGTGTAACATCACATATAAGCAATTACATCATCATTATCTACTGTATAGTGAATATGTTAAGCTTGGGCAGTGGTGTGTGTGTACTAAACATAAATGTCAGTATGTTTTAATTCACTGCAATTATCTTATTTCCTTAACCACCTGGTGTTTTTAGTGCTATTGGCTATGAACATGAAGTGCTTCTGAGAGAAAAATTGATGGAGAAGAATCTGGCGTTTTTAGGTAAGACATATTTACAGGAGGGTAAACTAGAATTATGTTTAAATTTATTTTTATTCAAGTTTTTCACACAGCAAAATAAAGGTTTCGGCATTGATTCTTAACAATACGTAACTTCCATAATCTGAAGAACATACCATACAAAAATGGAAGTCAAACTTGATAATTGCATAAGTACAATGTGAAGAACATGTTACCACATTCCGCATTGCAATAGGCTATGCTCCCTGAGACCATCTGCCTCTTATAGTAGATGTGTAAAAAAGTGAGTAATGCGCAAACCAAAATTATTAATACAATCGATGAAAAAAAGTGTACGAACCATTACATTTTTAGGGGTTAAACACTAAATATCATACAGTGAAACATTTCCTATATTATATAGTCCAAAGACTGCTGTGAAAAAATGTCCAAACCAAAAAAGTGAAAGTAATGCCGCGTACACACGATCGAAAATTCCGCCAGCAAAAGTCCGATGAGAGCTTTCAGTCGGAAAATGTGACCGTGTGTATGCTCCATCGGACTTTTGCTGGCGGAATTCCAGCTAGTAAAAGATTGAGGGCAGGTTCTCAATTTTTTGGTCGGAAAAAGTTTTGAACGGAAATTCCGATCGTCTGAACCAATTCCGACGTGCAAAATTCCTACGCATGCTCGGAAGCATTGAACTTCATTTTCTCAGCTCATCGTAGTGTTGTATGTCAGCGCGTTCTTGACGGTCGAAAGTTCAGCGAACTTTTGTGTGACCACGTGTATGCAAGCCAAGCTTGAATGGAAATCTGTCGGGAAAAACCATCCACTCCAGGAGGATAAAATGGATAGAGAAAATGGAGTATTTGAGCTATCAATTTTTTGTGGCTCATTTTTCCAATTTCTTTTATTATCTTTTATTTTCATTTACATTTTTTTCATTAGTCAGATATCCGATCCATGGATCCCATCCCTTTTCAAATATCTTTCATTTTTCCTGTAGGATCGCTGTCAACCGTTCATTTAACATGAGCCAAGAAAGTTTGTTTAAGTTGGTCAAATGGTATAGCCACGACTTCCAGTTCCTGGCTATTGTAATTTTAGCGAAAACAAATATAAATGTGAGGAGCAGTCTGTGAATTTTGGAGGACAACCTTGTTTTGGGGACTTAGGCTAATTTGAGTGAGAGTAAAAATGTTATTGTAAACTCTGATCCAGAACCGTACCTTGGGGCATTGCTACCACATGTGGTAGGCCATCCCTTCCTGACCACAGCCCCGAAAACACTAAGAGGTAGCCCCGGGTCAAAAGTGGCCAATCTGTCTGGTACCAAATACTACCTCAGTGATACCTTATAATTTGCTTCAACAATAGAAGCATTGATGAGTGACCTTGATGAAGATAGTGCTATCGAGTGCCATTCCTCAAGCTCCAGGGTTTCCTGAATATCCTGTTCCCATCTAGCTGTATAGTTCAGTTTTATCGAGGTATATGTTAGAAGCGAGGTATATAAAAAAGCTGTCCAGCTTACGAACACCTATCCTTTCGGGACCATTGCAGAGACACTGCAGAAGCGAGAACGAGTGGAACATGTAATACATTCCCAAAGCTGAACGTCGGCACGCCACTCCTCCCGACGTACATTTCGTCACACGTTGCCCAGGTGCCTGGCCCTCAATTTGTCACTGTATTTAAAGGATAAGTTAACCTCTGGAATAATAAATGCATTCTTTTGTATTCAGGTCTCCTGCAGACTGTCGTCAGACTTTGAGCTGTATGCTTGTAGACTGTACAGGCAGACAATTTCACACTGACAGGAAGAATCAATGGACTACCACAGCATTCAACAGCGCGACGGTTTCATTCAGAAATACAAGCCGACAGCCTCAAAGGCAGTAGTTGTAGTCCATTTATTAACAGAAGTTCTGTGAATGAATGACGTGGTCGTGTGGCGAAGCCCTGCGCGACTGCACTCTTCAAGAAGTGATAGCATGATACGGGGAACTTCTCCCTATACTGCTGTCACACAGAGGGCTTGGATCGCGGAGACACTGCAGAAGCGGGAACATGTTACATGTTTCACCCTAAAAATGGGTGGAACATGTAACACATTCCCAAAGCTGAACTTATCCTTTAAATCTGCTAGTAATTCTAACACTCCCCTCCCCCCCAGACTGACAATTCTGCTGTCCAAATCTGTCCCCTGTGCTCCTTCATCCTGAGTGGTGTTTGTATAATACAGCAGGTATGTTAATGGCCAGGTCACTAGGGAAAAACCGACAGAAAAGGCCTAAAAAAAGAAAACTAATACTGCCAATATATATATATTTTTTTGTTTTGGGTTTATTACCGCTTTAAAGTGGTTGTTAACACAAAAATGTATTTCACTGGCAGCCCCTATTATAACGAGGCATAACACAGGGTAAATGTTTTATTAAAGCAAAGCTTCTAATTACCGGTCTCCTACTCCGATCCAGGGCTACTGTGGGAGGGGCCGAGATCTCCCTCTGACATCAGCCGGGGCGGTCACGTGGCCGCTCAGCTCCTCCTGCTGTAGCCCTGGATTGGAGTAAGAGACTGGCTGGGAGTCACTTGACCGTCCTGAAGATAGCTGTAAAAAAGTATTTACAAGCTTTGTTTTATTAAAACATTTACCCTGTGTGTTTTGCCTTGGTTATAATAGAGGGTCTGGCAGTGACAATTTGTAATCTTTTATTTTTTAATAATAGTGGCAGGAGAGGGCGGAGACAAAGACACAGACACACGGAGCTGACAGGGAGGGGGACAGAGGAGAGCTGTGGATGACAGAGGCACGCAAGCTTACCACGGTAGTCAGGGCTCAGCAGCCATGATTATTGTGGAGGGGGGCAGATTGGACAGCACAAGCAGTTGTGCTGTTTAATCTGCTATAAGGCTATAAGGGAACAGGATCTTTTTTTTTTTTTTTTTTTTTTTTTTTATAATTTTTTTTTTTTTTAGGATTACAAACACTTTAACTTTTACCAGGTGGATGTTCAGACCTCCTTAGGTGCCAGTTTTGGGCATAGCATGCTGCAATCTGAGTCTGTCAAGCCTTTTTTCTAATTAATTTACTGACAGCAACTTATAAAGCCATCCATAATTTAACCCCCAGCTACATCACTAGCCCAGTCTCAAAATACCAACCTATATGTTCGCTTCGTTCCTCTCAAGACCTCCTGCTCTCTCTAGCTCGCTCATCTCCTCCTCCTTTGCTCGCCTCCAGGACTCTTCCAGAGCCTCTACAAACCTATGGAACTCCTTACCCCAACCTGTCCATTTATCTCCTACTCTATTAGCTTTTGGACGATCCCTGAGAACCCTCCTCTTTAGAGAAGCCTATCCTACCCACACCTAACAACTGCATTTTCATTTTCTCCATCAGTTCATATCCCACAGTTATTAACTTTTTGTTTCACTTGACCCTCCCTTCTAGATTGTAAGCTCTAACGAGCAGGGCCCTATGATTGCTCCTGTATTGAATTGTATTGTATTGTAACTGTACGGTCTTCCCTCATGTTGTAAAGCGCTACGCAAACTGTTGGCGCTATATAAATCCTGTTTAATAATAAAAATGATGTTAGGTAGTTAACTGTTGGCATTTGTTTGCTGTGTTGCTGGACCCTCAGTTGGACTGCTTTTGGATGTCTCATGGTTGAAGACCAGTAAAATACATTTCTAGGAATAAAGTACAGGACATGGGTCCCTCCCCTTCGTTTGTTATAATCTCACTATTGCTTTCTACAACACTGAAGCTAGATGAGAGTGGGATGGGTTACATAGGAGATGTCCCCTCAGCTTCCTTTTTTTTTTTTTGTCCAGTCAACTGAGGGTAGCGGCATATATAACCTATGTTAATGGCTAAAAATCTTGTTTCTTTTTCATACATCATGGGACACAGAGTTAGGCTAATATTCATTACCTACTGGGTTATACGCCATCTCTAGGTGAATGGACACTGCTTAGACAGGAAGTGATCCCCTATATAACCCCTCCCATACAGGAAGTACAACTGTTTTTTTTACCAGTGTCTGCAAGGTGGATGGGTACGTTTGTTAAGTTCTCTGAGCTCCAGGTCTCTAGTCCCACAAAAGTTTCCTAGATTAATCAAGTGATTGACCGATCGCATCCATTTGACACAGGCTCTATATGCTTAGATAAATGGCACCCGAGCCTCGCAAAGAAGACACAAGATCTTGCAAGGTTTTGCCTGTAATGTTACCTCTGGGAGCTGGACCCTGCGAAGTGGAATCCTGGACACCACAGCGCTAAGGCATTCCTGCAAGGTGCTGTACAGGTCTAAGGGGAAGGACCCTAAATATGAAAAGGGTACCCAGTCCTTAAAGGTCGTCAAGTGACCGGAACCTGCCATGATGGGTGAAGATTGGGCTCTTAGTTTCTGAAACCCCCTTATTTATTTATTGTGGGGTGTCCCAATGATTGTAATAATCAGTCAAGCTAGCTAGAGGCTGGACACCTGTGTGCAGTGACCATATGGGGGAGTTTTGGGCTAGCTGGGGGTGTTTGCAAAGTGTACCTTTTTGCTTGTGTCTGGCTGTTTTTTACCTTGAATTGATGGTTGTGCACAAGGCGGTGCCATTGCGCACCTTCATTCAGGCGCACGTCTGTTCACCAAAATGCCCAGCAGTTTGGCGGCCATGGCGCATGCAGCTTCGCTCGGAGCCACACATGCGCCATAGGCTAATCTGGGCGCTCAAAGATTTGCATCATATGCGAATACAGCCACGCCCGTTTCCCGGGACCGCGCACGTGCGTACGCATGCGCAGAATGTTCCGGCACACAGCCACCTTATTTAAGCTGTGTATGCCAAGCATGCAGTGCTTCCAGAAGACAGCTGTGGGACACAGTGCAGGCTCTGAACCAGGCATTTTCAGCAGTTAATTTCTCCTTACCCAGGTCACGTGAGTCACCAGGTGTTGCTTGGTGGGCTAAAAGCTTAGCAGGATTTTTGTGTTATGTTCTGCGCTTGGGTTCAAAGAAAGGCTGCTGCCTCCCGTAAGGTGCTTTTATTAAAGCTCTAATATGAAAAAAGGTGTGTGTATATGGGGTAAATGACTCTGCCTGTCACCTGAAGAGTAATTCTCTCCAACAGCTCACTCCTCCAGGTGGATGTACAGTAGGTAAGTATTCTGTTACTGTAGGTACAATATCCCGTCACCTGAAGATAGACTCCACACAGTGAGTCACTCTTCCCTGGTGAGAATGCAAATGGATAACTTGTTCCTGTTCCCGTGGTAATCCCTTGGGTCACTTTAACAGGGAAAGGGTGTATATTTACCCCATGGTCTATATTGGGTAATTTACTAATGGAACTATATTCTTTGTGCTATTGGAAAATGTATATTCAAAACCTACTTCTAAAGTGTTGTGCAAATAGCAATCTCATTAATTAATCTAATATAGACAATATTCATTCATAACGATGCAAACTTGTGCAAATGCATATATAGTGAATTAATTGAAGTATTAAAGAAATATATTTATTTATTATTTAATATATTATATATCTAAAGCAAAGTCCATTAAAAAAGGTATAACAGAAAATACAAAGATAAAAATAAAAATTAATAAAGTAATTGTTGAGATAAATGTCCAGTCTTTCAAAAAATCGCAACTTTAAAAAGTGACTTGTGCTTTTCCAAAGTGACTCGTGCCTGGATTTATCCACCAATGTGCAAAATTATCAGGTGACTTCCGTGCTCCCCTTCAGTTCCCCACTCACCAGATTCTAGCACCCCCGCAGGGGTAAGACGTGCATACTGGCTGTATCCAGAACAGGCACCTCCACCTTTAGCTCAATGGACACTGGGGTGTTCTAATCCCTCGGCCCCCTCCTGGGGAGGATCTCTCTCTCACTGTAGTGCTCACTTCTGGCGTGGCAGAGACACTTGGTATCCTCTGGTTGTGTATCAGCCTTGGGGCTTGGTGAGCCCTATTAAAGGGTCTCCGTTCTGAGGTGTGTTAATACTATACCCAGCTACTCCCTTTCTGTGGCTTGTAAATGTCTTCAAAAAAGAGGATCGGGACTAACACTACAGGGAAGGGCACACCTATGTCATCAGTAGCTCCTGATGAACCTAGTCGTATCCCTAGTGTTGTATCCCCTGAAAGACCAGCAGGGTTAGAGAACAGGATTGCTGGCATGATTGCCTCTATCCTGCAGGGTGGCAAGAAGTGTGACAGATCCCCCTCCCCTGACCCTCCTAGTTTGGAGCAGGAATGGGTTGAGGATGGAGAAGAGCTAAAAGCTCAAGATTATGTAGAGGGCCTGGCGGATGAGTCTGCTTCTGAGCAATCCCGACAAGAAGATATCCAGTTGGTGTCTACCTCTCAGTCGAAGAGGCTTTTGATCCAGACTCTTACCGAGATGGTTCATTCTGCCTTAAAGTTGCCTCTTACAGAGGTTACTGAGCCCCCCTGGTCCTCTTTGGGGTCCCTGAGGCCTCTTCAGGCCACACAGGCTTTCCACTTACACCCACTGTCGGAACAGGCGTTGTTTGCTGATTGGAAACATCCTGACAGGATTTTTGTTCCTCCTAAGAGGTTTTCCCTTTTATATCCCATGGTTGAAAAGTTCATTAAGAAGTGGAGCATGCCAGCCGTAGATGCAGCAGTCTCTTCCTTAAACAAAAACTTAACTTGTCCGGTGGATAACTCACAGGGCTTGAAAGACCCTGTTGACAAGAAACTGGAGTCATTATCAAAGGCTTCCTTTTCTTTGGCCAGTTCAGCTATTCAGCCAGCTGTTGCAGCAATTGGTATCTGCCAGTCCGTAAAGGATAATGTCAAACCGCCTAATAAGGCCTAACCAGGAGGATGATCTTTCTTGAAAATAAGACAGATATTGCTCGAGTGCTGTATTTTGCTGTTGATTCTTTAAAGCCTTAAAGGATTCAATACAGCAGGTTTCTCGTTTGGCTCTTATGTCTGTACATATGTGCAGACTTTCGTGGCTTAAGTAAAATACTTCATGTATAAGAAATCCTCACTTGTCACCATACAAATTGAGTTTATTATGGAGTTGCTGCAATTTGCAGCCACACATAATTTCTTTTGGTATAACGGACAGTTCTTTCGCCAGGATAGGGGCGTGGCTATGGGGGCCAAGTACGCCCCTAGCCTGGCGAACCTGTTCATGGCCCAGTGGGAGGAGGACGCCGTCTATTCCCAGGCAAGATCTGAAATCATCCTCTGGGCACGGTATATAGACGACGTCCTCCTCCTATGGCAGGGCACGAAGTCCTCTTTGGACGACTTCATGGTTGCATTGAACACTAACAACAGGGGTATACATCTTTCTTATGAGGCGAGCCAAGAAGCCATTCATTTTTTTTTTAGTTATATAGGGGACAACCAATTTGCTCAAAAAGCCAATTCATGCGACTGAAGCGGAACTGCACAGATTATAACCAATTTTTGGCACAAGCCGACACCCTCACTTGTAAATTCATTGATAAGGGTTATGACCCTATATCCCTCCGGGATACCCTACACCAGGTTTCCATGATGGACAGGTCATCCCTATTGAAAGACAAAGTGCCAACAAGTGATGTGAAAGATATGAGTGGAGTCCCATTTATCACCAGCTACTCTAACCAATATCGCAATGTCAGCCACATTATACAGAAACATTGGCACATTTTGGGTAACGATGGGGTATTACAAACCTTTTTACCCGATAAACCACGTGTAGTCTTTAGAGGAGTACCTTCACTCAAGGACAAAATAGCACCTAATGTATTAAATCCGCCAACTACCAACCCCCATTTCTTTGGAGAAATGATCGGTTTCTACAAGTGCGGGAGATGCCAGGTCTGCTCTCTTAACAGTTGCAAGGTCAGAAAAACTACCAGTTTTTCATCTACAATCACCTCTAAAAATTACAAAATAAAAATTACAAAATATGTGCATTGGACTAAACGCCCCCTCAGAGTCCGTCTTAATGAGCACATAAATAATATCAGACGGGGTTATACTAAACACTCAGTTTCTAAGCATTATCTGACCACTCACAATAGGGACCCGTCTAATACCTTATATTTGGGGATTGAGAAGTTCAGCCCCCATTGGAGGGGAAGTAATCTTGTTAGGAGCATCTCTAGGTCGGAGATGTCATGGGTACATAGGCTTAAAACACATACCCCACAAGGGCTAAATATAGATGTTGATGTGAATGCATTCATCGATAACGCATAGATTGCATATCTTTTACATCCCATGATTATCTACATCTAAATGTTCCGATTATGACATCATTCTATGTGTAGTTTCGACCTATGTGCATTTCCTTTACACTTTCGATATTTGCGATATTTTTCGATATTTTTTTGTATAGTAATGTGAACTTGATCTGGGTCGTGGGTAGTGACTTCTGATAGAGGGTCCCCATATTCCACCTTGAATATCTGTGTCACAGATTCTACCCATTGTTTGCCCTGGACCTATTTTTCCCTATATTTTCTGTGTGGTTCGCCTGTTCCCACGTATCTCTAGGGACTGTTTCAAGTTTTTCCTAAACATTTGGAACAGATTGGCTTCATACGGGGATATGACTTGGAGATGCTCCGAGCTCGATTCTTTTTATATACCTTCCTCTGACACCTCAAGAAATGTAAACTTTGATCCATGGTCCTCTTTTTCCCCCCCCCCCCCTTTTTTCAACTATTTAAATAGTGGGCTTTGACTTCTAATGCTCATACTCCTACTATTATGAGATCCCATTTCCACATAATTAATTCCCAGTCCATTGTTATATACACTCCTTTTTCCTATACATGTATCCTCTTACTTACACAGGTAATTTCACGTCCATTCTAAGAATATACTGTGATGGGTTAATGTAATACATCCATGAGAGGACATTAACTTAGGATATATACTATAGCTCCCTTGGATAAGTCCTGTGTTGGCTCATGCAAATTTCCCTTGCCTGTCGATAGACACCCAAGGAATACCACGTCATACTGACGCGGATACGCTGGCCGAGTCTGGAGTTGTTCTTTGCGGACACCTAGCTAACAATGTGAGTTCTCCCCACGTTCCCCCAACGTAATGCTTTTGACGTCCTTGTGAGATGCATGATGGGTAGTGTAGTCTAGCAGTATCCACCGAGATGGCAGTCATGTTCTCCATACCCGGCTCTGCTTCTTGATATGACTACTATCCCCTTCTGTTCCCTCAACATGACGTTTTTGACGTCCTTACGAGACGCATTATGGGAATTGTAGTCTGATAGTACCTTCCCAGTTGGTAGTTATTTTCTCCATACTCGGCTCTGTTCCAACATATGACCGCTGATGGTGACCATATTTTAAATTTTCTAATTTTCTATTTTTCCCTTATAATACCTACAGTTAGAGGTATGGGGTAAGAGTTTGTGATGCGCACTCTGGCATATATTATATATCCGGATCTATGTGAATAAATGAACGTATTAATATGTCCCTTATAGTGCAATGATTGTCTATGAGGCCATTATCCCGTTTTTTTGCCACTTTCTAAGATGGAGGTTTTAGCTTCCTACCACCCAGATCGAGGCTCTGACATGTGTATTTATAGCGGTGCGTCAGTACGCCGCCTGTGCCCCATGAATACGTCATTCTCTGACGAAACGCGTAGGGAGGAGCGACGTGCTGACGTCACCGCGTTCTACGTCCTAGCACGGGCGTGTACTGCTGCCGGCCGGCCGCGAAATTTTTAAAAATATTTTTTATTCTGTTTTATCCGCGCCTATTGGCGTTCTTTTTACCAATAAATTTGTGGATTCCACCCATGGCGTGTTCCTTTTTTTCCCTCGCCTCTCTGTTTGGGTAAACCTCGGTGGAGACCAAGGGAGACTTCCCTACAGCCGTGGACCTCCTGGACTGTTACTACCTAAGGTGACTACAATTCAATCCGGAGATAGAGGCTGAGCCACGATACCCTAGAGGATCCACGTTACCCTGGAGGAAAAGGCCTGGGCTGGGCTATAGCCACATGCGTTTATCCCACTTCCATCTGGTAAGCTTACATCTAGCCTGGTGGTGGGAACACTAAGCACTTGTCACTTTATCGATTGGATATCACTGTGGAAAAGTCATTGCTGTTACGGCTGATGTCACTTATTGTCACCGTTTGATTGGATTTATTTGGACACTTTACACATGTATCGTTGTGTTTCATGCATTTTTGTCATTAATTATTGCACTCCTTATTGTATTAATTTTTCACTTAGCGCAGCCTTTCTTTATATTTTTCGTGGCTTAAGAACTGGTCAGCCAAGCTTCCTTGTAAGAAGTTATTGGCAGGTTTCCTCTTTCATGGGGAATGCTTGGTGATGATTTGGACAAATATATCCAAAAGATTTCCGGAGGGAAGAGCTCCCTGTAAAGAGAAGCACCAAGCATACCTATCTTTCAGCTTCATCAGAGGTTCCTGTGATTTGCCGTAGAGGAACGTCATTTTCAGTTTGTGGCTCTACCCTTTGGACTTGCCACAGCTCCCGGGTGTTCACAAAGGTCCTAGCACCAGTACTGGGTCTTTTAAAGGGCCCAAGGGATCTTGGTGCTCAGGTATCTGGATGACCTGCTCAGAGATCACTCACTACAGGCTCTAGAACAGAGCATAACCTGCATAGTGCGGTATTTGAAAAGCTTAGGCTGGCCCATAAATACCAAAAAGTCAGCCTTAAAGTTTGAAGTATTTAAGTCTGATCCTAGATACGGTCCAAGCCACCTGTAAGGATCTGTGCCCTGAAGGATCAGGTGCGTCAGATAAAGGGCACCAGACAACCCTCCATTCCGCTCTGTATGAGTCTTATAGGAAGGATGGTGTCCTCCTTCGAGACAGTGCCCTATGCCCAGTTCCATTTCAGTCCTATACAAGACATCTTGTTGGCTTGGAACAGGAGAGCACAAGCCCTGGATTATCCAATGTTCTTATCTCCTTGGGCACGCTTAAGCCTAAACTGGTGGTTGCAGGATCAGAACCTGCGAAAGAAAAGATCCTTCCTTCTGGTAACTTGGAGAGTACTGACCACAGATGCCAGTCTTTCAGGCTGGGGAGCGACCCTAGAGGGGCTCTCAGCTCAGGGGAAATGGTCAAGGACAGAACGGATCCTGCCCATCAACGTCCTGGAGTTATGGGCAGTACATCTGGCCTTGCAGTCCTGGATGGTGGAGCGCCAGGACTGTCCTATCAGGGTTCAGTCCGACAATGCCACTGCAGTGGCCTATATAAACCACCAAGGCGGTACCAGGAATCGTTAAGCTCTGAAGGAGGTGGACCACATACTAGCCTGGGCAGAGGGACATGTGCCTTTTCTATCAGCAGTCCATATCTTGGGAGTAGAGAACTGGAAGGCAGAATATGGTCCCTACACCCAGGGGTGTTCCAGGAAATTTGCCAGTGTTGGGAATGGCCAGAGGTCAACCTATTGGCATCCAGGTTCAACAACAAGCTATAGCAGGTTGTGTTGCGAACAAGGGATCCTCTAGCAATCGGAGCAGATGCTCTAGTAGTTCCATGGAGCCAGTACTCCCTGGTTTTATGCTTTCCCCCGATGGGGTTCCAGTCATTCTGGTGGCACCAGCCTGGCCCAGAAGGCCCTGGTTCCCAGAGATTGCGAGATTGGCAATAAACTGGCCTTTGGACGCTTTCCACGCCACCCTGATCTACTGTCTATGGTCCTATATTCCACCCCAATTTACAGTCTCTAAATTTGACGGCATGGCTATTAAAGCCAGGGTGTTGAAGGGCTGTGGCATTCACTAGGGTAGACACCACTGCTCCCGACCAGTGGTGTCTACCCTAGTGAATGCTAGAAAAGCTGTCACTAGGAAGATCTATCATACGGTCTGGAAGACTTGTATTGCTTGGTGTGAAGCCAGAAAATGGCATCCTCAGAAATACGTGATTGGGAGAATTCTCTTTTCTACAGTCAGCTGTGGAAATCAGATTGTACTCAAAGCCAATCAGAGGTCAGATTTCAGCCCTGTTAATAATCTTCCAAAGGCCTTTAGCCTCCCATTTGCTGGTCCGAACCTTTATGCAGGGGGCAACTTGTTTGTTTCCCCCCATTAGGTCACCTGTGTGTCCTTGGGACTTGAACTTGGTGCTGTCTGTGCTACAGAAACAACCATTTGAGCCTATCAAGGAACTTCCATTAGACTTGCTGTCACACAAGTTAGCCTTCCTTATGGCCATCACCTCGGCTAGAAGGGTGTCGGAGTTGGCGGCCCTTTCGTGCAGGGAACCATACTTGATCCTTCACCACGACAGGGTCGTGTTAAGACCTGTTTCATCCTGTTTGCCAAAAGTGGTGTCAGCCTTTCATTTAAATCAGGACATTATTTTGCCTTCTTTTTTCTCTCAGCCTCGTTCGACGGAAGAGACGACTGCATTCCTTGGACCTTGTCCAGGCAGTCATGGTTTATTTGTCTTGATCTGCGGATATCTGAGGATCAGACTCCTTTTTTGTTTTACCAAAAGGACTCAAGAAGGGGCAGGCAGCTTCCAAAGCTTCCATTGGGTCTGTCAATTTGTCATTCAGGCCTACATAAACATAAAGCTCCTTCCTTTAGGGTGAGAGCTCATTCTACTAAGGGTGTAGGGACCTCTTGGGCTTTTTCGCCATCAGGTATCTGTGGCTCAGATTTGTAAGGCTGCCACCTGGTCTTCAGTGCATACGTTCACAAAATTTTATTAAGTGGATATTCGAGCAGCCGAGGATTCGGCTTTCGGCCACAGTGTACTGCGGGTTGCCGTATAAGGTCTGATGGCTAGAGTTTGGCATGGTGTCTCCCTCCCTTCAAGGCTATTGCTCTGGGACGTCCCAGTACGTAATGAATATTAGCCAAACTCTGTCCCATGATGTATGAAAAATAACTATTTACCTGTAAAATCCTTTTCTTTGAGTACATCATGGGACACAGAGATCCCTCCCCTCTTTTTTGAGGCTTCAGTGCTTGCTACAAAACTGATGTACTTCCTGTATGGGAGGGGTTATATAGGGGATCACTTCCTGTCTAAGACTTTGTCTATCAGTGTCTATTCACCTAGAGATGGCGTATAACCAAGTAGGTAATGAATATTAGCCTAACTCTTTGTCCCATGATGTACTCAAAGAAAATAATTTTACAGGTAAGTATGATGAAAAAATCCTATTATCCTGTACGCCAAGAAACTGACTATTGATAAGTAAAAAATCCTGATTTTACCTTGCTGGGTATGATGCATTGAAAAAGTGAAGCATGTTCCTTTATCCTCTTCATACACTATGGCACAAATTTAAAGATAGTTTCATATTCGTTATGTTGGTAATGGTGGAGGGCATATGGATGTTTGGGATTTGGACAGTGTAAACATACATCAGGGAAAATGTTACAAAGGAATACCCCTTCCTGGCTTTGATGGATATTTCAGGTTTGTAACAAATTGTGCAGGCTGCTGTCTCTGGTAATGCTGTAGGTGAGGGAAATGAGGGGAAATGATTATTGTAGTACGTGAATATAGTGAGGGAAGGAATTCAGGATGATTGATGCTGAGCAGGCTTTTATTGATTTAGGGTCGAGCAGGAACTCGGTTATCTAATACATTGTATAAACAGCACACCCTTGTTGCCATGTAATTAATATTTTATAGAATAAGTAGTTGAAAGAAAATGCTTTAATATGTACTGCAGTATTGCTTCCCCTGTCATGAGATAAGAGCTACGCTTGGGTCATGCGAAACCAAAGAAACGTGCAAAAAAAGGCCAACTGTTGGAAATGTTCTGCCTTGAAGTGATAGTAAACACACACTGTTTCATTTACATTGTCCCTTCTCTTTCTGTATGTGGATAATGGCATTGTAATTATTTTAACCACTTAAGACCCGGAAGGATTTGCCCCCTTAATGACCAGGCCATTTTTTGCAATACGGCACTGCGTCGCTTTAACTGACAATTGCTTGGTCGTGCGATGCTATACCCAAACAAAATTGATGTCCTTTTTTCCCCCACAAATAGAACTTTCTTTTGGTGGTATTTGATCACCTCTGTTTTTATTTTATTTTTTTTTTTTTTTGCGCTATAAACAAAAAAATAGGATTCTTGACCATAAAATTCATTTCTCATTCGTTCATTGACAGACACAGCCTTCTTTATTCAGAACCATAGGGTTATATCTCCCCCTACAGGAGTAGGACACTAGGCAGAAAAAAGACTTGGCTACGCCCATTGGCAGTCCTAGGTGATATACACCCCCCTCTCTGCTATAGGCCTTCAGTTATGTAACGAGCAGTTACATAAGTAGAAGTATTAACAACTCCATAGAGGGGCCAACCAGACAACCTGGAGCTCAGCGAGAACACCTGGAGCTCAACCTGAACAGCAAAATAAATCCTTCACGAGGGAAAAACCCTCTAGACCGCAGCCTGCAGAACCTTGCGGCCAAAAGAAGCATCCACAGATACCAGCACATCCACCTTGTAAAATTTTGTGAAAGTATGCACCGATGACCAGGTGGCCACCTTGCAAAATTGCGTCACTGACGCCTGATGACGGAAGGCCCGGGAGGCAGTCAGCGCCCGAGTAGAGTGCGCCTTCACCGGGAAGGGAGGAACCCGACCTTTGATAGAATAGGACTGTCTGATCCATCTAGAAATGGTCACAGAGGAAGCAGATAGCCCCTTCTTTGGCCCGTCTGTGATCACGAACAGGGAGTCTGACTTCCGAAAGGACTCGGTGGACGCCAAATACACCCTGATCACCCGTACCACATCTAAGGTGTTCAAGGCAAATTCCCTCGGATGTTGTGGCCTTGGACACAGAAAAGGCAACACAATGTCTTTATTTAAATGGAAATCAAAGACTGAAAGACGAGGGCACACACCAGGCCTCCCACTTTAGCACCAATGGTCGTTGGCCCACAATAACAGAACTCTCAAATACCACAGGGCCATTTCGGCTGGACTTCATGAGAGCCAGCCAACTGAGCCACTTCTTACACTCACTGAAAACCCCTCCGACAACACCACCTCCCCTCACAACACTAGAAGAACTCTGCAACGCATCGGGTACCATAACGCACACACTATCACAAACCTACAGCCTGCTAAACATACCACAAACAGACATTACCCCGCCAGGGCTGACTAAATGGGAAACAGAACTGAACTGCCACTTTAGCACAACTAAGAAACAAAGAATAATTAAATACACTCATAAATCCTCAATATGCGCCAAGATCCAGGAGACCAACTATAAGCTACTGTCAAGATGGTACAGAACTCCAGACCTGCTCCACAGATTCTTCCCGACAACGCCGAACCTTTGCTGGCGGTGTCGAGCAGAAAAGGGAACACTGCTGCACATATTCTGGTCCTGTCCTTTACTACACCACTTTTGGAAAGTGGTCCGGGAAGTTGTACAAAAATTTACAGACAGCCCCATACCAATAGACCCCACTTTCTTCCTTCTCCACGCATCAGACACTCCCGAAAAAACATACAAAAAATCGGTGATCAGACACTTACTAGATGCAGCCAAGGCCTGCATACCGATAATGTGGAAATCCACAAGCCCACCTACCATAGCATCATGTATAGCGAAAGTGGAGGAGATAAGATATATGGAGGACCTCGTCCTCACAGCCCAGCATAGACAAGAAACATTCTCTAACACCTTGCAGTCGTGGATTATCTTTATCTACTCGGCAGAGTGCCAGGCGCTTAAGGGAACCACAACAGACACACGAAGTTGCACTCCGCCACCGCCAATCCCATCTGACACACATGTTTGAATTACTAATGACCCATGTTTGTGGGCCCGAGTACCCCCCACCACCCACCCATCCTCCCACTTCAGCTCCCCCTCCCCCTCCCCTCCTCTTTCTCTCTTTTCGTACTACTCTCTACTCTAATATTCTACCTTTAACCAATCCCACCCTAAACTGGGGGGATCTACTTTACTCTCTAATTTCCACTTTTTTTTCCAACATAAATAAGAAAAACCGAGGAACTGGGCCCATGTCCTCGGTACTGCACAACACGACAACCTCAAGCACAAATACCCTAACGGAGCAAATAAAACTAACAGTAGCTCAGGCACACTAAGTGACAATACACCATGGAGAGTAACCTCTAACAATTTGTCCACACTTAGATATGTTTAAACCCTTTTTCTCTTTCCCTTTCTACATTAAGACTGTGTAATGTAATGTATTCAGAATGTTTTGAATAAGTTGTTTGCTTGATACCCATACTATTTTGTAATGTATCGACCCGACAGGGTCCCTTTCCTTGTTATAAATAAAAAAAATAAAATAAAAAAAAAAATAAAAATGGAAATCAAAGACAACCTTTGGAAGGAATAAAGGCCAAGGATGAAGCACCACCTTGTCCTTATGAATCACCAGGTAGGGCGTGCAAAAGGATAGCGCCGCCAACTCCAACACCCTGTGAGCAGAAGAAATAGCCACCAAGAAGACCACCTTCTGTGATAGCGTGAGCAGGGGAATTTCTCAAATATTTTCAAACGGCGGCTTCTGTAAAATTGAAAGTACAAAATTCAAGTCCCATGACGGCAAGGGAGATCGCACCGGTGGAACCACATGTCGCACTCCCTGAATGAAGGTACGCACCAGGGAATGCGAAGCAAGGGAGTGTTGAAAGGAAATCGCCAAGGCCGACACCTGGCCCTTGACAGTACTTGAGGCCAAATTCTTTTTAAAGCCGCTCTGAAGAAAAGTCAAAATCCGAGTGACCGAAAAGGAACGTGGGTGAAACCCCACTGAATCATACCATGAAATATACGATTTCCACGTCCGATAATATACCTTCCTGGAAGTAGACTTTCTAGCTTTCAGCCGCGTCAGAATCACTGACGCAGATAAGCCCATTTCCTTCAACGTCTGTCTTTCAATAGCCAGGCCGTTAAAGCCAACGACAGTAAAGCAGGGTGGAAGATCGGCCCTTGGGATAGCAGATCCTCTCTGAGAGGCAGCCGCCAGGGGGGCGTCTGTGACCAGACGCACCAGGTCATCGTACCAGGACCAACGAGGCCAGTCCGGGGCCACTAGAATGACCGGAATTCCTTTGGACTCGTTCCTGTGCAACAGCTGTGGCAGAAGCTTGAGAGGAGGAAAGGCATAGATCAGACGATACTGGCCCCACAGAGCGACCAGAGCAGAGAGTCCCGAGACCTGGCCACAAACCTCTGCACCTTCCTGTTGATTCGGGATGCCGTTAGATCTACCTCTGGAGATCCCCAGCATAGACAGATTGGTTAAAATTCCTCCTGGTGGAGGGACCACTCCCCTTGGTCCAATACTTGACTGAGGTAATCTGCCTGTCAGTTGTCCACCCGGCAATGTGAACGGCGGAGATGGCAGGGACGAAATGCTCTGCCTACCGTAGAATGCCAGCTACTTCCAGGCTGGCTATCACACTCCTTGTTCCTCCCTGGTGGTTGACATAGGCCACCGCTGTGGCATTGTCTGACTTGATCCGTATCGGGAGCCCCTGAAGTTGATCCGTCCAGTGATCCAGTCTGATCGCCCGGAGTTCCAAGATGTAATATCTATAATAGGTAGCCTGGATTCCGCCAGCGTCCAGTGACCGAGCTCAGGCCCAGGACTTCTTCCCACCCAGACAGACTGGCTTCGGTGGTCCAGTACAGCGGGAGAAAGGATTTTCCCTGCCGAAGAGCTGGGGAACGAAGCCACCAGATCAGAGTCCCTTTGGTTCCTTGACTTAGCCGAATCTAGTCTAGAGACTCAGAACATTTGTCCCATTTAAACAAGATCTCCCTTTGCCGGGGTCTCTTATGGAACTGAGCGAATGGGACTGCCTCGAACGTAGACACCATCAGGCCCAGTACCCACATGCAAGTCCGCAGGGAAACCCGCCTGTAATTTTTGGAGTTTGTCCTGTGGAAGGACCACTCTGGCCCGAGTGGAATCCAGAGTCAGACCTAGATACACCAATTTCCAAACTGGAATCAATGCAGACTTGTGGTAATTTATCAGCCTCCCAAAATCTGCCAGAGTCTGAACAGTGATCTCCATGTCGCCCCTCAGGGCCGCTGGGGACTCTGCTTGCAGCAGAAGGTCGTCCAGGTAGCCTAGAACAGCAGTGCCAGAACCGGCGCCAACACTTTGGTGAAGACCTGAGGAGCAGAGGCGAGACCAAAGGGTAACGCCGCAAATTGATAATGCTTCTCTCCTACAGCAAAGCAGAGGAACCGCTGGTGCTGTGCACAAATCAGAATGTGCAGGTAGGCATCCTTGATGTCGATGGAGGCAAGAAAGTCCCCCTAATGAAGAGATGCCACCCACGGAGCGAATGGACTCCATTCTGAACTTCCGCACCCGCACATAGTGGTTCAGGGCCTCGAGGTCCAGAATCGGGCGTACCGTACCCTCTTTTTTGGGGATCATAAATTAGGTTTGAATAAAAGCCCTGAAAACGTTCCGACACCGGAAACTGGGACATTTACCCCTTGGAGCAACAGGCCTTGCACCACGCCCCGGAGGGCTAACAAGCGGTCCGGAGACAGATGAAGATTGGACAAAAAAAATCTGCTTGGGGGACAAGTCTGGAACTCGATCTTGTAACCAGACAGAATCACTTTGTGGACCCATTTGTCAGTTATCATAGAGGTCCATGGGCCCAGGAACCAGCGACGACGTCCTCCCACCCGGACTGCGGGTGAGGGCGCCTCTTCATGCCGAAGGAGCCTTATCTGGGGGGTCTGGAGAAGCCCGCTCTCGGTTTGCCTGACCAGGGACTCTTTGGACCTCCCGAGGGGGGGCTTGAAAGACTTCAAGCCTTTGTCAGTGGACCCTCTGTGTGCCGAGAAGGAAGGGCCACGCTTGCAAAATGGCTTCTTCCCCTTCTTTGACAGTGGAAAAAAGTTCCCCCCTGTGACACTCTTAATGATATCATCCAGGGTGTCCCCAAACAAACGATCGCCTTGAAAGGGTAGATCAGCTAGGGCCTTTTTAGAGGCCTGGTCCGCAGCCCTACACTTTAGCCACAATACCCGTCAAAGCACTACGGCTGAAACAGATAGTTTAGAAAGCAAGGGAGCTGCAGCCCCTGGACCAGTTGGTCTGCTAATTCCGTTAAGGCAGGAGGAAACTGGTCACCGCAACAACTTCGCCCATTCTGTCAGCATTTGCGACATCAGAGCAATAGCCAAAACCGGCCGAAGCGCCGAACCCAAAATAGAGAACATAGTGCAGCTCAGAGATTCTGCCTTCCTGTCAGCCAGGTCTTTTAACTCAACTGGAATCATAGTAGTTTTGTTCAACCGAAAAAAAACGGGGGATCCACCACATGTGGAGTTGTCCATTTTTTGAGCAGACTCTCCTCAAAGGGATTACGCACAGCGAAACACTTTGGGATCACAGGACCAGCCCCCGTCCAGTGGGGCTATATGGTGGCCGACCTACCGCGTAGCTGCAGTCTGCGCACGCTCGCTGGCCAGACTGGGGTGACCACTGGATCGAATGTCCAGCCTGTTGCCCGGCCCGGCAGTTGATTGTAGATTTCACCGGAAAAATCCAGGAAAAACAAAAATAAACATTGCCAGGACTAGAGATCCCAGCAGGGAACTAGGTCCTTAATCCTGACTGGGCAGAAAAAAAACTGAAGTCCTATAGCAGAGAGGCGGGTGTATATCACCTAGGATTTCCAATGGGCGTAGCCAAGTCTTTTCTCTGCCTAGTGTCCTACTCATGTAGTAGCGAACATATTACAGTGCACACATTCATGTAGGGGGCGATATAACCCTATGGTTCTGACTAAAAAAGGCTGTGTCTGTCAATGAACAAATGAGAAATGGCGACGATTTTGGGAAAAAAAGCTATTTTTTACTTTTTGCTATAACAAATATCCCCAAAAAAAATATAAAAAAACGAATGTCTTCCTCAGTTTAGGCCAATATGTATTCTTCTATATATTTTTGGTAAAAAGTTATAGCGTCTACAAAATGGGGGATATATTTGACATTTTTATTATTATTTTTATTTTTTTTACTAGTAATGGCTGTGATCTGTGATTTTTAGCGGGACTGGGACATTGCGGAGGACAGACGGACACTTTTGGCACTTTTTTGGGACCATTGACACTCTAGAGCGATCAGAGCTAAAGATACCCACTGATTACTGAATTCATGTCATTGGCAGGGAATGGGTTAACACCAGGGGGCGATCAAGGGGTTAAATGTGTGTCCTAGGGAGTGATTCTAAATGTGGGGGGATGGGACTTCCTGGAGGAGACCGATCGCTGTTCCTACTTAGTAGGAACAGCAGATCTGTCTCCTCTCTCCTGACAGAACGGATATCTGTCTGTTTACATTGATAGATCTCCGCTATGTCTCTCTCAGGAGCGATCGCGGGTGTCCGGCGGACATCACAGCCGCCCAGGCATGCGCATCGGCTCCATCCTTGCGCCGCAGGCCCCCTAGTGGTCTTAAAGTGGCCAACATACAGCTACATCGATTTGCCCAGGGGGAGCCAACCTGCCGCAGTATGACTGTGGCAGCTGGTCCTCAAGTGGTTAATAAAAGAAAAAAATTACCATTTTTCTAATCGATATACAACTGTCACATGACCCAGATCTTCCCCAGCTTGTCTGAAATGGAAACATAAGCAGGAGGAGCTTCTAGTCCTCTGCTGCTGGTCACATGTTCAGAATAAAGAAAAAAAAAAACAGCCTTTGGGATACAGAGTAAAAGTAAATAAATAATTTTAATAAACCATTGTAAATCGTCAAACAATTATATATTTGAAATCAAATCTTTATTATTTTTTGGCAGCAACATGGTGTGGGCAGATTTCTGACAGTCACAGACTGTGTCACACCCCTCCAGCCTGTGTCTCAGAATACATGTAATATCACACCCCATTGTATTTAGCTGGTTAGTAGACATGGAAAAGGAGGGAGGGAGTGGGCTGTCATTTACCACTGTGTATACACCCACATGTGTGACTGTATAGTCACATGGGCTGCTCAGATTTGGTAAGGAGGAAATGCTCAGCATAGACTGAAAACTAAGCATGTGCAGAGTTGCCACTACAACTGCAAAATCCCTAGCGGAATTGGGGAGGTGAACAGAAGGTGGAGATGGAGAACAGGAGGATCAACCAGATTTTTTGCAGAACACAGAAGACGAATCTCATAGTGACTGAGTGCGTATGAACAGCATGTAATACATCATTTATTGATAGTTTTTTTTATGATGTGGGTTTAGTTTCTATAAAAGCAACACTTCTTTCTAATCATATTGCCAGGCATTACTTTTTGAGTTAGGCTTTTTACTTGCATCTGGTTTCACACTTGCTACATTGGATCCAATGCATTATAGAAAAGTTACAGATAGTTTTTTTTTTTTTTTTAGATTCACTTGCAAAAATGTACCAATTTGTTAAACAGCATAAACCTAAAAAGAGAGTATAAAGTTTATGCACATAGGGCTCTGATAATTGGGGTTAGAAGTTAGTTATATGTTAGAAACTAGGATAAAGCCAAGTTGTTAGACAAATAAATGCCCAATCAATTGCTTCCCAGCTTTGCCCAGAGCAGAGCCATTTACATCAGGCCAGAAAAAGAAGCAAATGTCTATACAAGACGGACCTTGCTTAGGGCAGGGGTAGGCATACTCAGCACTTCAGCTGTTGTGGAACTCAAGTCCTATGAGGCATTTCAACACTGACACCCACAGGCATGACTCCCAGAAACAGAGGCATGATGGGATTTGTAGTTTCACTACTGCTGAAGAGTAAAGGTTACCTATCTGCTTTAGAGTTTATGGATACCGGGTCTGTCACGGACATGGTGTCAGACCAGTGCCCTCTTCACCAACGTGTGGCAAATAGCTAGTCAAACTCACACCATGCTTTGTTGGATACGCAACAATGACACGCTCAGCCTCACCCTGCATAAAGCTTCTCCAGCTCGCAGGACCACAATCTAAGTGCCAACAGACTGAGAATGATTGTTTCTGGGTTTGGTAAACCAAGCAATTAACCTTTTACTCTTCCACCAGATATTTTTATTGAAAAATCTCAAACTTTCACAATATTAGCAATAGCTATTATGGCTTCAAAGACATGTTTGTAATGCCGCGTAGACACGAAGGGACTTTTCCCGGTGGACCTAGTCCAGCGGACAATCCGCCGGACTTTCCAGCTGGCTTCGCCGGACTTTCCGAGCGTGTTGACTTGCCCACACACGCCCGGACTTCTCCGGCGGACAATCCGCTGGAAAAAGTCCGTGGGACTTTTGAAAATGAACGGACTTACCCACACACGGAGCAGTCCGTTCATTTCGAACGTAACTTCAGGTACGTAGCTAGCGTAGGCAGTAAATGCCGGCGCGCTAGCTCCGTCACCTGGCATGGATTTAAAGGGACTCCCCACGCCGAAAAACGGCGTGGGGGTCCCCCCCAAATCCATCTCAGACCCTTATCCGAGCACGCGGCCCGGCAGGCCAGGAAAGGGGTGGGGACGAGCGAGCGCCCCCCCCCCCTCCTGAGCCGTACCAGCCGCGTGCCCTCAACATGGGGGGTGCCCTGGGGAAAGGGGGGCCGTGCGGCCCCCCCACCCCAAAGCACCTGTCCCCATGTTGATGAGGACAAGGGCCTCTTCCCGACAACCCTGGCCGTTGGTTGTCGGGGTCTGCGGGCGGGGGCTTATCGGAATCTGGGAGCCCCCTTTTATAAGGGGGCCCCCAGATCCCGGCCCCCCACCCTATGTGAATGAGTATGGGGTACGATGTACTCCTACCCATTCACCTAAGGTGTAAAATGTAAAGTTAAAAAAAAAACACTTTTGAAAAAATATTTTATTGCACTGCTCCGTGGGTCTTCTTCCATCTTGGGGGTCTTCTCGCCGGACTCCTCCGCCATTTACGTAGCTCTTTTACCGAGCGGAGAAGTCCGGCTACCTTTTTTCGTCGTCGCCGCCGTCGTCTGGGGGTCTCGATCCGCCTTCGGGGGTCTTCCGGGGTCTCTTCTGTTCTTGCCGCTGTCGTCGCTTTCTGCGCCGCCGCCTTCTTCTTCTTCCGCCTTCTTCTTCTTCTTCATCATCATCTTCTTCTTCCGATATTGACACGTCGCTCTCTCTGGCCGGAATGCCAGAGCCGCGCTGTGCTGGGACTTATATAGGGACAAGGGGACAGGGTCACATGCTCATGTCACATGGTGACCCCGCCCCCTGTGATGTCACAGTCCCAGCATCCTCCGGGACTGTGACATCACAAGGGGGCGGGGTCACCATGTGACATGAGCATGTGACCCTGTCCCCTTGTCCCTATATAAGTCCCAGCACAGGGCGGCTCTGGCATTCCGGCCAGAGAGAGCGACGTGTCAACATCGGAAGAAGAAGAAGAAGAAGGCGGCGCAGAAAGCGACGACAGCGGCAAGAACAGAAGAGACCCCGGAAGACCCCCGAAGGCGGATCGAGACCCCCAGACGATGGCGGCGACGACGAAGAAGGTAGCCGGACTTCTCCGCTCGGTAAAAGAGCTACGTAGATGGCGGAGGAGTCCGGCGAGAAGACCCCCAAGACGGAAGAAGACCCCCGGAGCAGTGCAATAAAATATTTTTTCAAAAGTGTGTTTTTTTTACTTTACATTTTACACCTTAGGTGAATGGGTAGGGGTACATCGTACCCCATACTCATTCACATAGGGTGGGGGGCCGGGATCTGGGGGCCCCCTTATAAAAGGGGGCTCCCAGATTCCGATAAGCCCCCGCCCGCAGACCCCGACAACCAACGGCCAGGGTTGTCGGGAAGAGGCCCTTGTCCTCATCAACATGGGGACAAGGTGCTTTGGGGTGGGGGGGCCGCACGGCCCCCCTTTCCCCAGGGCACCCCCCATGTTGAGGGCACGCGGCCTGGTACGGCTCAGGAGGGGGGGGGGGGCTCGCTCGTCCCCCACCCCTTTCCTGGCCTGCCGGGCTGCGTGCTCGGATAAGGGTCTGAGATGGATTTGGGGGGGACCCCCACGCCATTTTTTTCGGTGTGGGGATTCCCTTTAAATCCATGCCAGGTGACGTAGCTAGCGCGCCGGCATTTACTGCCTACGCTAGCTACGTACCTGAAGTCACGTGCTAAATGAACGGACTTTCCGATGAGCGGCAAGTCCGTTCATTTCAAAAGTCCGGCGGACTAGCCAACTAACGGCGGGATTGTCCGCTGGACTGCCAAGTCCAGTGGATAATTTTAAAACAAAACTTAAAACTTTAGTCCGCCGGACTTTTTGAAAAAAAGTCCGTTGGAGGCCCACACACGAGGGGATTATCCCCTGGACTTGAGGCCAGGGGATAATCCCGCGGGATAGTCCCTTTGTGTGTACGCGGCATTACACACACTTTTACCACAGACAGGTATGTCAAGAGATTCACACTAAAGTAACGCTCTTCAAGAGACAGGGATTCTTTAAGTTCTGCATTAGTACATTAGAGACAATATTAATGATTTTGAAATATTGTTTAACCACTTCCCGCCCGGTCAATAGCGTATTGACGTCCGGGAAGTGGTTGAGTTATCCTGACTGGGCGTCATATGACGTCCTCAGGATAACATGCCGGCGCGCGCCCGCGGGGGCGAGCAGCGCGGCGATCGCGGGCGGCGTGTGTCCCTCGGACACACCGCTTCCCCGATCACGGTAAACAGCCAAAGTAATTGGCTGTTTACCACTCGATCGGCTGTGTCAAAGTCACAGCCGATCGCCGGTAACGTAAATCCAAGCGGCGAGTTCCGTGCGCGCCGCCAGGGGCGCGCAGAGCGGGGATCGGGGAAAGCGTGTGTCCCTTGGACACAGCGCTTCCCCGATCAGGGTAAACAGCCAATGAAATTGGCTGTTTACCACGTGACCGGCTGTCCAATCACAGCCGGTCACAAATGTAAACAAAACACAAGTTACTATGTGATCCCTGCTCTCTCCTCACACACACCGATCGTGTGAGGAGAGAGCAGGGATCAGTAAGTGAGATTAGTTTTCTTAATTTTTTTTACTGTATTACTGTGCACAACACGGCCCCCCCCCCCCCCAATAAAGAGCACCTGTCACACAGCCCAGCCAATCAGCCCATTTGTCAATCAGCCCATTTGTCAATCAGCCCATTTGTCAATCAGCCCATCTGTCAATCAGCCCATCTGCCAATCAGCCCATCTGTCACAGGCCCACCGCCATCGGTACTGCCACACAGGCTACCACTACCGCCACTAGTACCGCCATCAGTACCGCCATCACCACCTGTACCACCACCGCCCGTACCGCCATCGGTACCACCACCACCCGTACCGCCATCGGTACCACCACCACCTGTACCGCCATCGGTACCACCACCACCTGTACCGCCATCAGTACCACCACCACCCATACCGCCATCACCACCTGTACCGGCACCACCACCACCCGTATTGCCATCAGTACCACCACCACCTGTACCGCCATCGACACCACCACCACCCGTACCGCCATCAGTACCACCACCACACGTACTGCCATCAGTACCACCGCCACCTGTAACACCACCACCCGTACCGCCACCAGTACCACCACCACCACCCATACCGCCACCAGTACCACCACACAGGCTTGCCACTAATACCTCCATCGGTACCACTACCACCAGCCGTACCATTACACAGGCCCGCCAAAAAGCACTGCCATAATGTCCCAAAGGAATTATACACCTGAGGAGGCATATGAAATTCTTGCCATGTCGGATGATGAGAGTAGCGGGGAGCTCCCATTATCCGATTCTGGCTCGGAATACGAGCCAGTGGAGGGTAGTGGATCAGATTCCGAGTCCGCAGAGGAAACCGTCCCTCCCAAAAGAATGAGATTGGGACCAAGATCGGGACCAAGTTCGGGACCAAGTTCGGGACCAAGTTCGGGACCAAGTTCGGGACCAAGTTCGGGACCAAGATCGGGACCAAGATCAGGAGATCTGCCCACCACCAGCAGCGCCAGACCCCAGGAAGAGGAGCCCAGTACAAGACTGTACAGTACAATGTACAGTACTGCAAATATACGCCCAACCCAAAGAATCCAGTCCTACCTTCCCGATGCCCTGGCAAACCCCTTATGGTTGCCTGCCAACTCAGGATCCGCTATCATCCCCCCTTTCACCGCACAGCCAGGTGTGCAGCCTGACACCACCAATTTTTCTAAATTTGATTATTTTTCTTTATTTTTCCCTGAAGATTTTCTGCAGAATATAGTAGATCAAACGAATCTGTACGCATCCCAATTTATTGCTGCCAACCCCAATTCTTCCTACGCCCGCATGTTCCAGTGGCGACGTGTCACACTGGAGGAATTTAAATTGTTTTTGGGACTTACTTTCAATATGGGGCTTACAAAAAAGAACGAAGTCCATGCATATTGGTCCACCAACCCCATCCAACACATGCCCATATATTCCTCTGTCATGTCCAGGACAAGATACGACATGATTATGCGTTTTCTCCACTTCAATGATAATTTACAGTGCCCTCCCCGAGATCATCAAAACCACGACAAATTATACAAGATACGCCCCGTAATCGATTCCTTTTCCCAGCGATTTAGAGAAGTTTTCATCCCATCCCAGCTCCAGCCCCGTGATTGCCCCACATATATTGGAACCAGTGGGAAAATTGTCTGGGAGCTGGCATACCCCCTGTTTGAAAAAGGATACCATGTATATGTCGACAACTACTATACCAGTCTGCCCCTTTTTCGTCATCTTTATAGTAAAAAAACCCCAGCCTGCGGTACCTTCAAAAAAAAACGTAAGGGATTCCCACAAAATCTGCTGACAAAAAAATTGCAAAATGGAGAATCGGCATTCATGAGGAACGAGGAGGTGTTGGCCATGAAGTGGAGGGACAAGAAAGATGTCCACATCCTCTCTACCATCCACAATGACACCATGGTGGAGATCCAAAGAAGACACGGCCCCATTGTAAAGCCCGAATGTGTCCACGACTACAACATGTACATGGGGGGGGTGGATTTAAATGATCAGATGCTACAGCCCTATTTATCAACCAGAAAGTCCCGTTATTGGTTCAAGAAAGTTGCGTTTCACCTGTTTCACATGGCCCTTTTTAATTTGTTTGTCTGCTACCAAACAGCAACTCAAAATCAACACATCACCTATCTCAAGTATATTGAAGACATCATCACTGCCCTCATTTACCAAGATGGTCCCGTCCCAGAAAGCATTCGCTCTGATAGTGTCAGTCGACTTCACGAGCCACACTATCCCTTTAGCCTTCCCCCCACAGAATCTGGAAGAAGACGCCAGAAGAAATGCCGTGTATGCAGCAGAGGAGGAGTAAGAAGAGATACCAGCTATTATTGTCCAGATTGTCCCTCCCAACCCGGCCTGTGCATCGGCAATTGCTTCAAAAATTATCATACATCCATCCAATATTAGTTCCCCTAAATTATTAACAGACTGCCATTTCCCCATTTGCCTGCTACCCTGTTACTACCTTCCATGTTAATTAACTGACCCTGGCCTGTTTACCGACAATGTCTTTGCTTGCCGATTTAAACCCCGTTTCTGACTTCCACGTGCACCAACCTCAGCCTGATTACCGACGATGCCTCTGCCTGCCGATTTAAACCATGTTTCTGACATCCACGTGCACCGACCTTGGCCTGTTAATGGACTATGTTTTTGCCTGCCACTTGGACTGATCTTTTGGCCATCTACTTTAGGACACAGGGGTCTCACATATGTGAGGGGCTTCAGAATAGCGTTCTGAGTAGAGAAAACCAGTTTTTCGTTTTCTGTGCTCCCAGAACAGGGTCTGGTTGCCCAGAGGCTTCAAAGCGATTTGGGTGGGAGAAGCCTCTACCCCTGTCCCCCTGGCCCTAAGCTTGATGGTCCTTCCTGCTGCCTGGACCAACACTTGTGGCTGTGCTGACCATATTGCTGCCTGTAATGACCCATGACATTATGGACCATGTTTCTTCCTGCTGTTTGCACCAATACTTTGGCTGTGTTGACCATATATCTACCTGCTGCCTCTACTGACTTTGGACAGTATTTCTGCCAGGACACCTCTGCCTGCTACCTGGACCTGTGCTTTGGCTGTGCTTTGGCTGTGCTTTGGCTGTGCTTTGGCTGTGCTCTGGCTGTGCTCTGGCTGTGCTGACAGTATCTCTGCCTCTACGAACTATGGACAGTATTCCTGCCTGCTGCCTGGATGATTGCTTTTATGTCACTGACCTCATTCCTGCCTGCTGCCTGGACCGATGCTCTCCTCTGTGGACCACTGCACTTCTAAAACCACAGGTAATCTTTTGTTATTTGGCATGTACCTGCTATGTGTTAGAAATATGAAGGGCCTTCAGAAATGTGATCGGTAGTCAGAAAATCATATGTGTAATTTATGCTTGTAGAACGCCTGAAATTTTGGGCCTTTGTATGTGGCCAGGCTGTGTAAAAGTCTCACACATGTGGTATCGCCATACTCAAGAGGAGTAGAGGAATGCATTTTGGGGTGTCATTTTTGCTATGTACATGCTATGTGTTAGAAATATCTTATAAATGGACAACTTTGTGTAAAAAAAAATGCATTTTCATTTTTTTTTTCCACATTTTCCAAAGCCTTCTGGAAAAAAATGAACCATTCAAAAGACTCATTATGCCTCATAGATTATACGTTGGGGTGTTAGCTTTCCAAAATGGGGTCATTTTGTGGATAATTCCATTGTCCTGGTGCTCCAGGGCCTTCAAAAGTGTAATAGGTGGTTGAGAAAGGATATGTGTAATTTATGCTTGTAGAACGCCTGAAAGTGCTACTTCAATGTTGGGCCTTTGTATGTGGCCAGGCTGTGTAAAAGTCTCACACATGTGGTATCGCCATACTCAGGAGGAGTAGAGGAATGCATTTTGGGGTGTCATTTTTGCTATGTACATGCTATGTGTTAGAAATATCTTATAAATGGACAACTTTGTGTAAAAAAAATGCATTTTCATTTTTTTTCCACATTTTCCAAAGCCTTCTGGAAAAAAATGAACCATTCAAAAGACTCATTATGCCTCATAGATTATACGTTGGGGTGTTAGCTTTCCAAAATGGGGTCATTTTGTGGATAATTCCATTGTCCTGGTGCTCCAGGGCCTTCAAAAGTGTAATAGGTGGTTGAGAAAGGATATGTGTAATTTATGCTTGTAGAACGCCTGAAAGTGCTACTTCAATTTTGGGCCTTTGTACGTGGGCAGGCTGTGTAAAAGTCTCACACATGTGGTATCGCCATACTCAGGAGGAGTAGAGGAATGTATTTTGGGGTGTAGTTGCAATTATGCATATGCTGTGTGAGAGAAATAACCTGTTAATATGACCAGTTGGTGTAAAAAAAAAAAAAAAAATATCTTAATTTTCCCAAGAATTGTGGGAAAAAATTACAACTTAAAAAAACTCATCATGCCTCTTAGTAAATACCTTTGACTGTCTACTTTCCAAAAAGGGGTCATTTGGGGGGTATTTGTACTTTCCTGGCTTGTTAGTGTCTCAAGAAATGAGATAGGCCTTCAGTACATCAGGTGTGATCAGATGTGATCAATTTTCAGTGATTGGCACCATAGTTTGTAGACTCTATAACTTTCACAAAGATCAAATAATATACACAAATTTTGATTATTTTTACCAAAGATATATAGCAGTATAAATTCTGGCACAAATTTATGAAGAAAAATTACTTATTTGCAAAATTTTATGCTAGAAACAAAAAAAAAGTGTGTTTTTTTCAAAATTTTCGCTGTTTTATCGCTTATAGCGCAAAAAATAAAAAACCCAGTGGTGATTAAATACCACCAAAAGAAAGCTCTATTTGTGAGAAGAAAATGATAAACATTTTGTTTGGATACAGTGTAGCATGACTGAGTAATTGTCATTCAAAGTGTGAGAGTGCTGAAAGCTAAAAATTGGTCTGGGCGGGAAGGTGCATAAGTGCCTGGTATTGAAGTGGTTAATAAAAAATAAAAAAACAGTACGGTAATACATAAAAAACGGTGCACACAAAATATTTACAGAAAAGGGTATTACAAAGGAAAAAGAGACAACGATACAAAAGAAAACAAAGAGGGTTGAAAAAAGAAAAAGTACTTATCAAGTCCTGGTTCAGCAGGGTCCAATCCACTAGTAGTACTTGGATCTTCTAAATCTTGACAGGTGTTCCTTGCTTTAATGTTAAAAAAGAGCTGTCAAGTGTGGTTGTAGTCCCTCCTTTTTTGGACCTATAGGGGGATGATGACAGAAATTATTTGGCCAATCACCAAGGTCTGAGGTGTGGCCGATGGGATGTCACTGTGTTTATGATCAAGCCACAGATGCAGTTTTCCATTGGTATTAACCGCTTGATGCCCACGCTATAGCCGAAAGATGGCTACAGTGTGGGCTTACATTGCCAGGAGGAAGTCCTCCCATGCTCGCACTGCCCACGTGCCCCCTGCACAGGCAGCTCAGCGTGCTCTGTGATCACCAAGTCCATGGGACTCGGCTGATCACAGATTGGAGTAAATGGCCGATCATGGCCCTTTACCACGTGATCAGCTGTCAGCCATTGACAGCTGATCATATGATGTAAACAGAAGCTGGTAATCAGCCTTTTTTCCCCTCACACTGACCGCATGAGGAGAAAAAAATAAAGAAGATTTCCGGCTTCTGTAAAAGGGATATTGGTCCCACACAGTCACCAGTATGTTGCTAGCCAGTGCCCATCAGTACTGCTAACCAGTGCTGCCTTATCAGTGCAGCCCATCAGTGCAGCCTCATCAGCGCACATCAATGAAGGAGAAAAATTACCTGTTTGCAAAATGTTATAACATACTGAAAACTGTTTTTTTTTTTTTTTTTTTTAAATACTACCAAAAGAAAGCTCTATTTATGTGAAAAAAAGCGAATTGGCAAAAAATTGACAGCGTTGAAAATTGGCCTGGGCATGAAGGGGCTCCAAGTGCCCAGTAAGCAAGTGGTTAATATCTTTGACTGCTTACAAGTTACAGTCTGCTCATTTGTATATAATTGTAAAAATGTAAAATTACCTTTTTTGAATGAGTATAAATAAATATGAGGTATGTTGGATGTCTATTTCACCTTGAAGAAATAATGTGTTTTCCGTTGTCCTCTCATACTCATACAATATATTTGTGTTTGGACTTAAAATGCTGCTGATTATTTGAAAAGAGTAAATATGTCCTTATTCTGGGGGTACTGTTATTATTTCAGGAGTTATGTACTGAGGTTTGGATGGTTCAGAAAGAGATAGAGAGAAATGTGTATTCAGGAATGACTCTAGCCAAGGTATTTACGCTGGGGAATTAGTGGAAAGGATATCTGCTTGCTTTCCTCTTCACTGAATTTACTACTCTAAAAGTTTCACCACCCTTTTCGCTTTCTAAGAGTAGATTGAATGCCTGGAGGAACCCCCAGCTCTCGTTAATTGGGAAAATAAACTTGGTAAAAATAAAATACTTCCTCTGTTTCTGTATATCTTTAGAAATTCCCCAGTATGAATTCCCAAATTGTTTTTTAAAGTGATAGTAAAGTTTTTTTTTTTTTTTTTTTTTTCTATAAAAATAATAAACATTACTTGCCAGCTCTGTGTAATGGTTTTGCATAGGGCAGCCCAGATCTGCCTCTTCTCGGCTCTCCTGGCCTCTCCCTCCTGTCGAGTGCCCCACAGCAAGCAGCTTGCTATGGGGGAACCCGAGCATAGCTGCAGCTCAGTGTGTCCATTCAGACATGGAGCCCCGGTTTGGCCCCACCCCCTCTCTCTCCTGATTAGCTAACTGGTTTTGACAGCAGCGGGAGCCAATGGCGCCGCTGTTGTGTCTACGCCAATCAGGAGTTAGAGTCCTGGATGGCCGAGGCACTTGTGGACATCGCTGGATAGAGATGGGGCTCAGTTAAGTATTGGGGGGTGCTGGGGCGGCTGCTGCACACAGATGTTTTTTTTATCTTAATGCATCAAGATAAAAAGACCTTCTGCCTTTACAATCAGTTTAAGTCCATTAATAGACTCCTGTCCACTCTTTTGTGGCAGGGTGGGAATCCCCATATTAAATGAACAGTTTACAGCAGCCATGGCGGGAGGATGGTCTGGCGGTGCCCAATTTCTGTAAGTACTTCCTGGCTGGGCAACTAGTGTTTGCTTATTGTTGGTTAACTACCCTTCAGGATGATGTTGCTGTGGCCCTTGAGGCGGCTGTCTTAGGGTCTTATGAGGCTTGGTCCCACTTGCTGTACATGGGACCACAATCCCCTTATCGGTTAACCAACTCTGTGCGCTCAGTCCTTAGAGCTTGGGGCAATATCCAAGGGTATAGTCCTAACAATCCTCCCTTGATGTCTCCACATGTTCCGTTGTGGAAAAATCCCCATTTGAAGCAATTCTATGCATATCCTGACCCGGTTATTTGGACAAACTTTGATATAAAAACACTGCAGCATGACACTGCACATGGATCTTTACTGACCTTTGCTGAACTGAAAATTACATACCACTTGCCCAATACCCACTTATTTAGAAAATTACAATTCAGGCATGCCTTTCAGCCTCAATATAGAGTGGGCTGCATTACTGTGCAACCTTGTGACAATAAATTATTGCTACGGGATGATTCTTTAAAGAGTTCTCTACTATTATTAGAAGTTTATTCCTAGAAACTTTCACATTGTTAAGACCATGTAAGTCTTTTCTGGATGCTGCTGCTCCTGGATTGAATAAAGATCATTGGGATGATATCTGGGAGGTCACTTTCACTAGATTGGTCGCTGCTATGAATAAAACCGTTACAAATTCCTTCATAGGATTTATCTCACCCCAGCCAGACTGGCTAGGATTTACAGGTTTAACTCCTCCTCTCGCTGGTGTTGCTTCAATTCAAATTTACTGGCGTGAGGTTCTGTCTTGTATTACCATAGTCACTACTATCTCCATTGCCCTCTCAGTTGAGATATGCCTTTTGAGTCTACTGGATTCCCTAGCCATTACTAATGCAATGCTCACCCTTCTCACAATACTACTTTTCTATGCCAGGAAAATGATCATCCTTTCATGGAAAAAAAAACATCTGCACCTATTGTGATGGCTTGGAAGTCGCTGATAATAAAGCAATTCCTCTGTACAAGGCCACCATTTTCAATAGGTGAGCTTTAAAAAAAATTGATAATGTGTGGGGAGGTTGGTTCTCCTCCACTGTTACTGTTTCTGATTAGAACACCTCTTAATATTTTCCGACAAAGACAGTTGTAAGGGTCTTCCCACCTGTTTTTATGTTACAACGAGTTAATGCTACTGAGTGGTTATTGGAGCTTGTAGACCCCCCCATCTGAGGTCTGGTTACATGTATTATTTAATCAATATGACAATCTGCTTTCTGTAATTCACTGCTCCTGTGTACAGATTGGGTTGGGGGTGAACTGAGCCATACTAGAATATCTCTGCGGTACTGAGGATGAGGATTGCGCTACATTAGTCATGAGCACATCTTCTTCCTACCCTGCTACCATGTTGAGGCTGAGGCTTTTGGGGTTGTTTTCTTGTACCCCTTTTGGAGTTTTGTTTTGTATTTGAATTTGTTTTCTTGTTTGATATATTGTAATTTTTTTTTTGTGTATGTACAGTTGAAAATCTTTACTAAAAATTATTTTTCCCCCAAAAAAATGAAATGACGTAGTTAATTTATGGCCAACAACATTTTTGGTTTAAGCGAAAAAATCATCAATCAAAAAAGACAGTAACACAGTCAATATTTGTACATCAGTTTTCTTAGTATCTACAATTCTATAGTATTTAGCCTAATAAGGGCATAGGTAAAGAGCTGACATAAGTACATAGACCGTTGCCTCTATGTTCTTCAGAGTTCAATTAGTACGTTGTCAAATAAGACATTTGAGTGTTTACCAAGAAAATGCGAAGCAAACAGATAGAGCTCTCTGTAACAGAAACTGTATCCATCCATTTGTGCAAACAGAGACCAATGCTATTTTCTCATTTATAATATATTTTTTCCTTCTAATATAACTCTTGCTGGCCTGTGATAAAACTTTGCTTTATAAGAGCAAGGTGCCATATTGCTTTTGGGTGTATCAGTGTTGCTGTGCCAAAACCTGCACTGAAGATATAAGGAGGCTGCATTTGCTCTCTATGGCAGGCAATATGTTTAAGAATTTGAAACCCAAAAATGATGCACTGTTTTATCCTTCTTTATATTGGAATGTTTTAAATATCTGGTTTCATGACAAGAAATGTTATTTATACCCATTGTGACAAGGGATATGCTCAGGTGGTAGCTCTTTGGCAAGAAGGCACTATACGACAGTCTCTTTGAGGAATTACTGGTCCCCGGTTTGTTTTCATGTACCGCATTAACTAACAACTGCTTCACTTCAGCAGTGAAAACAAAGAAACAAACTACTGCTTATCTAAGCAGCCACACTGGAGTCCATATAGTTGGCTTCTGGTCAGACTGAACAACTCACGGCCTCATGGGTGAATCCTCTGACAGAAATAATAGTTTTTCAGTTCACCATCTACTGAGTTTTTTTTTAAATTCATAGCACAGAATCTTCCTGTGAGGGATCATAGCCCTTTTATAATGAGCCAGGTATTCTGGCAGGTGATCTTGTGAACTGAGGTGGCCAAGCTGCAGATCCACCCATCCTGCCTTTATGTCCTGCTCCGCCTGTCTATTTGCTGTACAGCTGTAGATGGTTGCTACCATTTCGACTTGGCTAAACAGCAGGATGGGCTGAACGTTGGATGTGCCCCAAACCACGACTCCTGACTCGTTCAAACTTTGAACATGAGCAGTGCACTCTCTCCCTCTAGCACAGTGGTCATCAACCCTGTCCTCAGGGCCCACTAACAGGCCAGGTTTGCAAGATGACTGAAATACATCACAGGTGATATCGTTTGCTGCTCAGTGATTGCAGTATTCTAGTCTGCATCTCCCCAAGGTAATACATAAAACCTGGCCTGTTAGTGGGCCCTGAGGACAGGGTTGATGACCACTGCTCTAGCAGCTTGAGCTCAGGGCACAAAGGTATGCAATGGAAAAGGGGCAGTTTTTTTTAATCTGAACAGTACTTTGCAAAGCCCTGGTGATGATAGAAGGCATTGTTTTGTTTTGTTGTGCAGAAAAGTGAACCAACACTTTACACATGTGTCAATTATATTCATCCCCTTAGATTGAACTAATTTATATCCATATCATTTTTATTGTATAGCATTTTTTTTTCTAGCTCATGTATACTCTCTGAATAGGAAGGCGATCTAAAAACTTCTAGCTAAATGTATTTTTTATTAACTGAATGTTTATAAAGGAAAATTATAATTATCCAGCGATTCAACTTCCACAATTTTCCTTGCTGACACCTTCTCCCTAGCTTCTTCTGGGTTCCTAATCTTAGACCTACTTGATTGGCCAGGTCTGGATGATGTAACTCCCATGCATGCGCACAGGAATTTTTTGATTCTGCAAATGAAGCTCAAAGAATGCATGAGCAGCTCAATGTACATTCTGCATACGTTTGCAAATAGTTAAAAGATGTTTATTGCAGAAGAGACATAGGGGTATCTTTATAAAGCACTTAAAAGAGATGTATGGGTTTCTTCCCCCCCCCCCCATTCATACTTACCTAGGTGGATGCAGCATCTGTCCCCGGCGTCTGTACACTGAAAACCATGCGCTCAAACACCGCCGATCTTTCGGCCTTTAGAGCTCCGTGCTCATCTCCCTCTGCGCTTATTGGAGCATTGAGTTGTGGATGGGGCGGAGTGGGTCATCTCAGGCTCTCAGCGGCTCGTGTCAGTCAAGGCACCTGGCGGATCCAGACTTTATTTTTGCGATGATGCGGTGCCTGGAATGATATCTGTGACGTCAGCAGAGAACAGACTTTAGTCCACTTTCTGAAAACGGGTCGTAGGAGTGCAAAACGAATTGCACTCCTGTGATCCATAGTAGAAGCTCAACCAAACGAGCTTTGGCTGGACTTCTCCTTTACAGTGATTGTAAACTGTATGAACTCACTCGCTAAGATGTAAATTTATGGTATACCCCCTGATGTTTTTTCATAGCTCTGTAACAGGCTATATATTCCTTGTTCTGAGTGATGGGGGGGGGAGATGGGTGTGGAATTAAAGTGGAGGTCCACCCTAAAAAAAAAAAAAAATAATTACATAAAAATGCTCCTAAAAATCTGAAAAAAAAAAAAATAATAATAATTTCACTTACCAGAAATGGCTGTTGCTAGGCAGATCGTCCTAATCTGCCACTTCCTACTCCGCGGTGATCTTCATTCTTCTCCTCCTTGCGTTGTCTTCTGGGGAATGGGGTGCGCTGTGTTCTGGGAACTGTGTGTGTCCCAGAACACAGCCGGCCATTCACAAAGCGATGCGTGACTCGTGCATGCGCAGTAGGAAATAGGCAGTGAAGCCGCAAGGTTTCCCTTAGTTTGAATGGCGGCGCCGGGACCCGATCCAATGGACGGATCGGCCTCGGGCGGCCGACATCGCGGGCACCCTGGATAGGTACGTGCGTTTATTAAAAGTCAGCAGCTACAGTGTTTGTAGCTGCTGACTTTAAAAAAAAAATAAAATTTCAGCTGGACCTCCGCTTTAATGATATCCTGCAGTAAGTGACATGGGGGGGTGGGGGGGCATTTTGCCAGTCAAGGGTTTTTCAGCTGGCGAGTGACTTGAGCACCCACAAACTTGACGAGGCTACTATTGTACTGTTATTTTTTGCGTTCTTTGTTTAGTTTTTCTTTTTGAATTTTGTATGTTTGGTACACGGCAGCTTGTACGTTGCCAATTTTTGTATACCTTTTTAAAAATTCAATAAACAGAAGTTTACAAAAAAGTGATTGTAAAGGTTTGTTTTTTAAATAACAAACATATTATACTTACCTGCTCTGTGCAAGGGTTTTGCACAGAACAGCACCGATCCTCTTACTCTGGGGGTGCCCTGGCGGCGATCCTGGCTCCTCCTCTTCATCGGGTGGCCCCACGGAGAGCCACTTACCCTGGGGGCACCTGTGCGGGCACACTAACAAGTCCCACTGCCATGTCCATTGACACAGACAGCAGGACTCGGCCCTGCCCCCCACTCCCATGTCACAGATTTGATTGACAGTAGTGGGAGCCAATAGCTCCTGCTGCTATCAATCTATCCAATGAGGCTTGTGCACATCGCTGGAATGGATGGGCTCAGGCAATAAAGGGGGGGGGGGGCTCTGGGAGCAGTTGTAGCACAGAAGGCTTTTCACCTTCATGCATAGAATGCATTAAAGTGAAAAACCTGGAGACTTTACAACCCCTTTAAGCTGATGCTCACCAAACAGAATCCTGGGGCCCATGATGTCAGCACAGCCCGAGCCACTTCCGACATGCTGCTTTCCACACTGCATTCCATTGGGACTACTGGGTTCCGCCTCTGGCTCCCGGCACCAGCAGACTTTCTCCTCGCCGCTAAGGCCTTCCAGATGAATGACGAGCACAGCACCCAGCACCATCACATTCAGATGAGCCTGTTTATGTCTTTTATCTTGTGAGTAGCGCATTATGGAGGCAAAATAACCACATCTTGATCTACTACACTTAGTGGCGCTTTCCTGTTTTTTGTTTTTTTTTTTGCTTTTCTTTTTTTTTTTTAAATTCTTTATTTCTTTACAGAAAAACAGAAGTATACAACTTAAGCGTAAAAGGAAAATACGGCATAGCATTTACGTATTGTTTCACATTATCTTCATGTTACATACATGCTACTACCTTTCTATATTCTAAATCTGTAGACCTGTATTTTCTTTACATTTCCCTCTTAATTACCCCCTACTTGTATCTGCTATGCTAAAACTAACCCCCCCCCCCCCCCCCCCAAAAAAAAGGGTTTCCTCCATCCCATCCCCCCCCTCTCCCCCTCTCCCGACCCGTCCGGTCCACTCTAGGTTTTTTTTTTTTTTCTTTTCTCTCTTCCCCTTACCTCCCTGTTTTATGTCTAAAATGTATCCTCTATATTTTTGTGTGGAAATTAATATGTATCTAAAAAGAGGCTTGAAATGGCTTGAGGAAAGGAAAGGGAGGGGGACTAAGGAGAGGAGGAGGGAGGAGGGGATGGGACGTGGATGAGAGGAATGTGAAATAATGTGAAAAAGTAGAGAGGAGGATGGGAAGGGAGAGAGGAGAAAGGGATGAGAAGGGAGAGGGGTTGGGGGACCTAGCCAGGAGGGCTTAAATTATACTGGGAAGGGATGGAGGGATAGAGGTCTGTGCTTGGCCCACTCAGGCATTGCCTAGCCACCCCCCATATCCATCACCTACAGGAAACTAAAGTACCCATAGGTAGGTGCTGGGAGTTTAGTTTAGGGAGGGTGTTTTATTTTTTCTCTCTCTCTCTCTCTCTCTCTCTCTCTCTCTCTCTCTCTCTCTCTCTCTCTCTCTCTCTCTCTCTCTCTCTCTCTCTCTCTCTCTCTCTCTCTCTCTCTCTCTCTCTCTCTCTCTCTCTCTCTCTCTCTCTCTCTCTCTCTCTCTCTCTCTCTCTCTCTCTCTCTCTCTCTCTCTCTCTCTCTCTCTCTCTCTCTCCAATCCTTAAAGAATAAGTTCACCTTTTGGAACATGTTACATGCAGCATATTTCCACAGCTGCAGCCTCTACCCCTCTTTCCCCCTCCCTGTGATAGCTAGCAGGGGATATTTTACCTGCAAAAAATATTTGCATTTATTATTTTTTCCCAAAGGGTAAACTTATACTTTAATTGTAGTCTTCGTATTCATTTTCTTTTTTAGACTTTTTTTATCTGGAATTCTGGCCAGTAACACACTTCCTGTCTTAGGATGTATCCACTCTGGATGGAAGCGCTACGGTCACTTACTTTAGAAAGCAGCATTGTCTATCTAAGAAAAGATGGTAGTGTTAGATGCACTAATCGATTTAGATAAATAACAAATTAAAACAGTTACAGGAATGTCTTTTCTTTTCGGGTTAAAGGTTTTACATAAATGAATGAAAGTTCACCACTGTAAGCACCCCTGCCACTACCACATTTGCTGGATAGCTTGGCCTGTTAAAAGAAGTTGATAAATATAAAAAAATAACAGCTTTACTGCCAAGATTACCAGGTTAAAATAAAGGAAAAATTGATAAACTGCTATATAATACATTTTTTATTTTATTTTGCTTTAATGTCAACTTTAAGTTAGTAAAGCAGTGAACAGCAAACTATAGTTTTGCACAAAATTATATCATATTTTTTTAAGCATCAGTATCATTAACTGAGTCACACTGTAAAAATACACATATTTGTGGACATCTGTAGCTATACCTAACATTTATCTTGTACCTCTCAGGCAGCAAGTTTGTGTTTAACTGGTTTTCCTACTGAGATGACCCATCCTGACAAGCTGTTTTTTTATTTACATTAGTGTGATAAGGAAATGGTGTTGGTGTATTCTTTGTCCTGGACTGTTAGATGGATGGGGAGTGAGCTTACAACATCAGGGAACTGTCATTAATTCTAATCAAAGGTGAAGCAGAAAGAGCACAGGGAAGACCCTTGTCAGCATCCCAGCAGGTGTTAGGACAGGACCACACAACCTTCTCTGTTACACATCCAGGTCATTAGTTAGGGTTGGATGGAGACATAAAGCAGTGCCTCTAATAGGTTTCTACAAAATGCTATTGAGCTCTCCTGGGTTTCAGAAGTCAAGGGCAATATGACTTACTGAGGGCTTTTCTGCTCAATTTATGATACCTTAAGAAGGGGAAAGGGGATAAAAAATGCTATGTATAATTAACCTTCCAATTGCCAGCCAACTTAAAAATCGCAAGAAAATTTTTACCAAGACAATGTAGCCCTTGCTTGGAAAAATGAAAATCAACATATTTCATTGTGGCTGCAACAAGAAATAAAATTAAGCATGGATTGATATAATTAAAAAGGAAGTCCTCATGAACATGGACACTTTCAGGCATCCAACTTAAATTGTGGAATGTTTCTGCACCTGGGAGAGACAGCTGCTCATAGTAATGGATGACTGTACTCGGCTATACGCCATGCTGGCATAAACTTGCATAAGTGCATAAACCCCTTAGCACATAAAAGCTCCGTTCAGGGATTTATGCCAGCGTACAAGTTTACGCAAGCACAGCATATACCCTTGTGCAGCCATTCATTACTTTGGGCCACTATTTGCTGCAGTTTTCTCCCCTGGACATGGACATATGCCTGCATTGTATACTGGATGCCCACAATGTCCATGTGTATGAGGCCTAAGTTGCAAGAACTGGATGTAACTTCGGTAAGGTTATATGTGTATTCATAAAAAATTTGTATGATCAACCAGTGCCATTTTGCTTCACAGAGCTCTTACTGGAATTAGTGGTCATTTTTAAAATGTATATTGTACTGTGCAAAAGTTTTAGAAAGGTGTGAACAAATGCTGTAAAGTAAGAATGCTTTCAAAAATATATATTTTGATTGTTTACAGAATGCAAATTGAGTGAACAGAAGAAAAATGTAAATCAAAGCACTATTTGATGTGACTAACCTTTTTGGCTTCAAACCAGCATTGATTTTTACACTAGCACACTTTGTACACAAAGTCAGGGATTTTATAGGATTAGCTTCAGATGTATGATTAACCAATTATACACAGCGGGTGCTAATAATCGTCATATTCATATGTAAGTTGAAACAGTCATTAATGGAAACGGAAACTGCTTAAAACTGAGTGAGGAACAACCAAACTCTGCTACTAAGATAAGGTTGTGGAAGACAGTTTCATGTCACAGGTCATACACCATGGCAAGACTGAGCACACGAGGTAGTTATACTGCGTCAGGAAGGTCTTTCCCAGGTAAAGATTTCAAAGCAGACTGGGGACTCAAAATATGCTGTTCAAGCTTTTTTGAAGAAGCACAAAGAAATGAAGGACCGTAGACGCAGTCTATACTGTGTGTGTGTGTGTGTGTGTGTGTATGTATGTATATATATATATATATATATATATATATATATATATATATATATTATACATTATACACAGTGCCTTGAAAAAATATTCATATCCCTTGAAATTTTTACACATTTTGTCATGTTACAACCAAAAACGTAAATGTATTTTATTGGGGTTTTATGTGATAGACCAACACAAAGTGGCACATAATTGTGAAGTGGAAGGGAAATCATAAATGGTTTTCCAATTTTTTTACAAATATCTGAAAAGTGTGGCATGCATTTATATTCAGCCCCCTTTACTCACATACCCCGAACTAAAATCTAAAACCAATTGCCTTTCAGAAGTGCCCTAATTAGTAAATAGAGTCCACCTGTGTGTAATTTAATCTCCGTATAAATACAGCTGTTCCGTGAAGCCCTCGGGGGTATATTAGAGAACCTTTGTAAACAAACAGCATCATGAAGGCCAAGGAACATGCCAGACAGGCCAGGGATAAAGCTGTGGAGAAGTTTTAAAGCAGGGTTAGGTTATAAAAAAATATCCCAAGCTTTAAATATCTCACGGAGCACTGTTCAATCCATCATCCAAAAATGGTAAGAATATGGCACAACTACAAAACTACCAAGACATGGCGGTCCACCTAAACTGACAGGCCGGGCAAGGAGAGCATTAAACAGAGAAGCAATCAAGAGGCCCATGGTAACTTTAAAGGAACTGCAGATATCCACAGCTTAGGTGGGTGAATCTGCCCACAGGACAACTATTAGTCATGCACTGCTCAAATCTGGCCCTTATGAAAGAGTAGCAAGAAGAAAGCCATTGTTGAAAGAAAGCCATAAGAAGTTCCGTTTGCAGTTTGCGAGAAGCCACGTGGGGGACACAGCAAACGTGGAAGAAGGTGCTCTGGTCAGATGAGGCCAAAATTTAACTTTTTGGCCTAAAAGCAGAACGCTATGTGTGGTGGAAAACTAACGCTGCACATCACCCGGACATACCATCCCCACTGTGAAACATGGTGGTGGCAGCATTGTGTTTTGGGATGCTATTTTTCAGCAGGGACATGGAAGCTGGTCAGAGTTGATAGGAAGGTGGATGGAGCCAAATACAGGGCAATCTTAGAAGAAAACCTGTTGGAGCAAAAGACTTGAGACTGGGGCAGATGTTTATCTATCAGCAGGACAACCACCCCTCAATATACAGACAGAGCTACAATGAAATTGTTTTTAGATCAAAGTATATTCATGTGTTAGCATGGCACAGTCAAAGTCCAGACCTAAATCCAATTGAGAATCTGTGGCAAGAAAATTGCTGTTCACAGATGCTCTCCATCCAATCTGACAGAGCTTGAGCTATTTTGCTAAGAAGAATGGGCAAAAATGTCACTCTATGCAAAGCTGGTAGAGACATACCCAAAATGACTTGCAGCTGTAATTGTAGCGAAAGGTGGTTCTACAAAGTATTAACTCTGCATTCTACAAATGCACGCCACACTTTTCACATATTTATTTGTAAAAAAAATGTTGAAAACCATTTTATCATTTTCCTTCCACTTCACAGTTATGTGCCACTTTGTGTTGGTCTATCATATAAAATCCCAATAAAATCCATTTACGTTTTTGGTTGTAACATGACAAAATGTGGAAAATATCGAGGGGTATGAGACCAAGATAGAACTTTTTGGTCTTAATTCTAAGCGGTATGTGTGGAGAAAACCAGGCACTGCTCATCACCTATCCAATACAGTCCCAACAGTGAAACATGGTAGTGGCAGTATCATGCTGTGAGGGTGTTTTTCAGCTGCAGGGACAGGACAACTGGTTGCAATCAAGGGAAAGATGAGTGCGGCCAAGTACAGCGATATCCTGGATGAAAACCTTCTCCAGAGTGCTCAGGACCTCAGACTGGGCCGAAGGTTTACCTTCCAACAAGACAATGACCCTAAGCACACAGCTAAAATAACTAAGGAGTGGCTTCACAACAACTCTGTGACTGTTCTTGAATGGCCCCGCCAGAGCCCTGACTTAAACCCAATTGAGCATCTCTGGAGAGACCTAAAAATGGCTGTCCACCAATGTTTACCATCCAACCTGACAGAACTGGAGAGGATCTGTAAGGAGGAATGGCAGAAGATCCCCAAATCCAGGTGTGAAAACTTTGTTGCATCTTTCCCAAAAAGACTCAGTGCTGTAGTAGATCAAAAGGGTGCTTCTACTAAATACTGAGCAAAGGGTCTAAATACTTAGGACCATGTGATATTTCAGTTTTTCTTTTTGATTAAATCTGCAAAAATGTCAACAATTCTGTGTTTTTCTGTCAAAATGGGGTGCTGTCTGTACATTAATGAGCAAAATAAATGAACTTAAATGATTTTAGCAAATGGCTGCAATATAACAGAGTGAAAAATTTAAGGGGGTCTGAATACTTTCCGTCCCCACTGTGCGTATAAATATATATATATAATTATTGTTATTATTTGCCACTAGTAACAAACATCCACCATATCACCCCGCTGCCAGACTCCCATATATCACTTGCAGAGACAATGGACAGTCATTTGTTTTGTTAATTGGGGGTTACAACTTGGATGGGGGAAAGGGGTATATGGGATGCCCATAAAACAGATCACTTTGCCATCATATTTAGAGATTTTATAGTTTGAGCCTGAAGAAATGATTCGCGTGTTTAACAGCTACTTTCTTTTTCCTGCATCACCCTGTGGACTATTGCTCCTCCTCTGCATAACTCCTGCAGACTATTGCTTCCAGAACTTCCTCATTAGTTACCGTGTAAAGAATAAGAACTTCACCCATAACCGTGTAAGGGTGAAGTTTCCAGAATTCCTCTCCTCCTGCCCAAACTAATACTAAAGCACATTAATTTCCTGTCACATCTTCTGTAAGCAAAAGAACCTACTCTGAATAGTTTCTCATGCTGACTCTGGTTGCAGCATGAGAGGCTGGAGAGAGGCCTGCAGTACCTCTCCCCAGTGGCCTAGTAGTTTTAAAAGCATGTTTAGAACGGTGGAATACTGTTCCCAGCTAGCCCAGCTTGCAAATCCTGTGCCCTGAGGCCACATCGATTTGTCACAAACTCCCCACAGTCTCTTCTCTGATCCAGGACTCCTCATCAATGATGGTGTAATGATGAGGACTTCACTAATGACCGTGTAAAAGTGAAGTTCCCTCACAGACTTTCTGGCACATCCAGCCCTCCACTGTAGTACACTCACCGACTTTTCTCTGCCCCGAGTCCTTGATGGAGAACTTAACCGGACTGTGCGTTCCGACAGCTTCACCTGCCCCTCTGCTCCAGGAGTTCCTCATCAATGACTGTGTAATGATAAAGACATCACTAATGACCGTGTAAAAGTGATGTTCCCTTACGGCTCTCCCCGGGCCTCCTCCTGCGATCGGTGCACCCCCCCCCCAGATGGGGGTGCCCTCCTGCTGCTATCTAGAACTCCATTCTCCACTTCACTCGACCGACAACTCCTCTCCAGTGGCAGGTTACCTCAGCTTATATAGGAGGCCCGCCCTCTGCCAATACCAGTTGGGGATTGGTCAGGGCTCCCACATGAGCTGCCTGCCACTCCAGTTCCAGGCCCTGCCCCTCTACCAGAACATTCTCCCTGGAAGCAGGGGAGGCGCCTCAGAACTAGAGCACAGGTGGTCACACCCACTGCTACACTAACCACTCCCTGCCCCCAGATCAAAACAGACAGGCCTATCTTAAAGCATAGGCCTGACTAAATTTTCCTTTGCTGACAGTCTCCCTAGTAAAAAAAAAAACTAAAACTTACTAGCACATAGTTATTGGTTGAGGGTGCTACATTCACCCCCCCCCACCAAAATCACAGCTGTCCTCAGTTGTGAAAAATACATTTCAAAAAAATACCTCCTGGGCCCAGGAGTAAAGGCATCCCATATAAATTGGTTGGATGGGGGAAAGGGTGAAAACTTGGACAGGGGTTTTGTATAAAAGTACAAAAATAGAATATATACACTCTGATCATATATTTACATTGCACATCCTTAGATGCAGGGACTACAAGCCGCTGAGCAAGCCGAGTCCACCAAGCAGAGGCCCCCGTGTGAAAGGGGCCTAAGTTTATAAAGAAACATTCGTTTACAAAACTGTATACCCGAAACAAAAACAAAAATTGTTTTTGTTTTTTTTTCAAAATGTTGTTGTCTTTTTTTCATTTATATAGCAAAAAAAAAACAAAAAAACCCAGTAGTGATCAAATACCACCAAAAGAAAGCTCTATTGGTGTAATAAAAATATAATACATTTCATTTGCATACAGTGTTGCATGACCAAGTAATTGTAGCTAAAGTAGCACAGTGTTGAATAGCAAAAAAATGCCCTGGTCATGAAGGGGGTAAAACCTTCCGGAGGTCACGTGGTTAACTTACAGCTTTTTTTCACACCTGCCTATAACGTTTGAACAGTACTGTACGTATACAATATAATACTAGGGTGCCATGAAGTGGCTCTGCAGCTTACGTATGTATTTGCAAATGGGTACAAACTAAACCCCTGTTTTTAACGCATACTGTTAGACAGGATAATTTGGTTGGCTGCAGGCTGGTCGGTAAGTTGACCTGGGAATTTTATTTGGTTTTGTTTGACATGCGTTGCCTTTCCATGTGCTGCAAAGGCCAGTTATAGGTGGGGCAGTGGCCATTTGTTTGTATTGTACATATAGAAAAGCAATTGTGAATTATAAAGCAGACTGACATTCAGGCTCAGTTCACATATATGTAAATTAGTTTCATTTTGAACCATATCCAATTTGCATGACGTGAAATAACATGGATTTCCATTGAAGCTGTTCACGTATGTGCGGTGCATCTGCAGTGCAAATTTTAAGAGTCCAGTGCGTATTGTGAGCACTGCGGTGCAGTTCAGGTGTGAGTACCAGGCTTATTGAGTTCTATGGTAATGCTTCTGAGGCTTCGTTCACATATATGCAAATTGGATGCATTTAGAATCTAATTCCCATGAAATTTAAACCAAACTGGCTTTCTATGAAGCCGGTTCAAATATCTGCGTTGCTGCGACAGTGCGAATTCTGTGCATTTTCTGAGTACTTTGGTGTTTAGATGCAAATTCCAGGCTCATTGCCTTTCAATGTGAACACTTTTGAATCGCACATATAATCAGTTTGGAACACGAATTGATAAAAAAACAGCATGGGGTCCCCCTCCCAAATATATACCAGACCCTTATCCATGCTCACAGTCTAGAAGTCCGTCCCTTGTGATATCATTGACCAGTGCATGCTGGGTCAATGACATCACAAAATGTGGGGCCACTCGGTGATGTTGCCATGTGGACTCGCCCCTTAGTTATGTAAGAACTGTCAGTCGGGGGAGCCAGGGATTGGTAGCTGCGGCGGCATTCATTGTGATTGATGCTGGATCTGCATCGGGGGACAGTTTTCACAATTTCGTTATTAAAAAAAACAAAAACAATCTCTGTTTTTATTCATTTTTGACACTTTTTTTTTTTTTTGGTGAATGAGTAGTACTCAATCACATAGGAGAGGCCAGGATCTGGGGGGCCCCCTGGTTAAAGGGGGCCTCCAGATTATGATAAGCCTCAGATCCCCACAACCGGCCAGGGTTGTGGGGAAGAGAGGTCCTTGTCCCCATCAACATGGGAACAAGGTGCTTTGCTACCCCAAAGCACCCCCCGCCCCATGTTGAGGACATGTGGCCTGGTATGGTTTAGGAGGGGGGGAACCTCTCATACCCCCTTTTCCTGGCCTGCCAGGCTGCATGCTCGGATAAGGGTCTGGTATGGATTTTGGGGGGACCCCCACACCATTGGGGGACCCCCTCTTGATCCATACCAGGCCACATGCCCTCAACATGAGGGGGGGTGCTTTGAAGTAGGAAACACCTTGTTCCCATGTGAACAAGTGCCTCTTCCCCACAATCCAGGCTGATGGTTGTTTGGGTCTGTGGGCAAGGGGGGCTTGTCAAAATCTAGAGGCCCCCTTTAACAAGGGGGTCCTCAGATCCCGCCCCCCATGTGAATGAGTAAGGGGTATATTGTACCCTTACTCATTTACCAAAAAGTGTCAAAAATAAATAGACACAGAGACCGTTTTTGACCATTCCTTTCTTAAAAAAACAAAAGATCTCAGCACTTACTAGTTTTGTTGCATGTTTTTCTTGCAAAGTCTGTATTGACTTTGCATTCTATCTGATTAAAAGGACTGTCATCAGTTCCTTCCTGCTTTTGGGTGGCTTTAACAGGTTCCCGACCAGCCCCCACAGTTTTATTGCGGCAGAATTGCACGGGTGGCCAAAACGGCGTTACCTTACATCGGGTGCGCGCAACGTTCTGATTTGTTTCAGAACAGATCAGTCTCCAGGCCCAGAACCTGCTGTACAGTTCTGACGAATGAAATGCTTCCCCTGCCTGTAAGTGTAAACACAGGCAGTGGAAGTGATGTCATCTCCCTCTCTGGAATTCTTTTCCGTTCTAGAGAGGAGAGAGGACATCCAAACGTGAGTTGCACCAACACTACACTGACACAGTACACGTAGGCACACATTTCACCCCCCCGATGCCCCTCCCCCCCAGTTAACCTCTTCACTCCCTGTCAGTGTCACCCAGTGCAGTGTTCAGATTTTTTCTTTGATCACTGTACTGGTGTCATTTGTGACACTAATCAGCATTAGCGTACTTAGTAGGCCCAGATAGGTCTAGGGACCCCCCCAAACCCCCCTAATAAAGGTTTAACCCCTTGATCACCCCGTCACCAGTGATCACCGTATTAGTGTACGGGTGACGCTGGTTAGTTATTTTTTTTATAGCGTCAGGGCACACGCTGTACATTACCTAATAAAAGGTTTAACCCTCTAATCACCCGGCGGGTGATATCAGTTAGGTTTTAGCGCCAGTTAGGGTCTGCGTCACCCCAGGCAGCATCAGATTAGTGCCAGTAGCGCTAACACCCACGCATGCACCATACACCTCCCTTAGTAGTATAGTGTAGAGGATGCAAATTTAGTTTGTGTACAACCTTGCATGACCGCGCAATTACCAGTTAAAGCAGCGCAGTGCCAATTTTTTTAAATTGCTCTGGTCATTGAGCAGCCAAATGCTCCGGGGCTGAATTGGTTAACTTGGTGCATACAATTTTTTTCTTTTTTAAATTGAGTAATTACTATTCTTCATTAAAGCGCGGCCTTTCCCTCCTCTTAAAAAATGCCAATACCATGTTAAAGTTATTATTATCATTATACAGGGTTTGTACAGCACCAACCGTCTTTACAATATAAAGGGAGACATACAGTTATAATACAATAAAATACAAGAGCATTAAGAGGGTCTTGCTCATAAGAGCTTACAATCTAATAATTTGTACCTAAACATGTACACTTACACATATCATGCGCCTTTTTCTTCTTAGCATCATTCATGCAATCCTCCATTCTGCCTCTGCCCCCACACACTGCTTTGTCAATTATCAGTAGCTGGCTTTTTCTTTCTTGTTCTCTAAGCCGGCCCACCAATGCATATGGCATGTTGCATGCATGTGCACTGCCTGACATTACATTCATCTTCTGATTTGTTGTTTTTTTTTTAACCAAATTGTAATGTTGTTTGGTGTATGTTTGAGATAAAGCGTATGCACAGAAGGACAGTATTGCGAGATCTTGCAAAATCTCCCAGTTCCCAATATCTTTACAGACATATAGGTTCTTAGCCATATCTGAGGTTACAAAGTACCTAACAAGTCCAATGTAATACACCTCTCTCTTCTTCAAAAATAGTTCTCTAAACTTTTTTCTGAAACTTTTTTTAAAGAAGCCAAATGCATTCAGAGATATTTTGAAAAACACACACATACATACAGTATATGTTTTTTTCTGAACATGCATGCCTCAGCGCTAACCACCACTGTATCGGTGTGCACTCCGCCATTGCAGTGATACACCCTTCTGTATATACAATTTTGCTTTAGTGCTTCTATCTCTATTAGTGGCAAGCTGGGGAGGTAAACATTTCATTTTTAGGAAGGTGGCAAAGGGAGAGGGTCAGTACTGACAGTTTTTAAGAGAGTAATATGTATTTATGAGGCTTAAAAGTAAAATAATTTTTTGGCAATAATCTGTTATTTTATTGTTAATATTATATTCGTATACATTCGCTTGTGTGATCTTTTTTGTGATGTCAGATGAATGTTTTTTATATTTTTCATTGTTCCAAGTTGAAAAATATTACATCCATTCCCCATGCATAGTCATCAACTCAATAAATGTTTCAGGGTGTATTGTTCCATCACACAAAATACACATTGTTTTCTGGAGCAGTTTACTCTGTCCAGACAATTGTGTGATGGAGTGGAGAAATTCACGTTGAGACTTAATGCCTTATTCCAGCCAATTTTGGATAGCGTGTGTTTTTGGGGGGTGCAATACTTAAGGCCTCTGGCAGTCAGAAGCACAATATTTTTCCAACTTTTTGGAAAATCTCCTTACACTAAGGGCATGCATCTCTCCTCTTCTTTGGATAATTTGCGGGTTTTTTTTAGAATGATAAAAAGAATAAAAAAAAAAGGGTCCGGAACTTGTTTGAGCTTCAGGCGTTTTTGGAGTGGAGATGTGAACCATCTCCATAGAGAATAATGTATTTTTTCCCCTCTAGCTTTTGTAGCTTCAGGCTTCAAGCTACAAAACGCCCAGGTGTGAATGCAGCCTAAGAGAGAATGATAGAAAGTAACATGTTTCATTGGTGCTATCATAAGGAGAAAATCACTTGGGGTACTAGAGCTCCAATGTCAACACTGGGATCATACAATACACTGCTACTGTACTATATATAGTATATCATTTTTCTTCACTAGGACACCTGTCATATATGGAGTTATTTTTAGTGACCAACAAAAATGGCACACTTAGGCCCCTTTCACACTGGGGCGTTTTTCAGGCGGTACAGCGCTAAAAATAGCGCCTGTATACTGCCTGAAAAAATCCATCCCCATTCACTCCAGTGGGAAAGCCGGCGGTAGTAGAAGTCCTGCTAGCAGCATCTTTGGAGCGGTATAGGAGCGGCTCCTATACCGCTCCTTCACATTGATTTTAATGGGACACCGCGGCAATACCGCCGCAAAGCGCCGCTACGGCGGCGCTCTGCGGGAGTCTTTAACCCTTTTTCGGCTGCTCGCGGGGGGTAAAACCGCACCGCGAGCGTCCGAATACCGCGGCTAAAACGACGGTAAAGCAGCGCTAAATATAGCGCTGCTTTACCGTCACCGCGGCTCCCCGCCCAGTGTGAAAGGGGCCTTAAAGAGAAAGTAAAGCCTCTTTTAAAAAAAAATAAAAAAAGGAACCTGCAAGGCAAAGGCATAATGAGCTAGTATGCATAGCATACTAGCTCATTATGCATAACTTACCTGAGACCGAAGCGACCCTCGTCCACGACCTACGCCAGCGCCATCAATCGCGGAGTGACTTCCGGATCTCGCCGCTCCATCACTGTCATTCGCTGGAGCGGCGATGACGTCACTCCCGCGCATGCGCACGAGAGTGGCATAGCGCAGTGATCTCGGCATGCTCAGTGCGCCTGCGCACCGCTGTCTACGGTGCATGCGCCGTAGACAGTGATGCATCTTTTTTTCCTAAATATCTCCTAAACCATGTAGGTTTAGGAGATATTTATTGGACCTACAGGTAAGCCTTAATTTATTCTTACCTGTAGGTCAAAGTGGTTTGTAAGGGTTTACAACCACTTTAAGCATAATTGTATATCATTTATACCAAGCATTTAAGATTTTTTTTAAAATAAAGACACATATGTAATGTTAATGATCGTTGTCATTTTAATATCAATGTGTCTTTCATATATAGTACTGATTATTTAATTGTCACAAACTAAAGCCTCCTGCCAAGGAACCTAAAACTCAATCTAAATCTAAAGCTGATGCCTTGCAATAAGCTTTGCTCTACTCGGGTATAAAATTGGTAGCAAAAATCTTTTCTAAGGCTTTTCTCACATTTGAATATACTTAACTGTGTACAGATGCCCTGCCTTGCACACACTTACTATATAATGTGATTTCCTTAGCAGCCTTTTTGCAAATATATGCAAAATTGATTTTGTTCATATCCTGGAGTATTTATTCAGGCCTTTAGGCCAGTTAAATTCATGTTAAAGTAAACCTCTTAATAAACTAGGGCAGTGCAAACTGAACATATGATGAACAATGTATGAGCGTGGGTTGTCTTCGGTGAAAACTCTGTCAAATTAATGATTTGATCCAGCGATAGAGGCAACTGAAGTTATCTGCAATTTTTTTGGTGAGAGACACTTTGCCCCATGTTCTTTCACCATCCAAGCCTCTCTATTGGCCAGTGAGGCCATCCATCATTCTAAAGTACTAACTGAGAGGCTCACGAGGTTGGCAGGTAAGCTCACTTTTATCTAAAAAAGTCAAGATCAACATTCAACGTCCATTCCTGTATGTGGAAATCTAATTAAACTGCCTTAGAGTTTTCACTGAAGATAACCTTTGCTTATTCATTTTCTCATCACATGTTATTTGAATTAACCAGGTTTGTGACAGATTTACTTTAAATATGATGATCATATACAGGAGAAGTTGCTGTCATTGTAAGATTGGATTCCCATTCCATCTGTTAGATATCCAAGCAGTTATTGATTGGGCACACTGTTTTTTTCATCCTCATAAATGCAATTATTAGCTGATTAGTTGGAAAAATGTCTCAGCTCAAGCTTTGTGTCATTCCATGACACCTCTGTCTAGGCTGGGGTCCTGCAGTATTCTGACAGCAAAGGTAGCTACTTGTGTGAATGAATATTTTCTGGAAGTGAATTATGGAAATGGTGAAACTGCAATAATACTACATTGATTTTTTTTTCCCCTAATGTTGAATGTTGCCTTTAAACAAGACATTATTAACCATCTGATTTCTAAATCCCATTTTCAAGACATGAAGCAAAGGAAAAGATAACTTTTGGGGGGAGTGACAGGAGAGCAAAGGAAAAGTATGTACTGCTTGTGGAAGTGACATTAAAGCAAACACGTCACCTTGTTCTGCATGAGTAAAACACAGGTTTGCTTTAAGTAAAGTAAATGTAACCTGTTTCCATCTAAGGTTCCAAAGCAATTGAGGACTGTTACTAATATTTACACCTGGCTATGGGTTCCCTTCAACCTATGTGACAGGTCATGTATCATAGCTGCATCTGTTGTGAGATAATAAGTCATTTTCTATATTTCAGCAGAGTGGGGCAAATTTAGAAAGTTTTTCAAATTTTAATTGCATTCTGTGTTTGATAACATTTCTTTCATTGCCTGTCCAAGTCACATTGGTCACCAAGACAAGAAGTAATTAGACCACTTTCTAATGAGTGCACATACAAAAAACACCCTTTTTGGGTAAAGAGTTTGAACCGCTTTCACATTTTTACTTCTGTCTGTGTCTGTGTGATGAAGATTTCATTCACTTCCTGTCCCAAGGACAGTGGCTACTGGGAGAAGTGAGAAGAGAGAGTCCAAGAATATCTCCACAATGGGTTTCTAGACCACCAGAGAATAATAATCAATCATGGTTTTCCAGAAGATGTGCTAGCATCCTACATAATGTCCATGGACACGATAAAACCAGTGGTGGCCCGCCCCCTTAATTCATGCATTCGGCCCCTAATCTACATGCAGGGCACCAGACGCATGGATTCCAATGTTTTTTTTTATAAGCACATGATTAGAGCCAGGTGCTCTAATTGGCTTAAAAAAGGGTGGGCTTGGGGCACAGAGGATTGCGCCCCAAGCCCACCCAGTTGTGTGGGTGGCTGGAAAACTGGAAAATTGAGCACCAGCCACCACTGGATAAGACCAGGGCATTGCAAAACTCTCCTTATATTGCCATGGGTATTTTGACCTGACATAAAGCAGACTTGGTCAGGGTGTATAAGAAATAGTATAGATGTAAAATAAAATGGACTGGTAAGGTGTGCACAGGCGGTTTCTCACAAATTAATGGGACGTCTAGGAAATCATGTTATGATTTTAGTTAAACTAGGGAGAGCTACGAAAGCATGGACATCAATGGGGGAGTCCATGGGAGCCACAGAGTATAAGGTACAGAAAACTGCACAGGATGTCCTGCCATAATGCTAGCATGACAGTTTTTATTCAGGATTGAACCCATTCAGAGGAGACCCAAAGAGAGCTCAGACGCTGGTGTCTGATTTTCAGGAAGGTACCCAGTGATATAGATAATTGGGGAGAGAGTGGGCTAATGTGGATAACTTTAAACTATGGGTAGCACCTCAGTTGTGGGAATTGCAAGGTCCATCTTGTCTGTGAACAAAGCATATCCCTGTATAGTGTGTACTTGTTTCAATCCAGAGCACCAAGTGTAATTTCTGTCTGCTGCTTGTTCCTCTTTTATTAGCATAAGTCACTTCTGACAGGTTTTCCCTACACCAACAAATAAAAAGGTGACAGGAGGGGGAACTCCAGCACAAAGCCTTTGATTGACAGCCTCAGCTCTGTTCCTGTGTGCTGTGTGAAAGGGGGTGGTGTCCTCCCCACCCAGTCAGCTCTCAAAGTTTCCCTCACTGAGATCTGCAGAGCATAACTTCAGCTCCCTGCCCCTGCTTTCTGAAATCTCAGACAAACTGTATAAATTGTGTGCTTTAAAAAGCTGTAGAGAAAAGAGGGCGGCAGATTTGTTTAATCTCTGTGTATCACCTAGTCATTTCACTGGGTATATGTAAGGGTTTAACACCACCTTAAAGAGTTCTAACATAGGGGCACATTTTTATTTGGCAATGAGAGCTCTAACATTTCAGGAAGGGATAGTGACCTTTGCTATATTGAAGTGAGTTTTTTGGGATTGGGAAATTAGGGGTTATCCTGGGGTAAGGATGAGCCAAACACCCCCCCCCCCCCCCGTTTCCGTTTGCACCAGAACTTGAACAGGCAAAAAACAAAATTCAGACAAACGCGCAAACCCGTTAAAGTCTATGGGGCACGAACATGAAAAATCGAAAGTGCTCATTTTAAAGGCTTATATGCAAGTTATTGCCATAAAAGTGTTTGGGGACCCGGGTAAGTGCTCATTTTAAAGGCTTATATGCAAGTTATTGCTATAAAAAGTGTTTGGGGACCCGGGTACTGTACTCTTACGTTCAACCTGAACATCCCTATCCTGGGGTCCCTACAGCATATTGTGCATGACAAAGGGATGTGGGTGGATAAGAGAGGGTTCTCGATCTCGATACACACATTCTTCACACATGAGACATAACAATACATATAAACAATAGTATACAAAACTTTGAAGTCCAGCGACTAGCCAGTACAATCGTTAAAACGGAGTTCGCCCCCCCCCCCACATAATTGAAAGTCAGCAGCTACACCTACTGTAGCTGCTGACTTTTATATTAGGACACTTACTTATGATGTTTCCATCAGCTGTCAGGTGCTGCTGCCGCCCTTGCCGGTAAAGGAACCCTACTGCACATGCATGAAGCGCGATGCACTCTCTTACTGGCCTGGCAGCAGGGGAAGGAGAAGTGGGGCCGAACCTCTGATGTACCTCGCTGTGGCAAGGCCCGACGCAAGTGGGGACAGGGTACCTGTCAAAAACAGGTACCCCCCCCCCCCCCCCCCGAAAGGTGCCAAACGTGGCACCAGAGGGGGGGAGGAATCAGATAAGCGGAAGTTCCACTTTTTGCTTTAAGAACTCCCTTGTCACAAACCGTAAACTGTGAAATCATACCCTTGGTCGGTTGAGTGCACATCAGATTTAGAAGTGTATTTTTGCAGTGTCAATCGCTAAAGTAAGAAGAAAACTATAAAGTAATTTGATCTGCCAGTAAGGGGAGCCATTATTTGGTGTCATCCGGAGAAGTGAGAAAGTGGGCCCTGCCCTGGTATTGAATATGTATTTTGGTGGGAAAAATAATGTATTGGAGATCTGTAGCGCATAACTTTTGTTTACCTGCTTGTAACTGTGTGCATTGTTTCTCACTTGCATGGAATAGTCATGGTAGAGGAAGACCTTTGTCTCTAGCTTTGCACAGGATACAGTGCCTTAAAAAGATATTCATGCCCCTTAAAATTTTCCACATTTTTGTCATGTTACAACAAAAAATTTTAATATATTTTATTGGAATTTTATGTGCTAGACCAACATAAAGTGGCACATAATTGTGAAGTGGAAGGAAAATGATAAATGGTTTTCAATTTTTTTTTACAAATCTCTGAAAAGTGTGGTGTGCATTTGTATTCAGCCCCCTTTACTCATGCTTACATACTTTGTGTAAATGACCAATCAGGCCTGTATGGCCTTCTTTACAGATTTCTGCCTGGTACAGACAATATTGTTAGTGCTCCATTAGAACCACATACAGTATATACATTATAGTAAACACAGGCAAATTTAGAAATGCCATACCTCAGTTAAAGTAGAAATAAAGGCATTTTTTTATGCCACCGGTGTCCCAGTGGGAAGATTTCCCTTTTCTTCCTGCAACATGGCCAAAACAGGAAGTGAGAGGAAATCTCTGGTTGACACTAGGGTGACCAGAGCTGGTGTCCCTATTAAAAGATGTACCCTTTATTTCTGTTCTTGTGAGAACCCACAATTGGGGATTTTATTTTACTTTCACTCTCGCTGTTGTAATCCATCTCCACCCAATCTAAAAATTTAAAAAAAGTTATGCCTTCTTGTTATATTTTAATTCAGCTGGATCATTAATCAGCCTGATTTCTTGGTTTTATTTCTTTCTGCTGTATTGCTTCTTCAATCTTTCCACGATTTTTTCTACATGTTGGTTAAAGAAGTAGGCATCATGTATCAATAAGTATTTGTTTGGTCTTGTTTGCAGATGAAGACCAGCTACGTCTGAAGGGTTATGATAAAACTCCAGACTTTATTCTGGAAGTTCCAGTAGGTGAGTCCATCACATTGTTTTAATTTCTCTCAAGTTTTACGAACATTTTGTTGTGTACAGTAATAAAGAAGCACAAAGAGAATCTCAACTGTCAATAGCCAAATTCATAGATAGCGGTTATCCATAAAATATCTGTACTTCTATTCAACATTGCTTTAAATGGTATTCACAGTGGGTATCGAAAATAACCCCCCCTTGAAAATAATCACATTTTGTTGCTTTGCAGCCTGAACTGAAGACACACAGTTTTTGTTTTATCCAGCTGTACTTACACAGTGCAACTTAAAACATCCAAGTGAAAGATATGCGTAACACCAGCATGTCAGAAAAAAATAAAAACTATTCAAAAACAAAATCACGGAGTTGGAAAAATGATCACCTCCCTCCTACAAATTACTTGTAAACACAATCAGGTGTAGCTAATCACCTTCTCAATTGAAAGGGAGAAGGGGGGGGGGGGGTTGATTCTTTTCTATACCCACTGTATATAGTGACTTATTATTTTTTTCATTATGTTCCTGGGGGATGAAGACTAATGTTAACCATATAGTGTACAGGTTTAATTACACAATGAGTTGAGAACACGTGTCAAACACAAGGTCTGTAGGCCGAATCTTGCCCTACAGACCATCCCATGTTGCCCTCGTACCCAGGGCTTTTTTTCAGCTGGTACATGGCGGAACTCCATCCCAACACCTCCAGCTCTCGCCCTCTGCTCCCCACTGTCACTTGAAAACGCAGAAACCTTCACAAGGACAGCTTTCCTTCCAGCGGCTCTCACAGATCCCTTCATGTCCTGCACTGTGGGGACAAGGTACTAAAGCTTGATAGGTGAGATGAAGCTTTGGGGGGGGGGGTTAGAGCTGTGGTGGGTTGTATGTGCAGAGGAAGGGATGGGGGAAAGTGGTGTTGAGGTCAGAGCCAAGGAGGGGTGGAAGTGAGATGTTAACAGCCTGTGAAAGGGAGCTGAACCCTGCACACTCCAAAACAATGCATTCTGTGTATGGCACACTCCTCAACCCTGCACCTCTGTACACAGCACACCCCTGAACTCTGCATTCTGTGCACAGGGAACCCCTAAACCTGCACTCTGTACATGGCGCATCCTTGAAGCCTGTACATTACGCACTCCTGGTATTTATTGCCCCTTTAAGATCCTCCCACTGTTAATGCAATTTGGCCACACACGTGGTTCGTTCGGTTTAGCAGGGGGGGGGGGGTGGGTGTGGTTGAGTTCCCACATCCTATTCTCTGAGAAAAAAAAGCCCTGGATACATTTATATATTCTTACAGCTACAACCGGTCTTTTGAGGGCAACAGTAAAGCCCGCAATGAAATTGAGTTTGACATTAATGTGACTGTTGCACCAACCTCCATGTGCTCATCATAATATGGGGATGAGCTTTAACATATGAATTTTCCCATTTTGTTATGTTTAATTTTTATTCTTCTGTGAGCCTAATGAAGAATAAGACCTATATACTAAAAAAATTAGGTCTTAATAAAATAAGCCCATACCAGCAGAGCTTGCACAGGCTGGTGTTTGGGAAAACTTAACAAATATTACTTGAACATTGAAGAAATATTGGGTAAATGTTTCAAATATTGCCAATCAGGGGTGTCCAACGTGTGGTCCATGACAGCTATGAATGTGTCCCAACACAAAATTGTAGACTTACTTTAAAATTTTGATTTTTGGGAGGACATTTTTGCAAAAATGCATTTACACTTAGCAAACACATGCGCCTGGAGAAAAATTTGACAGTTTCTCTTTACTGGACTTTTAGAAGTTTTATCTTCCCAAAGAAAAATATTCTACTCTTCACAATCACGCCTTATTCACGACAGTCTTCGGCAGCACCTATATTTGTGAGCAACTATTTTCAAGGATATGAAGTACATGAAGTGCAAAATTAGAACCAAAATATCTGATGATCTCCTTGAGAATTCATTTGAGTGCTACTACTACATTCATCAAAATAAATATTGATGCATTAGTTTATCAAAAATAGTGTCAAATATCTCACTAATTTTACTTTTCTAATAAAAATGTAAAGTTTTATTACGGTACTCAGATAAAGGTTCATTATCTATATCAGTGTTCTTTAACTTGTGATCTGCCCGACTTTTTCTGCTCATCGTCTATTCTTATTGTTGGTGTATTTTATGTGTGACCCAAGACCATTCTTCTTCTTCCAATGTGACCCAGGAAGGTAAACAGGTTGGACACCCCTGTTGCAAATAAACAAAATAAATATAATTTTCCCAGGCTTCCCCTTAAAATGTAACCCTTCCTGTTGGCACAAGATTTGACCCACTAAGCCCAGCAAGTCTTCTCCAAAGCCTTCTTCCCAGAGAAGGGGCGTCCTTGCTCCTAAGAGTGGTGGGGGTGTCTGTTAAAGTTTGCCCCTCCCTGAGTCCCAGACCTGTTGGTTCAATTAGTGGTTTCAAATGGTACAAACAGAATTCGGAACTCTACCCCCTCACTACTGTCCTCTCACAAATCAACCAAAAGCTGCCCAAGAACAGCTGTCAGCAGCAGCACTGAAGTTGGGTCTATTGACCCTTGCTGTTGGGTCTGCTGCCACAGTTTTGTTTGACCATTTTTTCCCACCCTTCTCATTCATTGCTTGGGAACACCTCAGGGTCTATGAATACCTGCGTCCTGTATGATTACGATAAGAGGAATTTTGACCTGGATCTTCGAGTACAGTCCACCCAGCCTTCTATTCCTTGGTTACTCTGCACTGCTTGCTACAAAACTGAGGACTCACGTTGTGGGATAGGTTTATAGGGAAGGGGCCTACAGGACATGTCCTCAAATGCTTGCCAGTGTCCAGTTACCTGAAGGTATCAGCCTATTACCCAGGTTCTATGAATACTCAGCCTGTGTCCTGTACTTTACTCAAAGACATGGAATTTACAAGTAAATCAAAATTCCTCTTTTTATCGAGTACATAATAGGATACAAGTCTCTCCCCTCTGTTCTTATGATTCACTCCTTTTTTTCTTACTACTAAACTTTTTTATGCTACAATATAATACTACCTATAAATGCTATAATGCTGCAATGTCATTCATCTAATATTCATTGCATATTTGGAGTATTTTTTTTAATCTTCCTAAACATCAGGGCATGTCTGGTGAGGTCAAGCTTAACTCAATTCTAATGCCGTTTCTGGTTGTCACCCCTCCTGAACCTTTCACATCAGCTGATCAGTTGTATGTTTGCTACTGTTACACGTAAGGGCAGCAATCAGAAAAGAGTCAGCTTTCGGGCTCTTTCACACGGGGCGGATCAGTGCAGATCCGCCCCGTGGATAGCCGCTTGCTCAGCGGGGATCGCCGGAGCGATCTCGGCTGAGCAGGAAGATGACAGGTCCGTCTCTGCACTCCGTGCAGGGACGGACCTGTCAGAGCGCCGCTCTCCCCTATGGGAGATCGTGTGACGACGGACCGTAGAGTACGTCGTCATCCGATCCGCTTTGCAGACGGATGAAAAAATGGGGTTTTCCTCCGTCTGCAGAAACGGAGCATATCGGACACGGACGAGAGTGGGTGTCAGCGGATGTTCATCCGCTGACACCCGCTATCCCATACGGATACATGTATGTCCGTTTTTCATCCGAAAACGGATGGATAAAAAACGGACATACGGTCCGTCCGTGTGAAAGAGCCCTAAGGGCCCCTGACTATGGGTTTTGGGCTTATGTCGGTGGCGTCCGTTTAAAGCCACTAATGGACTTCTGTACAACCCTCCTGTTGGGTTTTCTCACTCAATGAGGTCTGCTGGCTGTAGCCTGCAACACTAATCAGTGTGTTCTGACTCCCTGCTGTCAGAAAACAAAGGCACAGTGGGGAGGATTCCCCCCATTTCCAAGTGTGTGGATAGGGGAATCGAGTCAGTTTGTTCAGACTCCTCTATGGGGTGCTTAAAGCAAGGATCTCTAACAGCTTACAAGCTAATGTGATGCACTCACAGCGAATTGGAACAACCAATAAAAATATATATAATTTTTCCACCTCAAACTTTGGGTATTGCTCTTTAAGTATTTTACTTCTACTTTTAAACTGGATCTCACACTTAGATATTCTGTTTGCTCTGCAGCTGTGGATGGACATGTTATTCACTGGATTGAAAGTAAAGCCTCCTTTGGCGATGAGAGCAGTCACCGCATGTATCTACAGGAGCAGTTCTGGAGCTACTGGAACAGGTGAGTCTTTGGCATACCCTAAAGCTGACCGCACATATTTGTCAGTGTGCACAATCTCTGTATAACCTCCTTTTAGATTTACCAACAACTATTTAGTGTGTGGGTCTACTTCTTTAATCCATTTAAATTATACCATGTCAGGCACTTCTACTACTATACAGTTAGCAGTGATTGTACAACCAAATTGTAATGTGCGTGGCCAGCATTAGGGTGAAACTTGTGGCACTGTAAACTTGTCTTGTTACTGCTATCAAAATGTCTGTTATAAAAACGTTCTCTGACTTACCAACAACCACAGACATACCATTATCAGTTGGCCCATTAAACCTGCTGCTGGCCATGCTGCTTATGACCCACGATTCTTTTAGTGCCTAGATATTTAAGAAATGTATTGCTGGTATTTTCACTTGTGTATATGGCTCACATGCTCGATGTAAAGCCTATATGCCTATTCACAGTGTAACAATGGCCAGGGCCTAACAGGACAGACCGGGTTTGTTACCAAATGTGTAACCAGAGTGATCCCCAAGCTTATTAGCTTCAACTGTAGAGAATCTGTAATGAATACGGGGGCTGCGATTGACAATTTCTTCTTTTAAACATGCTAGTTGCATGGCTGTCAGGCTGATCCTAAAGTGCTTTCAGGGACACTAATCTGGAACAGGTACGTAGATCCAGAAATTTGACCTAAACTGCTGGTCAGTATTACAGCCACAGACAGCAAGGCAATTAGTATTTGCCATATCTACTGCTATGACATCCCCATATCTATCTCCGTACACATTTCCCTAAATGAAGAGGATCACTTTTACCGTTTTCTAGGCATTTTTTTAATTAATTTACCGTAAGGCCTCACTTAGACTTGCGGTTGGAGGGCGGCAAAAAGGCAGCGAACGGGGATGTTTACATTCCGTGACTGCAATGTTTTGCGCCCGCGACAAAGTGTACACGGCATGTAGTGTATTGGCTTCAGAGGCTTGGAAGATTTATAGGCATGTCTAAATCCACAAGTCATAGTGTTTCAAGCATTTGGAGTAATAATGTAGTTTTTTGCTGCTAATAAAATGTCTGTCATTTGGGTGACCAACTATTTTTGTTTTAGCATTTTGTTTCATTTTGTTGTTTCATTTTGTTCAGCCAATACAAATAAATTATAACGAGAAATTGGATAGAGTGTTGAGGGGATAGAATCTTGGTCAGTTATTTATCGCTGTCTGTGTACCCATTAGGGAGATTCACTTTCTCTATGACCCCTTTTACACTAGGGCCACGTTGGAGCTAAAGCGGCGTTCGTTTTAGCAGCCCTTTAGTGCCGTTTAAGCTGTGCTTTTCAGCCACTAGTCGGGCGCTTTTAAACCCAAGGAAGGGGTTAAAAATGCCCATGTTGCATTCATTTCAATGGGCAAGGCGTTTTGGGAGCGCTGTATACAGGAATTTTCCTAACATCCCGCAAGTGCACCACCCCAGTGTGGAAAGACACACTAATATGAATGGGAGGCGGTTTTCTGTCGGTATTTAGAGGCTTTTTCTAGCGCTAAAACCCCTGAAAACTGCCTCAGTGTGAAAGGGGTCTTATTACTCTGATCATCAGTTTTCCTGAGAATGAAAGGGAGTGTACATACAAATATTTGCGTTGCCACCAGAACAGGAATAGAGGGGAAAACATCCAATGGGGACACTTTTTTTAGTGACAGCTGAGAACTCAAATTGGAAAGATAACTTCTCCCTCCTGTTGAGTCTACACAGCAGAAAGTAAAGGGAAGTCTCCCTAAAGGAACACAGATGGAAAAAAAAAAAAAAAAACAATCCTAACGGACATTTTAACCCCTACTGCTCTTTAGAGTTTGCAGTGTGCCTCAAACTATTTGGATACTAGGATGATCTTTGTCTACCATGCTGGGTACTGTGGGATGACCCAAGTTTACCTTGCTGAGTACTTTTTATTAGTGCAGGCTATATGATTTTAGAGGATGACCACAGAACTTTTGAATGTCTTGTTTAAAAGCTGCAGCCAAGTACAAACAATTGAACAACAAGTCAGGTGTATATTTGCATGTACTGCCTAACACAATAAAGCGACAATTGTATTCTGTGGGTGATTTATCCACCGTTATGTGCAGCAGATGTCCCAGTATGTATGTTTAGAGTGTATTCCCCAGTTTTAATGCTCAGATTTTTTATTTTTTTTGTGTTCCAAATAAATCCTGCTTGTGGAGATCCCAACAAAACATACCTTTCCCTGGGATACATTAGAATGCATATAAAATGCATCAAAACAAACTGCATGAAAATAAAATAATGCAGCAATATCAATGTAACCTTTCTCGTGTTACTTTCTAAGTACTGTTTTTCAGAGACCAGTAACCTATTCCTTTGACTGATTCTTATTGTTGCAATCATTCTTACATTTGGTTCAAATATCTGTGTTAGGTGCTTCAACGTATGTTTAAAACGAAGAAAAAAAATGAAGCACATAATATCAAATCAATTCATTTCAGTGGGCCCTGTTCACATTTCTGTTCCTGTAAACTCCTACTGTACATGCTGCATTTACATCCTGTGTAACTTTACTGACAAAGCCTACTGAAATCAATAGTATCTGAAAAGCAAATCAATAAATCAATAAAATGTACCACAAATAATGTTCAGTACCGTAAGTACACAAACATGTATGTCGAAATGTATTTTCAAAATGCAGGGCTGTGTATCTAGATGGAGATCATGAAATCAAGTCGCCAGCTCACTACGAGTCCTCTGACAGTCTAACAAGATGCCTGCCAACTCTGTAACTGTTTTCATATTAAAAAGCTGGTGCAGTTATTGCTCACCGGTAATGTCTTTGCTCCTCACCATAAGGAACACTTCATTTGCAGTAATTAAGAGCACTCAAGCATTTTCATTGCCCTGTTGATGAGAGACTGGGCATTGAAGTATCATAAAGGCCATGCTCGGCCTATAATATGCAGACATTTAAACTTGGCTTACCCTTATAGGTGCTAATGGCATCTTTATACCTGTGCCATGGGGCATTTATTTGTTTATTTGGGCCTCAGGAATTCCACGTCTGTTTTTATCTTGTATATCATAAAGCACTCCATATTTTAAATGTTCTGTCATTTTAATAAACTGCTTTACCTTTGGTACATTGCCCTTTTAAGGCTAACTCTGCCTTTTACACCATGTTACATGTTACACCTGTATTTTTGGGTCCAATGTTTATGGGTGCAATGCTTTGCAAACTCCTATGCAAAATAATAACAAATGCACATTTTTTTTTCCCTGCAAAAATATAATCATCTTTTTTTAAAAGGTGGACTTCAAAGTGGTTATTAGGTTTTTACTTTTTTTCAATAATAAGTATGGTATACTCACCTGCTCTGTGCAATAGTATTGTCCGGAAACCTCTTCTGGGGTCACTTTCTGGTGCTTTAGTCTCCACCCCCTTCTCTGTGTGCCACAATAGGAAGCCGCTTGCTTCCGTGCTGGGCTGTGTGCCTCCATTGACACACACAGCGTAGCTAGCCCCCTCCCCAACGCTCTGTGTTTACAAAACTGTTTTGACAGCAGCAGGAGCCAACGTCTTTGAGCCTGTGAGGAGAGAGTGAGACCAGCGCTGCTGCAGATGGACACAGTCCTGGATTGAGATAGGGAAGTATAAACAGAGGTGAGGCTGCTATACAACTAGTGGGATATGTTTTACCATAATGCAGGGAATGCATTAGGGTAAAAACTGTCCAGGTTTTAAAACCATGTTAATCATATCGCCAACACCTGGACAAATACTAACCCTTCTCCACAAGCCAGGGATCCTCTGTGTGCATCCCCCCACCCAGTGCTGCATACTTTTTCAGCAAGGACAACCCTGTTGAGTCCTCCTCCAGATTGCAGCTCTGTTCACTCCTATGGGTAAGCTGTACTCATGACAGCCAGGAGTGGCGCAGCAAGGTATGGATTACCCAAAAGAATCATTGGGGCCATGGCACTTATGTGCACGAAGAGGAGGTTGTTTTTAGTGGAAAGACTGTGCGGCACACATCACAGATTGCTGGAGAAAGGTATTTGTCCAGGTGTGCAGCACTCTGGGAATAGAGGAAGTTAATTAAAGGACATTTATAACAAAGGTGCATCTGACAATCATTATTTACAAAAGTAAGTGTTAAGTGGCCTCTGTTAACATGGTACAATTGGCACTGATATAGGCCCAATAAGTGTTTACCTTAAAGTAGAACTCCAAAACAATTTTTCTTGTTTGGGAAAGAGTAGTGAAAGGTTAGAATCCCTGTTGTGTTATATTCTATTTGGGTCCCCAGTGGGAACATTTTCTGCCACTGTCACCAGTAGAAAAAGTAGGGCAAAAATGTACAGTTGTGACCAGAACAAGAGTAGAGGGTATATCGTCCAGTGGGGGGGCACGTGGATTTTCCCTCATTTTGACAGATTTCTATTGCTGCTGTCTCTGGAAATAGGTGCAAGAAATTCTCATTTATGGGGATGCAGTCTGCAATAAAAAATTCTAATCCTTACATACTATATTTAATACAAACATGCTGTTGCTGGAGAAACACTTTAACCACCCTGGCGGTATGATTATGTCAGATTTTTGAATCTCAAAGCAGTACATTGTTTTGCTGTTTTATATTGTAGGCCTGTAATTCTTAATAATAATAAGCGCTTAAATCTGTCCAAACGCGAGCCTAGTAGTCATCTCGGGTATGATAAAGTTTAAACCACGAAATCATAAATTATAATATAAATAATTATAAAAAATCACTATCGCTCAATTCTGCAAGTGTTCTAATTTACTATCGCTGTTTTCTTGCTGGTCTAAAACCACTTTTGACGTAAAGGGACACTTTTTGGTTGCCATGGACAATCTCAAGATTCCAGGCAGAAAGAACAGTAGATATAATATAAAAGTGCATGCTGGGCACTGGACAAAACACTAGGGACAAAAGGGAGGTGAAATGATTTGATACAATAATGTATACCTACAGATTACAGTGTACTGTATGTGTTATGTTTTTTGTACTTTTTTAATTTGCCGCTGTGCTCCGCCCCCATGCGTCACGACGCTCGCATGGAACGGAGCCTGGAAAACAGAGCATGAGGCGAATGAAACACCGGCAAAGGATACAGCGGGGGGACATCGCAGGATCCTGGTGACAAGGCAAGTACGCTGTACCAGAATTCTGCAATGCAATCCCGAGTGTGGTATGGTAATGGTACTGAAATTTAACCCCCGAGCCACACTCAGGAATACCACCAGGAGGGTTAAAGAAGATAGCCAGTGTGTTCAGTGTACTTTTTTGTCTTGTGTTAGTCTGTAATTATTTAAATTATGAATGCTTACTGTATATTGATTGTGCTGTGAGTGGTCTGTGGAGTATAGCTTGCTTATGGTAAACTGGAGGCCGATTGCAGTGGATCTCAACCATTGATCACTGTCAGTGTGCAGTGATCAAATTACGAGAGTCTACCTGTCTCTTAATATTCCTCTGGTAAAGTAAAAAGTGACAGACTACCGCATTGTGTTTGATTCTCAGTAGATTTCTGGGGTGGGAAAAAGTAACACGATCAGAATTCTTGCAATTATAAAGGCTTTGTTAGCCCTGGTGAGAAAATGGTTATCATGTTTTAACTCCTACAAGACAGAATTGTTGTGATTTTTGTCCATGTGTACAAGTCAGCTCCAAGTAAATGTTACCTTTTTCCTGGCTTTGGTAACCGTGATGAATTTTGACAGCTGTAGCATAGCGTGCGCTACAGTAATGGTAATGTCCACTCATTTGAAATGTTTTCAGTGTCTGTGTCATGACTAGGAGGAACGTTTTTACTTCAATCAGCTTGCTGCATCTGTTGGAAGTAGTCCCTCATCGAGGCAAGCTTGAGGCTTGTTCGCTTAGGCCGAGCTTTGAAAAGCGGCTTCATTTCACTGCTCAGTAGGGACTGTAACTTCCAATTTGATTGTGTTCGCAGAGTGATAAGGAGGAATTGATCAAGAAAAGTGGTCTGTTTGTAGTGTAAATGTATATCCTCTGTGGGTACTCCGATATTCTGGCTCCTCTCTTACTTGGAGCCGCAGGTCAGTGCTATGGCTGGGGAATCATTACACCTGGAATTACATTTCACCTCTTGCTGCTTCTGGGGGTTACACTGTGTAAATGAACAGACTTCTTCCTATCTCTACTAGTTATTTTAATTATTGCATTATCTTTTCTAGTTACTCTGATATTATTTTGTGTTTCTATTATTCAGATTACATCTCTTCTGATTAAAAAAAGACTCCAATGTTGTAAGTAATAGATATATTTGCTGATATTTTTCAGGGCTGTGTTAAAATAGATTGAGGCCATTACTAGTCGGTTACAGTGCATTTTCCCAGTAAAGAAGAATTCCAAACATCAGCATGTTATGCATAGTTACATTGGTCTATCTTGGACCAATGTAACTATGTATATTCCGTACCTGGACGTTGCCCCTGGAAGCTGGAAATCACTGACACAAACTACTTTAGTGATCTCCACTTGTTTCTGTGTCCCATGCTGAGCGGCTGGCCTGTTGCATTGTAAATACAGGAGGCTGGTTACTCAGCATTGGCCCCATTCAGAGAATGCTTTGCATTTTCCAAATTAATGCAAAGCATTCTCTGATAGAACAAGGTGGAGAGGCAGGGCTTTGACGTCAAGCTCTTCACCTCATCTATTCAGAGAATGCTTTGCATTTTCCAAATTAATGCAAAGGACAAGGTGGAGAGGCAGGGCTCTGACGTCAAGCTCTTCACCTCATCTATTCAGAGAATGCTTTGCATTCATTCAAAACAGGCAAAGCATTGGAATGGAGCCTATGCCAAGTGGCCGACCTCTTGTATTCACAATCCAATGTTCACTAAAACTGAACACAAGCGTTTTTTTTTTTTCTCCCTAAAATTATAATATTCCCTCAGTTTTGTAAGCATATTCAGCAACGTATTTAATAATTTATGCAACGAGTATGCAGCTTCTTTATCATTTAATACTCGCCTATCTCTCATTTTAATCTGGTGCCATGACCACTTAGCTTTCTGTCTCATGGTAACTCCTTTCTCTTGGCGCATCCTGTGGAGCCACCCTTTCATGCAGATCTTGTGTCTCTCTACACTGTGTGCAACAATAGAAACACACAACCCCATAGCCTAGGATGGCAAGGCACTCCCCTGCTCCTTCCTTCCTCCAAAATAACTGACTGGATCAAGACTCCACTGTTAACTCTTTCATGTGAAGTCTGAAGGTTCAGGAAAGCAGCACAGAGAGAAGAGGAGCCAGCTGCATTGGAAGTTGTGAACACTAAGTGCCGGGGTAAGAATTTTAACATATGGTTTACTAGGGAATGTATAGGGAATATATATAATTAAAAAAAAAAATTTCTACAAATTAGATTTCGTTTTTCTTATTACCCCTGTAATGATAATGTCATTGTGGATTTTCAGACAAATTTTAAGGCAGGGTTGGCTAGATGATTAGCTTTGCAGCTATATAATACTTGGGTTGTGGGTATGATTTGGAACACATTCAGAAAAATGCTGTGCAATTCATCAGCACAATGAAAATAAACAAATCTGACTAAGGCACGGTTTATTTTACTACTATTTTCTGCAATTTTCAAAATGTGGAGCCTCCTGTGATCTGTCAGGTGTGGCGCAGGACAAGCTGGTCATGCACAGACAGTTCTCATCTCTCCACAGGCAGCCTGTGCCAAGCCACCAAAGGTCAGACTTCATGTCACAGTATGTCAGATAATTGACATGTTGTGATGCAGTCCTGCCATGCTTAACGGTTCTAACCCTGACTGCATTGGTGGAATCCTGAAGGAGCCTCTGTCTGTAGGCTTGGAACAGTAAAGATCACTATACGGAATAGTTTAGTCAATGCACTTGTGATTGCATTTTCTGACTTTAAGTGGTAGTAAAGTCTTATTTATAACTTGTACCTACAGGTAAGCCTATAATAAAGCTTACCTGTAGGTACAGTGAATATCGCTTAAACCTGCGCGATTTAGGAAAAGGGACAGCATACGACATCATCGCGGGTCGGCCAATCAGAAGGCCAGAGCACTCGAACCCGGAAGAAAGACTGGGCGAAGATGGAAGCCCTGTCAGCGGTGACAGTGCGCCACTGGAGGGCTTCATTCTAATGCAAGTATTACATATTGTGCTAGTATGCGATGCATACTAGCACATTATGCCATTGTCTTGCAGGTTTTTTTTTTGTTTTTTATTAAACTGGTGCGGTTTATTACCCCTTTAACTGCAACAAGAAGGGCAGGTATTTAAATATGCACTTTTTTCATTGATGCTTTCCAACATTCAGTGAACCTACTATGTTTGGATAAGAACATCATTCTTAGAGGAGGAGCCAACCAGATGACAGTCCAGATAGCAAACTTGTGTTCATCTCTGTTGCATAGTTAAAGTGGTTGTAAAGGCTGAAGTTTTTTTACCTTCATGCATTCGATGCATGAAGGTAAAAAATCTTTAGTGTGCAGCTCCCCCCTCAGCCCCCCTAACACTTACCTAAGCCCAATATCGATCCAGCGATGTGCACAAGACCTGAGTCTCTCCCCGGTCTTTCCCTCCTGATTGGCTAAGTTGCAGGAGCCATTGTCTCCCGCTCCTGTCAATCACAGCCAGTAAAGCTGGAGCAGGGGGCGGGGCTGAGCATGCACGAGTGCCCCCACAGCAAACGGTTTGCTATGGGGGCACTCGGCAAGGGGGAGGGGCCCAGAGCACTGGCGTGGGACCAGAGAAGAGGAGGATTGGGGCTGCTTTTTGCACAACCACTGCACAGAGCAGGTATAACATGTTTTTTATTTTTTTTAAATAACATTTGTCCTTAACAATCACTTTAATCTGGTTAAAAAAAAAAAAGACAGAAGTCCATCCAGAGAAAACTAACGCACTCAAAAAGAAAACCTTCATATACACTACCCTATTCCCACAGTTGATTCAGAGGAAGGTTAAAAAAACAAAAACAATAAAGCATTAATCTAATTTTGCTCCAGCGAGGGAAAAAATTCCTTTTTGATCCCCCAAGAGGCAATCAGATATTCCCTTGATCAACTATACCTATAAATATTAGTATTTATAGGTATAGTTGATCCAGTGAATAAATATTAATACTATTAAAGCGATATTAGTTACATAGTAGGTGAGGTTGAAAAAAGATGCAAGTCTATCAAGTCCAACCTATGTGTGTGATTATATGTCAGTATTACATTGTATAAACCTGTATGCTGCAGTCGTTCAGGTGCTTATCTAATAGTTTCTTGAAACTATCAATGCCCCCAGCTGAGACCACCGCCTGTGGAAGTGAATTCCACATCCTTGCCGCTCTTACAGTAAAGAACCCTCTACGTAGTTTAAGGTTAAACCTCTTTTCTTATTTTAATGAGTGGCCACGTGTCTTGTTAAACTCCCTTTTGCGAAAAAGTTTTATCCCTATTGTGGGGTCACCAGTACGGTATTTGTATATTGAAATCATATCCCCTCTCAAGCGTCTCTTCCAAGTTCAGTGCTCACAACCTTTCTTCATAACTAATATCCTCCAGACCCCTTATTAGTTTTGTTGCCCTTCTTTGTACTCGCTCCATTTCCAGTACATCCTTCCTGAGGACTGGTGCTCAGAACTGGACAGCATACTCTAGGTGCGGCCGGACCAGAGTCTTGTAGAGCGGGAGAATTATCGTTTTATCTCTGGAGTTGATCCTCTTTTTAATGCATGCCAATATTCTGTTTGCTTTGTTAGCAGCAGCTTGGCATTGCATGCCATTACTGAGCCTATCATCTACTAGGACCCCAAGGTCCTTTTCCTATCTAGATTCCCCCAGAGGTTCTCCCCCCAGTGAGTAGATTGCATTCATATTTTTGCCACCAAATGCATTATTTTACATTTTTCTACATTAAACCTAATTTGCCATGTAGTTGCCCACCCCATTAATTTGTTCAGATCTTCTTGCAAGGTTTCCACATCCTGCGGAGAAGTTATTAGACCCAGAGCAAAGCAAAGCAAACATGTATTATACTGCCATTTACTAGTTCTTAAATGTGATGGCTGTATTTGTTTTCTTTTTGGTCTTCCTTTTATTTTCATCTGGTCACCAAAGGGAACAAAACTGTTGCTGTAACTGTTTAAAAAGTGTTGTCTGGAATTTGTTCAGTGTATGTAAATCTGCTAGTCATTCTAACACTACCCTCGCCCCAGACTGACGATGCTGCTGTCCAAATGTGTCTGTTCCTTCATCCAGAGTATAGGCTTTCTAATACAGGAGTTACTGGGCAGATCACCAGGTGAAAACAGAGCAGAAAACCTAAAAAAGAAAATGAATGCAGACACCACATCTAATGATTGGTAAGCTGCAATTTAAAAAACATTTGATTTGAGGTTTAAACACCACTTTTGGTCACCCATGTCTTGGTTTGATAACAAGCAAGGTACATTTAACCTGGTTTGCCAATTCCTACTGTATATAGTATAATATTAAAGCTTGGCATTGGTTTTAGGCTCCGTTCACATATGCCACAGCTCACAGCAGGGGGTCTGGGGCGTCCCTGGTGCAGGTGTGAAACGGGTCCGGATTTTTGCCTGATTTTGCACCTGAATCGGACCAGAAGACACACAGGACCCTTCTTCAATGCGGATTGCGGCCGACCGGAGCTGTGTGAACCAGCTTCATTGAGAGCCGGACACACTTTCCTGTCATGCGAATTGGATGCAGGGAAACCCACATCCAATTGGCATATGTGTGAACCCAGCCTATTTAGCAAGTTTCCTACCCTGTCACTTATACATGAAAATCTGTATGACAACATCAAGTATGCATTTTGTTATAATGGTTTCAGAGATTAGTGTGGAAATTCTAAATATTTAATAGTCTGTAATATGACATGTATCTATTCAGTTTTTTCATAGTTTTGCTTGTACTCTGACTGACTGAACATCTAAAATACAGCAGTCTTTATGCACCAAGCTGTAACAATTGAACGTTGCTATTGTCAGCAATGACAGGTAATGTAAGTTGCAAATACTAATCACATGGTTGAAAATAGGGATCATTATGGCAATTAATGCATGCAATATAGGTAGGTGAACTGAGTCTTAAATCACTTTATAGTTGCTTTTGTCATAGAAACTGTAAAAATTGTCATTTATGCTATTACATTTAAACTCTTGTTTTTGTGGCACGTTCATCCTAATTTTGAAGTGATATTGATGGGTAAGACAGTATTATTTTTAGTCATGCTGGGTAAGAGCAAACATATACTGTATTCATTTGTAGGGTGATTTATTTTCCTTCCATAAAGTATTTGACTTGATTAAACAATGTTTTCATATCAAGAAGAGGTTAATACACCTACAGTCTGTAGACCTCTCATTGACTGGCTAAGTGTGATTAAGCCGTCACATTCTATCTAGTCTTCAGGCTTGGCCGTCAGAAGATGTAGGCCAGTTAACAATGCAAATGCTGTATTTTTCCTTCACTATTTAATGTCCTTTCACCCACCCCTCAATCCTCCCCCATCTCACTCTTTCAAACATAGTTACATCACCCAGGAGCACCGCGCCATTCCGACAGCGCTTTCAGCACCTATCTACATTACCGCAAGGCTTGTACTCCACATCCAGCATCACCCCCACTGAACTCACATTCGACAAGCATCTCGCCTCACAAACGATAAGAGCTGACAGCATAGGTCTTGAAATTTCTTATTTTGTGCCCCCCTTCTATATTTTGCCAAAGGCCCTGGTCAGATGTTCTCCATGTCAGGAGAATGTCAGCAACCACAATCCCTACCTTTCAGGACTGCTTGTAATTTCTTAATTGGCATTTACAAGTGACATTTTCAATGTGTGCTCTAGAACTGACCGGGGAGCTTCCACAGAAATATATCATGAGCGCTGATCATCAAACATCCCTTTTTAGCCCGTTACTGATATTTTTACTGGATGTGTATTTGGCAACCTGTAAGCTAGAATTTCCACATTTATAGATTTATTTTATTTGTTTTCTTTGCCCCAGCATATTATTTAAGTTGAATGTAAAATGCATAGAACCTTTTAACCACATTCCTTGCCCCTAGGACAATCTTAAGTCCCGAGGACAGGCACTTATACACACACGTGTACTCTAGGGCCAGTTTATTTCAAAGCCGATAAATCTACTTTGTGTTTCAAGTTGTGGAAAACCATAGCATCCAAAGGAAACTCATGCAAGCACAAACAGAACTTGCAAGCACCAAAAAGTATTGAACTTGGTACACTAGCACAACAAAAGCCCTCATGTTGTTCACAATTGTACAATTCCACGTTTAAGTACATTTCAGGAATAAAAGTTGTAACTATGTAGTCCAAATCTCCCCAATGTACCTGTTCTTATGTAAAGCAGGGGTGACAAACTCAATTTCATTATGGTTGCCCTCAAAGGGCCAGTTGTACTTTTTTTCAGAGAATAGGTACAGTACCTCAACTACGAGCGGTGGCAGTGTGGCCAAATTGATCTAACAATAGGAGGATCTTAAAGGGGCACTAAATACCAGGAGTGTGTTATGTGCGGACTTCAGGGATGTGCTATTTACAAAGTTCAGGGGCACTCTTTATAGAGTGTAGTTTCAGGGGTGCCCTATGTACAGAGTACAGGGTTGAGGGGTGTGCTACAAAAGCTTCCTTACATCTCATCTACCTGGCCTGGCTCTAGTACCTCCCAGAAGTGTTTTCTTCTTTCACTTGCAGGGAGATCTTTGGTTGGCATCTGGGCACAGATGGGGATCACAGTGCAGCTGATTGGGTGAATCAGCTTCTAACCTCAGCTTTTTCTTTTAAGCTTTGGCAATAAAACCTGGAAGCTGATTGGCTTCTATGCAGAAGTGAGCCTGATTTTGCACTCTTTAACTTTAGTAAATATGCCTGATTGTCCAAATATGTGAAATGGCTTAATGTTAGTCTGTTGAATGCTCATTTTTCACAAATATGCATAAGTATAATTGTATATGTAAAGCCTCGTACACATGATCGGATTTTCGGCAGGGAATTGTTGTCCAACTTTCCACCATCAAATGTTGGATGGCAGGCTGGAAAAACGAGGTTAAACACAACTGCATAAAAACGGGAAAAAACAAGACTGTGTACATGGACACATAGGATAACATTGCATGCATTCAGGTGCAGTTGAAAAAAGTGTCCAACTGCCTCTGAACGCGCGTTTAACAGCGTCTCGTGTGCATGAGGCCTAAAGATGAAGTAAACATTAGTGGTAACTACCAGAATGATTATTAGGATATCAGTAAATGCTACTCATGAATCGCCCATAAAATATGTTCTCTGGATAGGGAAAATAAATGCACATTTAAACATACAAATGGCATATAGATTGCAAGAACATGCAAACCCTCATACGCCTGGAACAGCTTTTTATCCATCTTCAGCATTTGCATAACCTTGGTATCTTAAATTATGAATCCCCAGTGATACAACTCAGCACAACACGATGATGCCTTGTAAATAAATAGTAATAATAATGCATATGTAAATGTATGCATATGTGCGTGTTATAAGCCAAAGTACGTGCACTGAGGGTGTTGGGGTTGCTCCCCCTATGAGCCAGAAAAAATAAATATATATAGAGTAATGTAGCTTAGCCTCAACACTTCTGTTTACAGAAATGCAGTAGTATATTAACGCATCTAAATATTTAAAGAGAATAGTAACCATTTTATGCGGTGCCATTGCATCATATTACCATGTTACCTGGTCTAATTATGTTGCCATTATATATTTCTGTTATAAGTACTGAAGTGCTATGGTGCCATATACTACATTACACATACACCACAGTACCTATGTGCCCTGTTGCTATCCCATCTGACACATGTGCAAAGTTACCTAATATCCCATTGACACCCTATCATGTTACTCTTCTTGGCCCTACCACCAAGTACTTTGGTATAATACCTGATTAACAATGTAATATTCCTCGGGAGTAGATGCACACATAATTGTCTCTAAAATAAAACATACATTTTGGAATATATAATACAGCCTCATATAAAGTCCCAGGGCAAATTAATGTTTTTATAGATATGTTCTTTTAGGGATGGAGACGCACCACTGCTAATAACAATAAAAGTCTTCTTTTTGCTTAATTGGCAATAGAAATCGAAAGATACAAAGTCCAAAATGTTACAATTGTCACCAAAACAAGAGGTGAGGAGGAATCTTCTAGTGGGGACACCTACTGTATTTTGGTGAAAACCATCTAAGGGGATTCCCTTCACCTTGAAAAGATTTGCACTCCTTTCCTGTTGAGTCTCAATGTCAGGAAATGAAATGAAGTCTTCCCTACAGGACACAGCCAAGAAGAAAAAAACCCAGACACAGGTTCCAACCCTTCAAACTTTGTCACAAAAATAAAAAATACTTGGCTATAGACACAATTCAAAGAGGAACACCAAATGGCTGCGTTGGCTAACTGCTTCACTTCATATCAGTAATTGTAGACTAATCTCAGAGTATTTTCTGGTTAAAAATTAACTTTAGAAAAGTTTTGTTTAAATGTAGAACATGTACACTTTTAGTGGCCCATCATGACAGGTAAAATATCAAAAATATGCCAGATATGGTAAACATGTTAGACAATGTAAATTAAAATGGTTTATCCAAGAAAATTCTGATAACTTTGAGTACTGCACAGTGCTTGAGGTGACTACTGCTACACAAAATGACTATATCAGAGGTCCATTTTCCAGAGGCGGAACATCTTTAAATGCAAAGTACAGTGCATTTTCAGTGAGCACATACTTTGCACTACTGCAGTGTTTTATATGTTTTACTTGTTTGCTCTTCTACATTTATGTTATTGCATTAAACACCTAGATTTGTAGACTACCCAATACAGGCATAGTTAGAAGGCGTGGTGTTGTGTAGCACTGCAAGCAGAAGTAGAGCCTGCATATGTAATAAGTCAATATGTCTGCCTCCATTAACAAATAAGATCAAACTATAAATAATAAGTTCTATATAATCTAGAATAAAAAAACAAGTTTATAAAAATATTTAATTTGCATGTTTGTTCCTCACAGGAGTATCACTTACATTAAAGCAGTAGTAAACCGTAGTTGATGGAAAAAACTAAAGAAATTCCTTTTCAAGGCAATGTTACAATTTGCTACTATGCACCGCTGTATGCCGAACCTTCCAAGCGCATGTGCTGGAAACATCACCAACTGCATGCACTCTAAATATCTCCTAAACTGTGTAAGTTTAGAAGATATTCACAGTACCTACAGGTAAGCCTTACTATAGGCTTGCCTGTAGGTACAAGTGGTAGAACAGAGTTTACTACCACTTTAAAAGGTGAGACTATTAATTCATGGGATTTAACATGAAGTTCACCTGACCTAATAACAATTGGGTAACAACAGTGCATACACATTTTGAATCAGAAAACTTAGGGCCCCATTAAATATTGCCCCTGGCCAATGTGTACCCATTTACAAGCCAGTTGTTGGTGGGCTTTGTCTGTTTTTGTCTCCCCGTCTAAAAAAAAAATGCATTTAGGAATAACTATAAGTGTCTAGATCAGGGGTGCCCAACCAGTGGCCGGGGGCTGCAGAGCACAGCCACATAAGCCAATGCTTCCTGTATAGCGCCCATTCCTGTCACAGGCGGAGTGATACCAAATGCACTCCGCCTCGGACAGCAACAGCCAGCGATACCAGAATGGAAGACTGTTATTAAAAGTAAGTTTACTACAAAATTCACAGTATATATGGATATATCTGTGTTGCAGTGGTTACTGGGCTGGTTTCAAACTGATCCGCAGGTGCAGTGCAGCTGAGGGTTACCTGCATTGAGCCATAGACTTCTGTTATTGCCTGCGGGTTTGTTGCGCCTTCAGAAAGTGCGCCACACCTGCAGGATATAATAGAAGTTTACGGCAAAGTGCAGCTAACCCTCAGAAAATCCACAGGTTCACTGCGCTGCACCCGCAGTTTGAGCTAATCACAGTGCATCAGTGTAAAAGCAGCCTTAGGCCCCTTTCACATGATTGGTCTGACCCAATCAGACTTACTATTCACCTCTATGGAGCAGCAGATGTAAACGGACTTGTGTCTGTTTACACCCGCCTACCTAAAAAAAAAATAGAAAGGGATCTGCCCCTTCTGTCTGGGCGAATCAGATTGGATCAGAGGGCCCATAGAGTAGAGTGGGCTGTGTCAGTGGACACGGACCTCTCATCCTCCTGCTCCACTCATTGTGGCCCGCGACCAGTTACCAATTCGCTTAAGTGGCCCTCGCTCTTCAAAAGGTTGGGCACCCCTGGTCTAGATACTGAATGAATGGGAAAGCAGTACCTTAACTTTGGTGCAATGCCATTATACATCCCCTTTTATTAGCCTGGAGGTTCTTTGAATCTATTGTATTTGGACATACATATGTATTGCCATATCTTTTAAAAAATAAACCACTTAAATTTGGCTGGGTAATAATAAGGGTCAGGACTGCAGTTACTTGAGTCAGTAGTAACACTTATGCTGCCAATGCTTGGCTCACAGAAATGGCGCTGATGTTGGGACACTGGGCATCTACATGTATAAACACATGTAAATGCTTGTCCCTGAAATTAGCACCACCCCGGGGATTGTTGCAGTTTCCAATACTACGAATTAGAATCTGAAAAATTCCCTGTACATCTGCCCTTTTTGGCTGTTACTAGTTATGTAACTTTTTCTCCCTTCAAGCACAAAAGCAAGAAGGTCTTGATCTGCCAGGTTTGCTTAACCGCTTGCCAACCGCCTCACGCAGATATACTGCGGCAGAAGGGCACGTACAGGCAAACTAACGTACCTGTACATGGTCCTTTAAGGGACAGCCTGCGTAAAAAAAATGCTTTTTTTTTTCAAAATTGTCGCTCTTTTGTTGTTTATTGCGCAAAAAATTAAAACCGCAGGGGCGATCAAATGCCATCAAAAGAAAGCTCTATTTGTGGGAGCCACGTCGCACAATTGTCAGTTAAAGCGACGCAGTGCCGAATCACAAAAAGTGCTCTGGTCAGGAAGGGGGTAAATTCTTCTGGGGCTGAAGTGGTTAATGACCATTAGTTGGCTTGGACAGTGGATTGACTGAATGTTTAGTCTTGTGAACCTAACCACTAGTTTTTAGTGAATTGATAATGTGAAAATAGTTTGAGGACAGAAAATTTCTGCCTTCACTGTGTGGTTTCTGAGTAAATTAGAACTTGATATTCCAGCAATGTGTGTGTACACTGATCAACCAGCGAGACGACTGCCCCCTCTTCCCACCCTGTCAGTGCAATAGTGACAGAAACATTCGATCCTCTCTACACATTATGTGCTGTTTATGTTGCAATAAATAAAACCAACTTCACTTATTGTCCCCTTTGTATGAAAAATTAACTGGACACCTAATATATTTAATATTCGCCAGCGTGTGAGAATAATTTTTATGCAACTCTGATAGTTAGAAAGATAGATAACTCAATTATTCTGCCATCTATCAAAATATTCAGATATATAAGAGCTCACTAGAAAGATTAATGGTGAGCAGAGTCCACCGGTTTCAGAGCCCTTATAATATTCACGCATTTGGCTCAACAACTTTTTTTTTTTTCTACGCCTTTTTTTTCTCTATTGCATTCACAAGCAAGCTTCATTACCCATCACTCTACCGGAGAGATTTTATTATAAGGATGCCATCTTGGCAAGGCTGTTATTTAGATGATAAATGTAGGGAAGAGCGAGTGTGTCTAGAAATTCCACTTATTTATGTCTTTGACTATAGAAAAAAGGGAATGAAAAAAATGGGAGCTTTTTTTTGACAAGTAAAACAAACAGCATCTACATTCCTAATGAACCTAGATTTTACAGATACAAATACAGGTCACTTATCTCCATGTTACATTGCTGGTTTATGTTCCAGCAGTAATTTCATTAATTCATGAAATGTAAATGAACTAATTAGAAAGAGTATGCTTTATTTTGTGACAATTGGCTGCTTGTTTTTTCATTTTCTGCTTATATTTATGATAGATTGAGGTTTTATTCTTGCTTATTATTCATTGTGGCTTTATTCATTTCTGAATAACGTTTTTTATTGGGTTTTATGGTACCCCAAGCAAGATTTTAGGATAGTGGCTGTCTGGTGAAAACAGTAACCTTGTTCACACTAATTGTAACCCTATAACATACAGGTATGTGAAGCATTTAAAGGCTATCTACACTTTTATGGGAAAAAAATTATTGCAAATAAAAAAACAATGTAGCGTATATAATTGAGACACAGGCCATGTTGTACTATAACCTTATTGAAAATTACCTTTCCTTTTCAATCTACAGCACTGTAATTTTCTGTAAAATGCAATATGGCTACCTGGAGGTGTTCTGTACACAGATGGTGTAGGGAACGCCCCCCAGAAATATCATTTCCTGCTTGTGTGATTGGCTCACTGATTTCCCCAGAAGTCTACACTTCTGGGAAGATACAAATTACATTTTGAGCATCCTCTGCAACATTTCAGTTTTGGTGAGATACTCCCAAAGAATAATAGCATCTAAAGGGATTCAGACCCTCCCATTCACATTCATTTTGGACATGGACACAGACAGACACCTATTTCTTTAGAATAAAAAAAAGATAGGCATCTGCAACAAAGTTTGTTAAAATCCTTGCATTGTACAAGTGTAGTTACTCTTTATGTTTTAGAGATGTGCCTACATCATTGATTGTCAGTCAGGAGGGGAGGAGGAGAGAGGCCGCGGGTCACTTGAGCGGCGAAAGGCGCTCTTGGATATGGTGAAGAACAGCTTATTTTAATATAACACAGGCACAGGGCACATAGGATTGTTCAACAGATATGATTGGATGAAACTTCAGCAGCAGGAGGGGAGGCGGTGGGCACTGACACATGAGCATACAGGCAGGGAGGGAGGGGGAGAGAGGACAGAGAATGACAGGAGAGCTGCAGTTGACGGAGGCACGTAAATTGACCACAGTGTCAGGGCTCAGCAGCCATGATATACCGTGGTCAGTTTAAAGGGGGGAGGACATAGCCAGGCAGGATCAGACAGGAATTTCAGGTGATAGAAGGGGGCTAAATGACACAGCACAAGCACTGTGCTGTATAACAAGCTTTAACCCTGTTGCTGCCAGGCCCTGTGCTCCATTTTGTACACTCAGGTGGCCAGACCATTTTTGCAATTTTTTCCTTTACTTTTTAATTTTTCACTTATAGCTGTCAGAGTTTGTAAAGGACCCACCAAACCATATATTTTCTGAAAGCACATGACCAGTATAATAAAAAGAAGGTGCTACCGATTTCTAATGTCCCACAATATTTGCGCAAATGTTTATCAAACCAATATTTTTGCTAAAAATCCACTAAAATCATTATTCGTAGACAAAAACACAGCAGATTTTACAAAATTCCTACTAAATGTAAAAGCTTAACCTGTATTGAGTTAATAAATAACAAATAGTTGTAACTTTTTAAATTGCGCCTTTTTGGGAAATGGTGAAAATCGAAAAGACACAAAAGTGTAAATATCCAAATTTTTCAAAAAATCGGAAGGTTTTTATTTTTCCCTTACAACTTTCAGATTTTGTGAAAGACCTCCAAAACCATATATTTTCTGAAAGCATATGACCTGTAGAATAAAAAGAAGGTGCTACTGATTTTTTGAGTTAATAAATAACAAATATTTGTAAATTTTTTATTGCACCTTTTTGCAAAATGGCGAAGATTGAACGGACACAAAAATGTCTCAAAAACTTTGGATGTTTTCATTTATTATTATTATTATTATAATACAGGATTTATATAGCGCCAACAGCGCTTTACAACATCGGGGAAGACAGTACAATTGCAATACAATTCAATATAGGAGGGATCAGAGGGCCCTGCTCGTTAGAGCTTACAATCTAGAAGATCACTTATAGCTTTCAGATTTAAAATACCAAACCATACATTTTCTGAAAGCTATGAGTAAGCACTAAAATACAGTGCGAAACGCGTCAGCTCTGTACCCCCCTTTTTGCCGTGTTTGGATTGTAGTGTCTTTTTGCTTTTAAATAAATTCTTTGGATTTTATTTTCCCGGTGTGCGGCTGTCCGGAGTAATTCCTTTTGATTTCTAATCATTGTGCTATTAGCCAGCACCTGGGGCTCCCACACAGGAGCAGGAGCATTCGCTTGTAAGAGTCTTGGAGAGGTGGTTGTTTGTTTTTCATACATTTTCTGAAAGCACATAACCTGTAGAATAAAAAGAAGGTGTTTACTGATTTTTTTAGCCTCACAATACCTGGGCAAATGTTTATCAGAGTGCTATTTTCTCTGACAAAACGCAAGAAAAAATCCTTTTCTGCACATAAAACCACAACATAACTTACACAATTTCTACTAAATTCCTACTAAGGCCTCACTCAATGGGGTGTGCTACATCATACATCCATGGAGGTCTGTGTTTACCCACACGAAACACTTGTGCAAATAATGTGCATCCGCTGTGTCCCAATTGACCTCAACAGGATTGCCTGCATGGGATGCATGGAACACCCTTGCATCCCTGTGCAGCTAAACATGGCCTTGCTGTAGTATACCCCGCATGAACAAGGCCTTTGGTCTTTTTTAGACTTGCAGTTGGGGGCTGCAAAAATGTGCGGTTAAGCTGCGTTTTTGCTGCCTGCCAAACGCCCCCCCCCCCCCCGCCTCTAAAGAGGAGCTCCAGTCTCCCCCCAAAAAATTAAGTCCTCAGCTATACAAATACTGTAGCTGCTGACCTTTATTTAAATACACTTACCTGTCCAGAGATCCAGTGATGTCAGAGCCCGAGCTGATTTTTCAATCAGCTTCGGGTGCAGGTGCTGGCATCTTGACTAAGGGAAACCGGGCCCAAGTCGTGTTGCGCTTTGTGAATGGTCTCGCATTCTTCTATGTGTGTCTCAGAAGGCTGCAGGGGGAAGGAGGAAGGACCTTTGTAGATTGCCGCAGCGATCTTACCTGGAAGTGGGAGTGGGTACCTGTCAAAACCAGGTACCTGCTCCCCCCAAAAATGTGCCAAATGTGGCTGTGGAGTGGGGGAGTGGAGTTCCACCCAGAAATGGAACTTCCGCTGATCCGGTTCCTCCCCCCTCCGGTGTCACATTTGGCACCTTTCAGGGGGGAGGGGGGAGCAGATACCTGTCTGATCCAGGTATTTTCTCCCACTTCCGGCAAAAGAGCGCCACAGAATCCGTGGCGAGCTACGCCATGTCCGGCCCCCTCGCTGTCTTCTGGGAGACACACAGGTCCCAGAAGACAGCAGGGACCATTCAAAACGCGCAGCGTGATTTGTGCATGCGCAGTAGGATGCAGGCTGTGAAGCCGCAAGTCTTCACTTCCTGATTCCCACCCGGAGCCGAGGGACGGGTCAGCTTCGAGTGAGGACATCGTGGGCGCCCTGGACAGGTAGGTGGCCTTATTTTAAAAGTCAGTAGCTGCAGTATTTGTAGCTGCTGGCTTTTAATTTTTTTTTGCAGGCGGAACTCTGCTTTAACAACCTCTTTGGGACTAAGTTTTTTACAGAGCCGGGTGGATGTCTTCTGAGTATCCTGGATGATCCCGGGAGACTTCACGGTACCAATAATAAGGGGCCTATTTCAGGCCCATAAGCTTATAGCACAAAAATGGGTATCCTCATATCCACCAACGATAGTTGAATGGAAAACACAAATAAGGGAAACGTTAATCAAAGAAAAATATATATCTTTCTACATAGAGGTTGTCCAGGGAAATTTGAAAAGATATGGAGAAGGTGGTCTGATAGTTTGGATGGATGACGAGATGGGAGTAGATAAACCTAGTGAGTAATAGGGAGAGATTTTTTTTTTTTTTGTGTTATGTATTTTAATACGTACATGGGTTGTATGTTTGTATTGTTTTGTATAAAAGATGATTATAAAACTGACCTAGTTATTGCTGGGGATTTTTCATGGTGAGTAGGGAGTTTGAAGTTTTACTTTTATTTTGTTTTGTACGCTCTATGTCCACCGGAACTTAATTTATTTTACTATGCTCCATCACTTGATATTCTTCTCTGAGCCTCTGCATTGCATCCTCGTTCAGTTACTCTATGGGACAAGTTCCCATAATGATATGCTCCTTAGCTCACTTATTGTAGGTCCCCATTTGCTATGGAAGTGAAATTTATTTTGTGGAATGTCCGAGGTCTTAATGATAAAATCAAGAGAGCATTGATGTTTAACCACTTCAGCCCCGGACCATTTGGCAGCCAAAGGACCAGAGGTCTTTTTTCAATTTCGCACTGCACTACTTTAACTGGTAATTGCGCGGTCATGCAATTTTGTAACCAAACGAAATTTGCGTCCTTTTCTTCCCACAAATAGAGCTTTCTTTTGATGGTATTTGATTGCCTCTGTGATTTTTATTTTTTGCGATATAAACGGAAAAAGAGCGAAAATTTTGAAAAAAAAAGAGATTTTCTACTTTTTGTTATAAAAAAAATCTAATAAACTCAATTTTAGTCAAACATTTGGGCCAAAATGTATTCAGCCACATGTCTTTAGTAAAAAAAATGCCAATAAGCGTATATTTATTGGTTTGCGCAAAAGTTATAGCGTCTACAAACTAGAGTACATTTTCTGGAATTTACACCGCTTTTAATTTATGACTGCCTATTTCATTTCTTGAGGTGCTAAAATGGCAGAGAAGTACAAAACCCCCCCAAATGACCCCATTTTGGAAAGTAGACACCCCAAGCTATTTGCTGAGAGGCATGTTGAGCCCATTGAATATTTTTTTTTTTAGTCCCAAGTGATTGAATAAAGACAAAAATAAAAAAGATTTTTTTTTTTTTTCAAAAAGTTGTCACTAAATGATATATTGCTCACACATGCCATGGTTATATGTGGAATTGCACCCCAAAATACATTTTGCTGCTTCTCCTGAGTATGGGGATACCACATGTGTGGGACTTTTTGGGAGCCTAGCCGCGTACGGGGCCCCGAAACCCAAGCACCGCCTTCAGGATTTCTAAGGGTGCAAATTTTTGATTTCACTCCTCACTACCTATCACAGTTTCGAAGGCCATAAAATGCCAAAATAGCACAAAACCCCCCCAAATGACCCCATTTTGGAAAGTAGACACCCCAAGCTATTTGTTGAGAGGCATGGTGAGTATTTTACAGCTCTCATTTGTTTTTGAAAATGAAGAAAGTAAAGAAAAAAAAATTTTTTTTTTCTTTTTTCAATTTTCAAAACTTTGTGACAAAAAGCGACATCTGCAAAATACTCACAATACCTCTCAGCAAATAGCTTGGGGTGTCTACTTTCCAAAATGGGGTCATTTTGGGGGGTTTTATGCCATCTGGGCATTCCATGGCCTCCGAAACTGTGATTGGCAGTGAGAAGTGAAATAAAAAAATTACACCCTTAGAAAGCCTGAAGGCGGTGATTGGTTTTTGGGGTTCCGTACGCAGCTAGGCTCCCAAAAAGTCCCACACATGTGGTATCCCCGTACTCAGGAGAAGCAACAGAATGTATTTTGGGGTGTATTTCTACATATGCCCATGACATGTTTGAGCAATATATCATTTAGTGACAACTTTTTGTAAAAAAAATATATATATTTTTTTTTTTTCATTATTCAATCTCTTGGGACAAAAAAAAAAAATATTTAATGGGCTCAACATTGCTCTCATCAAATAGCTTGGGGTGTCTACTTTCCAAAATGGGGTCATTTGGGGGGGGTTTGAACTGTCCTGGCATTTTATGCACAACATTTAGAAGCCTATGTCACACGTCACCCACTCTTCTAACCACTTGTAGACAAAGCCCTTTCTGACACTTTTTGTTTACATGAAAACATATTTTTTTTTTGCAAGAAAATTACGTTGAACCCCCAAACACTATATATAATGTTAAAGCAAAGGCCCTACAGATTAAAATGGTGGGTGTTGCATTTTTTTTTTTTCCACACAGTATTTGCGCAGCGATTTTTCAAACGCATTTTTTGTGGAAAAAATACACTTTTTTTTATTTTAATGCACTAAAACACACTATATTGCTCAAATTTTTGATGAAATAAAAAATATGATCTTAGGCCGAGTACATGGATACCAAACACGACATGCTTTAAAATTGCGCACAAACACGCAGTGGAGATAAACTACATACATTTTTAAAAGCCTTTAAAAGCCTTTACATGATACCACATTAGATTCACGGAGGAGGTCTACTGCTAAAATTACTGCCCTCGATCTGACCTTCGCGGTGATACCTCACATGCATGGTGCAATTGCTGTTTACATATGACGCCAGACCAACGCTTGTGTACGCCTTTGCGCAAGAGAAGGGGGGGCAGGGGTGCTTTTTTTTTTTTTTTTTGGTTTTTTTTTTATTTATTTAGCTTTTTTATTTTATTTTTAAACTGTTCCTTCCATTTTTTTTCTTTGTTATGATTTTTATTGTTATCTCAGGGAATGTAAATATCCCCTATGATAGCAATAGGCAGTGACAGGTACTCTTTTTTTGAAAAAATTGGGGTCTATTAGACCCTAGATCTTTCCTCTGCCCTCAAAGCATCTGACCACACCAAGATTGGTGTGATAAAATGCTTTCCCAATTTCCCAATGGCGCGGTTTATATCCGGGAGGGGGGACATTCCCTCCCACTGCTTGTAAAAGCAGTCTAGAGGCTAATTACCCGCTAGAATTGCTTTTACATGAAAGCCGATCACTGGCTGAAAAGAATGATACCAAGATGATACCTAAACCTGCAGGCATCATTCTGGTATAACCATTCAAAGTCCAGCAACATACTGGACATATATTGTAATCTTTTTTTTTTCATGCAGCCTCTTGGCTGAACGAAAAAAAAGAGATTGATTGGTGGGTATGCCCACCATTAGAATACCTCCCTTCATCCACCCACTTCTAATGATGGGCATACATGCACCATTTATATATGCCGATGCATGGGGGCATCCTCCCGCAAAAGTTATGCCGTGTACACACGGTCGGAATTTCGACCGTGTGTACGTGGCATTAGGAGCCAATCGCTCCTCCCCCCCCTGCTGCCCCCATGCTTCGGCATATATGCTCTTTTTTTTAACTGTGGTGGTGAAATCACCTCCTACAGTGTTGGAGTCGCGTCTTTATGTATCGTGGGAGCAAACGCTGTTGCTGTCAAGATAAATAAATCCGCGTTGCAACTGAATGGCGCACCTGAAAACAAAAAAATGCTTAACACTAAAACACAGTAAACAAAATTACATACCTGAAAAGCAAGCATGATAAAACATGATAAAACATAATAAAACATTGCAGAATAGAATGGAGTAAAAAAAGAGCAACAATAGAGAGAGAATAGAGTGAGAGAGAGAACAATAAAACGACAACTATTTTATTTTTTTTTATTTTTTTGAGATTCACAGGTAAAAAAGCTCCTGACTGAAGCGACTGAATCAAAACGCTACCACAAAAAAACTGTTAGCGATCGCAGGGATCAGGCCTGACTCTGCGAACGCTGCAGTTATGTGTGCTTAGTGTTTTTGTAAGTGACAGTGATCGATCGATACTGCACTTGGGTGGGCTGGGCTGGGCGGAGGGGGAAAACGCAGGTGCTAGCAGGTATCTGGGCTGATCCCGCTAACAATGCGTTTTTTTTTTTTTGGAACCCTAAACTGCTGGGACGCTAGTATAGATCTGATCAGATCAGATATTGATCTGTTCAGATACTGTGCCACTAAGGGAGGTGTATGCTTTGTGCGTGGGTGTTTGCGGTACTGGCACTAACCTGGGGCGACGCAGACCTTATTTGACCCTAAAACCTAATTGATATCACCCGCCGGGCGATCAGGGGGTTAAACCGTTATTGGGTAATAAATGGCGGGTGCCCTGACAGTATAAAAAACAAGCTAACTAACCAGCGTCACCCGTAACAGTAATACAAAAAAAAACTGGTTACCTATCGACACTAATGCAGCGATCAGAAAAACGATTGCTTAGTGACACTGGCAAAAGGGGGTGAAAGGGTTAACTAGGGGCAATCAGGGGGTTAAACCTTTATTAGGTAATATATGGGGGTACCTGACGCTATATAAAAACCTGACGGGGAACCTAAATAACGAAATAACTAACTGGCTAACCAGCGTCACCAGTGACAGTTATACAGTGATCACTGGTGAAAGGGTTAACTCTAGGGGCAATCAGGGGTTAAAACCTTTATTTAGGTTGTAATATGGGGGTACCTGACCTATAAACCTATTTATGAACCTATATAAACATGGCGGTTACCTAAAAAAAAAAAATGGTTACCTAGCGACACTAATGCAGCGATCAGAAAAACGATCGCTTAGTGACACTGGCAAAAGGGGGTGAAAGGGTTAACTAGGGGCAATCAGGGGGTTAAAACCTTTATTAGGTAATATATGGGGGTACCTGACGCTATATAAAAACCTGACGGGGAACCTAAATAACGAAATAACTAACTGGCTAACCAGCGTCACCAGTGACAGTTATACAGTGATCACTGGTGAAAGGGTTAACTCTAGGGGCAATCAAGGGGTTAAAACCTTTATTTAGGTTGTAATATGGGGGTACCTGACCTATAAAACTATTTATGAACCTATATAAACATGGCGGTTACCTAAAAAAAAAAAATGGTTACCTAGCGACAGCAGTGACACTAATACAGCGATCAGAAAAACGATCGCTTAGTGACACTGGCAAAAGGGGGTGAAAGGGTTACCTGGGGGGCAATCAAGGGGTTAAACCTTTATTAGGGGGGGGTAGGGGGCTACCTTGGACCTAAAACTAACTGCCCTGACAGTTATTACAGTCACACTGACACTAAATGCAGTGATCAGTAAAAAAATGATCACTGCAATTAGTGACACTGTGACTGGGGGGGGAGGGGGTGATCTGGGGGGTGATCAGGGGGTGACAGGGGGGTGGAATATGTGCCTAACTGTACTGGTGTCAGTGTAGTGTTGTGCACTAACCTTAACATGTTCGCCGCTCGGCGTCTCCGGTCACATAGACCGGCGCACCGAGCGTGACATCACTTCCGCCTTCCTGTCTATACAATAGACAGGAAGGGGAAGTTTCTCATTGGCCAGGAGCGATCGCGAGGGGGTGGCCAGAAACCACTGGCCGTCCCCTCGTCCCGGATCGCTCCTGAAGCGATCCCGACCGTCCCCGCCGGCGGAGGGGGGTCCGATCGGACCCCCCAACCGCCGGAAGAATGTCACGTACAGGTACGTGATTCTGCCTGTACGTGCCATTCTGCCGACGTATATATACAGGGGGCGGTCGGCAAGTGGTTAAATACTTGAACCATCAAAAACTTCATATTTTATTCCTGCAGGAAACTCCTCTTATGGGTAATAAGATTATAGTTCTCCGCAGACCCTTGGTGCAACAATCATTCCATGAAACACATTCCAGTTATGCAAGGAGGGTAGCTATTATACTAAAATCGCTTGCTTACAAGGTCGTACATCGAATAACTGATCAGGAAGGAAGGTACATTATACTTTGGCTTGAGATCAAAAATCTTGAGATTTGCTTGAGATCTTCTGCAGGTTTACTCTGATTCTAAAGAGAAAATGCCCCCTTCTATGTACCAGGCTCATATTATCCTTATCCCCAAACTTGGCAAAGACAGGTCCCTGTGCTCCTCATACAGGCCAGTTCCTTTACTAAACTACGATCTTAAGATACTGATAACATTTTTTAGCTACCAGGCTATTGTTGGTCTTTCCATCCCTGATCAACATAGACTAAACTGGCTTCATGCCAGGGAAGTCGACCAATGTTAATTTACGCAGAGTATTCACTCATCCACAGCTGCCAGAATCCACAGCCTTCACTAGGGTATTGGTGGTGCTAGACATTAGGCATTTGACTCAGTGGCCTGGTCCTATATGTCTTCTGTCATGGAAGTTATAGGTTTTGGGGTCTTGTGCTCTTTCTTTCCCCTTAACAATAGAGAGAGGCACGAGGTAAGGTTTTCTGTTATCCCCGGATCTCTTTGCTTTTATAATGGAGCCGCTTGACTCTGCCCTTAGATGAGCAACCACGGTAGAGGGCATCCGCATTGTATCTATAAATGAAAAGTTGGCAATGTATGCAAATGATCTTATTTTATTTCTAAAAGACCCGGTCCTTAAGAGGCCCTGCGTATTCTCTCTGGTTTTACTGACTGCTCCGGCCCTAAAGTCAACTGGGGTAAATTCTAAATATTACCCATTAACACTGTAGCCACTCTAGCAGAACCCATTCTCCCATTAATATGGACCAAAAAGATCATATACCTTGGTATCTATATTTCGCCATCTACGTCTAATTAATGTGCTTTAAATTTGGCCCTGTTAATACAAACCATGAATGCTAGGCTTAAGGCTTGGTTGCATCTTACCTTTTCCTTGATCAGGGCGAGTTCATGTTTTTAAAATTAAGCTCTTACCTGCATTTCTCTATGTAATTGGGTATTCCCCTGTGTGGATACCCAAAAAAAAGTATTTTGCCTTATTAATACTAACTTGATATCTTTTCTCTGGAGCCCAGATCAGCCGAGATTAAAATTAACGGTTTTACAAAGGCCCTGGCATAAAGGAGGCCTGGCTTGCCCTGACCTCCATACTTGTTGGCTGTCCTGTTGTCACATGCCCATAATTGGCTACTAACAGTTAAGTCTAACGCAGTGGTGGTTTCGGAGGCAGTGTCAGGGCTGAGCTCAGCCCTTCGTTCTCTGAGCTGGCTGTTCAGCTGTCGGCTAATTGCCAGCTCCCATCTCTCTCCATAGTTACTCAGCTGTTGTCCATATCCTGCTCGTCAGTCCTGCCTACTTAAGCCATTCAGTCCAGAGGATCTCTGCCTTCGTCTTGGTCAACATCACAAGAAACCATTTCCTGCATTCCTGTTTAAAGACTGGCTTTGCTGACATCCCTTCTGGCTCCAGATCCTGCTTGCTGTTTCTCTACATTGATCCCTGACTTTTGGCTTGGCTGACTATCCGTTCCAGTTTCTGAACTTTGGCTATGTTTTGACTAAGTTTGTTCTATTTACTTTTATTTTTAAACAAGTGTGATTTAACTGTGCTTCTGTCTCGGTCTTATTTCATGGTTTCTGACGGGCAGCTTGTCTGGGCTCCAGCGAAGCACTGGGGAACCTTCTATATCGTGATCCCACTGCACCTCTCTCTCTCTACCAACAGCTATGAAAACTGTCTTGAAAGCGTGGGTGACAGTTAAAGCTTCACGCCCCAATCCTCACGGGGCACATTTCCCCATACACTTCATTGTGATTTAATTGTGAGCTCTTGGAGTTGTCACTCCCTGACCCAAATGTTTGGGTAAACGAAGGCTTTAAATATCTGAATTAGATATGTACTGGTGGTCAGTTACAGACTTTTGATAAAACATAAACCTAACTCATATCTGTTCAGATTCTTGCAACTTAGGCATGCTTTTAAGTCCCAATTTGAGCACCACCAAGTTGCTTTTTATACTTTTGGCTCTTGAGGTTCTGCTCAGAGATGAGTCCATGGTCAAACCTTTGTCTACCATCCATAAGGAGCTTCTACCCTTGATCCATATGGGGCTCAAATCCCTCAGGATCAAGTGGTTGACTTCCCTGAGCTTGACACAGAAGATTGGGAGTAGATGTGGGAATGTTCCTTCTCTCAATTGGTGTCCACTAAAGATAGTTTTATCCATTTCAAAATTTGACATAGTTTATTTCAACCCAATACATCTGCACAGAATGTATCCATCTGTCTCAACATCCTGCTGGAGGTGTTCTTTACCCTCAGCAGATTTCATCCACATTTTCTGGCAATGTCATCAGATTCAAGTCTTCTGGGTGGACGTGATTTAATTTATTCTATCTGTCTCTACCATTCAGATTCCGCTGAAAATAGAAGTGTGTCTGCTAGGATTAGTCGACCCTCTGGCTTCTCGTTTGGCCTATAGAACATTTTTGGTTTACTACTTTATTATGCATGCAAAGTACTTGGATGGAAATCCTCCTCAGCACCATCGCTTAATTTCTGGAAGCGTTTAGTCAATTTAGCCTTACCATTTTACAAGACCATTTACCTGTTTCGTGGTTGTGCCCAGAAGTTCCATAAAATTTGGGATATTTGGGTCGAATCCCCATCCATCAATGCAGACTCATTTCCTGACGTGTGGTAATCACGTCAGAGTTTTGGTATTTCATGTCTATGCTCTCTGCGTTTGATACCTAACTAGGTGAAAATTTTTAGGAGGATGCATGTTTCATCATTCTCCTATGGTCCTGAGCCCTGTACTGTACTGGTATAATCCTTGTGGTTTACTCCGCTTATGTGGTCCAAGCGTACTTTTTGTATTATGGTTTTATTTAGTTTGTTTTGTATTTCTTACAAGCCTGGGTATGCCCAGTAGGCACTGTATTGTACTGATAACACAGGAATCCAAATAAACCGCCCCTATTCAGATACCTCCCACTGCGCCCAGGTGATATGAACTCCTAACTAAAGCTGCCACTTAAAAAATAAATTATATAGGTGAATTTGCGTGACAAAATCTTAAATTAAAAAGACTTATAACAAATAGTGGCGCTGCAATATATATCGCGTATCTATATACACAATATTCCAGTGCAAAGAATAAATATAATAAACTCAAACTATATGTGTATATAAACTTAACACTCCAATATGTGCCCAGTGATATATACAAACATATGAAATAATGAATAGATAATATGTAGAATGTAAGATGATTAGCACAAGCCAATCAAACTCAAGCGGAAATTAAAGTTCAAATAAACCGCTGGTGGTTAGTGTAAAAGTTCCATAAATAAATATTTGAAGTGAAGCAAATCAAACAAAATCTTCTGTGCTCTTCCACCACACCACAGTGATATGTGCCTCCTCTGCCAAAAGAAACGCACTCACCACAAAGGTATGCCCACACTTTCGTGAAGGGCCACTGCGCATAAAGGTCCCTCCAAGGGGGGTCAATCGAATTCCCGCAGATCAGTGATATGACTGGTTAATTGATTGGCTGGTTATACTCCACATGTGAAATAAAAGAGGATGCTTTCCATAGTGTAAATCAGCATAACAATTTTAATTGCAAAACTCAAGAAAGCACTTCAAAGGTTCCACTCAAATTTTTACATTTAAAACCAGCAAAAGTAGTAGCACACAGCACCGCACTGCACTGCAAATCCAAATTCAATTCCAATCACTGTCTGTTAGGTGGCCACGGCGGACCCAAGGTGTATCAGGCTCAGCCTGTGTGTCTCTCACCCACGTCTCTTTGGCCGGACCTCCAATTCAAAAAACTTCCACTCCTTCCTGGGCTCCCTGCGTTAAGGTAACTCTAATGATGGTTGCCGCTTAGCCACGCCCCGACATATGACAAAACACCAGCGGTTTATTTGAACTTTAATTTCCGCTTGAGTTTGATTGGCTTGTGCTAATCATCTTACATTCTACATATTATCTATTCATTATTTCATATGTTTGTATATATCACTGGGCACATATTGGAGTGTTAAGTTTATATACACATATAGTTTGAGTTTATTATATTTATTCTTTGCACTGGAATATTGTGTATATAGATACGCGATATATATTGCAGCGCCACTATTTGTTATAAGTCTTTTTTAATTTAAGATTTTGTCACGCAAATTCACCTATACTGTATTGTACTATTCATCGAAATTTACAATAATTTTTTTTTTTCGAAAAATGCATTAAAAACCTTTTGCTGCCTGTATGTACCCCATTTTAATACAATAACCACTTCAATACCGGGCCTATTCTGCTTCATGTAAACATCATTTTTTTGCTAGAAAATTACTCAGAACCCCCAAACATTATATACGCTTTTTTTAGCAAACACCCTAGGGAATAAAATGGCGGTCATTGCAACTTTTTATCTCACACGGTATTTGCGCAATCATTTTTCAAACGCATTTTTTTGGGAAAAAAAACGGTTTCATGAATTAAAAAATAACAAAACAGTAAAGTTAGCCCAATTTTTTTATATAATATGAAAGATGATGTTACGCCGAGTAAATAGATACCTAACCTGTCACGCTTTAAAATTGCGCACAATCATGGAATGGCGCCAAACTTCGGTACTTAATAATCTCCATAGGCAATAAGACCCCACATCTCTCCTCCAGGCTGGAAAGCATGAGATCGGTAAAAAAAAAATTCACCGATCTCATGCTGACAGCCGCGATCGCGGCTTTGTTTACTTCCGGGTACCGGGCGTGACGTCATAACGTCGCGCCCGGGCCTACGATCATAGAGATGACTGGTGACCACCTAGTCACCGGAAATCTCTATGCTCGTCATCCGGCGGCGAGCGATTCTTTCTCCGGGCCCCCGATGGCACGGGAGAGCCCGGAGAAGCACCCGATGGCGGTGGGAGGGGGGACGTCTCCTCCCATTGCCTATAAGAATGATCAAGCGGCGGAACTGCCCCTATGATCATTTTTATCGTGCACAGAATCAATGGCTGGAAATATTGATATCTGAATGGTGCCTGTAGCTGCACGCATCATTCAGATATCCCCACTCAATGTCAAGGACGTCATATGACGTCCTTGGTATTGAAGTGAATAAAAAAGTTTGTATCAAATGCTGGATTGTGATGTTATCCATTGTTTGATTAAACCATGTTGTTTTGGTATTCTGGCCAAACAGAGTGAGACTCTAAGGTCCCATGCACACTGGAGCTCTTATAAACGCTTTTCTCCTGGCCAGCCACGTTTTAGAAGCATCAAGTGTTTATTAATTTCATTGGCCAGAATACAAATTTATCCTGGCCATTGAAATGAAAAGAAAAATGCTCAAGCACTAAAAGCACCAAGTGTTGATGCGCGTTTAGGTGCGGCAGGCATTTTGTATGCTCAAAGGCTCCTCCTGAACACACAAGTAATGAGGCCTTATAGTCGCCCTCCAGCAGATTATCATTGCTGGTAGGAAGGAATGCTGAAATTAGATGTGGTGCCAACTGGAAGTGACATCACACGTCCCAAAGTTATAAGGTTTTTTACTAGCTCCAAACCAGCTATTCTCCACATCAGAGGCAGGGCAAGATTAGATACTTATTCCGGTGTGAAATCTCGCAGTTCTGATTTTACAAGGAACACCTTTGGCAATTCTCAGAGAATATGATAAATACTTACCTCTATCTTACTTTAGTGCTGCCAGCTAAGTTTCTGGCCTGGTATATCATGAAAGAGAGTGCCAAAATGTTAAAAACAATAAGGCAGTCCCCGAGTTACGAACACCCGAGTTACGAACGACTCCTACTTACGAACGGCCTCAAATGCTGGCCACTTGTGCTCCACACTGGTCCTGGATACCTTTCGATACTTTTTGAGCGCCTCCGGACACATCCCACACTGCCGTACTACGCCCCAGATAACAAAGCAAGCGCCTGGAACATCCCACATCCATGCACAGGCATCAGTTACACTTACGAACGCAGTGTTTTGACCGGAAGTTACACTTACAAATGCAGTGTTGCAACTTACGAACAACTTCGACTTACGAACAAACCTATAGTCCCTATTGTGTTCGTAACCCGGGGACTGCCTGTATGAGAAATGTATCTGTATACAGTACAAGAGCAGTGCTGAATCTTGGGTGTTTGAAATGAATATCCATCTGGACTTAGAGGCATGTTAGATTTGCAAACAGATTTATAAAGCAGTAAATGTGTCGTTCACCAAACATTCACTGCAGGTGACTCTTCCTGGTGCATGTTTTAACTTGCAGTGATTAATTCACCTTCATTGAATGTTTGGTGAATGTCACACTCATTGCTTTATAAATATATCTGTTGATGATCTGTAATAATCCACGATATCCTGGTAACTCTAAAATCTGCACTGAACACGTACATTTCTATTCTTTCCATTGTCATGGGGCGCACTCAGCATTTGTGTGACACTTTAGTAAAGGGTACATTCTTAAATAATCGCTTATTAAAAATAATGAACAGCACAGTTTCACTGTTTTAAAACGGTTTCTCAGCAAAAGTGTTTCAGAAAATCGTGTCTAAAATAATTTTACAGGAGATATACAGGAGATACAGGAGATATACAGAGACTGGCATCATACCACATAGGCTGGAGGTAAGGCACTTTATTCAGAGTAAGAAATGGCTAGCTGTGTCTTTGATCCTGGCATAGAACACTACTACTACCAAGCAGTACATGCAAAAAAAGGAAACCAAAGTATAAAGCTGTTTAAAACAAATACAATTTTTGTTACTGACTATTGTTTTCTCTGCTTAGCTTTTGTAGTGCTTATAATATTATTATTATTAGTAATATTAATGGCAGATAAGTCTTACAACTCAGCAGGAACACAAGGGAGCCGCACCATGGCCATAGGGCTTGTTCACACCAGACACATTGCCATGAATGTTGCTGCATTTTTAAACATCAAAATGCATGAACAAGAAAGAATATATTGTTTTTCTGTTTATACCAGTTTGTTGTTTTGGTGGATGCTGAATTTTGGGTGCATTAACTTTTATTTAGCCATTCAGGTCAAGCGAATGAAAGCCATAACATAACTCAAGTTAACATACGGTACATTAAGGCAATGCATGTTAACAAATGTATTTTGAAATTAACTGAGTATAACTGTTCTTTTAGTGCAGTTCTCTTATAAATGCTCCATTTTTCTACCTCCTGTATCTCCCCCCCCCCCCCTCCAAGTGTTATGGCTGGCCCCATTTTTCCAAGATATTTACTGTGTGCACATATACCCCTTTCAAATTTTCCCAGCCCACCTAATATTCATTCATTTCTATGGAAAGGCCATTATGGGTCTCAACGATGGACTTGCACAGGAGCAAGCCTAGCCTGGAAACTTCTGGAGCAGTTTTGAGCACCCAGAATGCTACACAGTGAAGATTGTGGATAAGAAAAGCCAGAAAAGTGTAACACTTTCATGTGAGAGGGAGCATTTAATAGATAACTGTTCTAAAAGTACAGGTAGCCTTCATGAGAATAGTCCCTTTACTCAAAATTTAGCAATTTTCTAAAAATAAGACTTCATTTGTGCTGGTGTTCATAACTTTAACTTTCCTGAGCTGTGGAGTCTTTGATAATCGCACACTGTCAGGAAAGTTCAGAATCCTGGCAAGTCTCAGAACATATTTTGACCTGGCAAATGCAATTGATAAGCTGTGATTACATTTATTATTATTATTATTATTTGTTATTACATTACTGTGAGCCAGACATGCTGACAGTAGTTGCTCAGTTTTTGCTGTGTAGAGGTACACTTTAACACTTTTTTTTTGTTTTTCCAGCTTTTATCATTTACATTAAAACATTCTGATGCTCTGCTCATTGTCTCTTTTAATGTTGAAGAAAGTAAGGTTGTTCTGTCGCTCTGGTAAGACTGTCATTCAGTTCCCATCATCTATAGTGAGGGAAATGATGTCTGGAATATGGTAAATAAGGCATGGGGAACTCCAGACGCTGCAGAGGCTTAGTGCAAAGCTGCTGGAGTGCAGAATGAGGTGTGAAATGAAATAGCCACGGAGGCACCAGCTTAGCTAATAGACAGCAGTCACATACAATATAGCATTGTCTTCTCTGATTGAAACGTCTGTGCTTGAGAGCAGATGAGAGTCTCCTGCACATACACCTGCAAGCAAATACATTTGCTGGGCACACGAGCAGAACACGGGCAGCAACCCAACAAGACGCATAATTGAATTCAGAGGCGTAAAAGTGAAAAAAAAAAGCTGTTAGTGGGATACTTGATAGCGGCACCAAGAATTATGGCTGAAAATCGCAATTTATTAAAAAATAAAATACTAATGGCCCATTATAGGTAGCGGAAATTTAAATATCCCTCTTCTACTCAGACATACAACTAACACACTCTTTACTCTTTTTTGTGTTTTTTTTTTCTTTGATAAGTAAGCTACTATGGTATGTATATATTACAGTAATACAGAATATCAAAAAGACAATATACTTGCCAGGACTTTACTTTTACTGTCCAACATTTCCTGTTGGTAAATTTTTCTTGATTCTCCACTTTTAACATGGGGACAAGGTGCTTTGGGATGGGGGGGGGACCCAAAGCACCTCCCCATGTTGAGGGCATATGGCCTGTTATGGGTGCCCCCCATTTCCTGGCCTGCCGGGCTGCATGCTCGGATAATGGTCTCAAATGGATTTTGGGGGTGGCCTACAATGTTTGTTTTTTTTCTTCAAAATTTTGGCGTGGGGTACCCCTTTAAAGCCATGCCAGACTTGAAGGGCTTGCATTAGGCATTCTTTTGTTAACATTTCAGCTCTCAGCAGGGAAGGCCACTGACTACCGATGAGTCCTTGAAGGTTAAGGACAGGGCGGCCTGCTTCCTGGCCCGCTCCTTAACAACCAGCTATTCCTCACACCGATATTGTATCAGTCGATAATTTTTCGACCAATCCGTATTCAAATCGTTATGAAAATTTGGAATTCGTTCAAAAATGAATAAACTAAATAAAATTCAACTAAATTTATTACGATTTTATTCTGAGATTCGGATACATCCTGATAAATCTCTGAATAATCAAATTTTTTTCTGAATTTACATTTACAAATGAATTGCACATGTCTTCATGTCTTCATCCTCCTTCATACCTATAAGTGTTAGGAGGGTGGCAATAAAGTAAATCTTTGCACTGTATGAATAAAAAACAGGTTTTCTTGAAGTGTAAGTAAAGGCAAAACCTAATTTTTTTTTCAATTTGGACAAAGTAAGGGAAGGTCATAACTGCCGTCAGTATTTCTTCCATCTGTGTCCGTTTGGGGAGATTTCCCTTCACTTCCTGTCCCATAGCCAAAACAAGAAGTGAGAGTAAATCCTTCCAAAGTGAGGGAATCCTGGTGTGTCACCAGAACTAGTGTCCTCATTGGAAGATGTCTCCTTTATTACTGTGCTGGTGTAAGTCTAAAATTTGGGATTTTCTTTTACTTTTGATGGTAAACAGGACAAATGGAGAGGGTGAATCTCCCTAATGAGGCACAGACAGCAATAAAAACTGACAGGTGTTCTAATCCCTCTCCACTCTGTCCAAAAAATGTTTGTTAAACTTTAAAAGTAATCTTGTAATGTTACAAAAATCTGCAGGTATTTCTATGCAAACATTGACTTTCTGAAGGAGTATTTGTATAGCTTGCCACCTACAGTGCCTGCAGCTGTTGATAGGCCACCAAAAGCTGTTACATCATGGTGGTGGATTCATGCCTACTCATTTCAATTCATTAGCTGCTAGGGACACCAAGAATATGAGATGCCTGTTATGTGATTTTATTTTTTTATTTTAAATCTGGATGAGGTTTTTAGAATGAAAACTACTTTTTTTGGCACTGAACCTACAATCTCTTATTCTGGTGTTTTTGAGGTTTAACATAAAAAACCTTCTTATACTTTATTAAATGCATTTTCCTGTGATTTCGTAACCTATTACTAGAATGCTGCCCTTGTCTCCAGCCATTTCTGAGCTTATAGGGGTCCTGTGTTCTTCATATGATGAGTTGTGTCTGAAAATGTGGTAGAAGCCAGAAGGATTCAGCACAGTGATGAAGAATGAAATTAAGATAATTGAGGAGAGGGAAATGCAATGCAAACATTTTATAGGTAGACAACAGTCAATTTATTGACGTTTTTAGTAATGAGATTGTTATATCTGTGGTTACCTTTAAGCTGATCATATACATTACAATTGTCTCAGTACAGCCTCTTTTTGAGTTACACAAACTGTAATGTAAGGACTTCTATAAATAATCCAAACAATTGGTTTCCAATCAGGCAGGCCCTTACACTGCATAGAAATATTGTACAGTGAAATCTTGTATGCTCCACTATAGATAGATACATACTGAAAAATTTAATATTCTTCCCTTATTTTATCTTATTATATTATTTTTATTCTCAAAACAAAATAGCGGTTTATAGTCTGATCATACAATCTCTTTATAGTCTTTTTCAGGATTACGAATTATAGTGTTGGGACCTAGCTGTGAAAATGATTTAAATTTGTTCCCGATAAAGACAGGCTGTTGTACTACACGCTTGTTGAAAGTTCTGAAGGTGATTGTACATTTAGATTGCAAAGTGGGTGGAAGCTTTATCTCATGCACATTGCACATTGTTTCTGCTGCTTAGGGGTGTTTGATTTTTTTTTCCTGCTTCTAATCGCCCCTGCTCGTTGGCCTATGGGCCCATGCCTACATAGGTGTTTTGAGGAGTTGTTTAACCACTTCAGCCCCAGACCAATTGGCAGCCAAAGGACCAGGCCCCTTTTTGCGATTCGGCACTGCGTCGCTTTAACTGACAATTGCGCGGTCGTGCAAAGTGACTCCCAAACAAAATTGGCGTCCTTTTTTTCCCACAAATAGAGCTTTCTTTTGGTGGTATTTGATCGCCCCTGCGTTTTTTATTTTTTGTGCTATAAACAAAAATAGAGCGACAATTTTGAAAAAAATTCAATATTTTTTACTTTTTGCTATAATAAATATCCCCAAAAAATATATAAAAAAACATTTTTTTCCTCAGTTTAGGCCGATACGTATTCTTCTACATATTTTTGGTAAAAAAAAATCGCAATTAGCGATTATTGATTGGTTTGCGCAAAAGTTATAGTGTTTACAAAATAGGGGATAGTTTTTATAGCATTTTTATTAATATATATTTTTTTAATAGTAATGGCGGCGATCAGCGATTTTTATTGTGACTGCAACATTATGGCGGTCACATCGGACATTCTTGACACATTTTTGGGACCATTGCCATCTATATAGAAATCAGTGCTATTTAAAATGCACTGATCCCTATTTAAATGACAGTGGCAGTGAAGGAGTTAACCACTAGGGGGCGGGGAGGAGTCAGTGTGACGTGTTGTGTTTTTTATTTTTTTACAGTAGGTGGCGTGGCTGACGTCTAACGTCACTGATCGGCTTTTCCCGATGACAGGGAACAGCAGATCAGTGACAGGCAGTGTAGAAAGCGCGGGGAGAGGTTTGTTTACACAGACCTCTCCCCGTTCTTCAGCTCTGTGACCCGATCACACCAGCGGTGATCGGGTCCGCTGGGCCCGCGGCCGTGGTCACGGAGCTCCCGACCGGGTCGCGCGCGACCCCACGGCTAGGCAATTAAAGGGGACGTATATATACGTGCTTTTGCCTAGCCGTGCCATTTTGCCGACGTATATTTACATGCGGCGGTCGGGAAGCGGTTAAGGAGGTGTTGGAGGCATAAAAAAAACTAGGCACATTTAGGGCTTAAACATTAATTGGTTTCAATTGCCAGAATCCATATATTATTCTGGCCAATTAAATGAATTGACACACCTAAACGTTACATGAGTTTACAAGCGTTTTTTTCTGCCAAAACTCTACTGCCATGAGAAAAGGAGTCTAGCAGAGATGGTTAAACGTCCTGTGTACATGAGGCCTTATAGAATGCACATGGATGATTTGTTATTCTTACATTCACCTTTCTTCCACTATCATTCCATTTTTATGAAAGTTCCGCATGCTGTCCTGTCTGTCTGTTAAGTATCATATTTTTATGGTATATAGATTCAATGTTCTGACTCATCTTTGTTATAAAGTGTCTATAAATGTCTAATATGTTGCTAAACATCCTGAAGAAAACTCATGTTCCTGTAGCCTTATTTTATGCTACAAAACATATCCCATATATGCTGTGAAGGTAATGGGTCAGGACAAGCAGTTTGAGTAGCACAAATAATTTTATTTCGAGTTTGTAGGCAATAGGACAGCATTTCATAATTCACTGGCTGTCTAGAATGCCCCCCTCAATGGCATGATGCGGTGACACCCCTGCACTCCCCACCCTTCCTCTGCTTTACCATCTCTGTCATTCACCAAGAGGCAGTGCGCCCCAGGAGAGTCTGTACGGACTCTGGATGCTGGGAACAGGCTTGTCTCTTCAAGTTTTGTTACTGCGACCTGACGCCTAGTTAGTTCTTATCAGGACTAATACCATGTGAAGCACAGGGCTTCCACTCGTCACACAACCCGACATCAAGATCCTCACCGTCTGACGGAAATCGCTCAAGGCAGCCCAGCATCTCTCCACACTGCCAGAGATGTATCTTCCATAACTCCTTCCTTGCCACTTCCAACTAAGCTCACCAGTTCCAGCTCAATGCATCACACACTGGTCTTCCCAGCTAATAGCCACATCTGCATGAGACAGCTATACACAGCTATGTTAACTAAGGAATTAGAGTTCAGTGGAAGGGTCTCAACGGTTTTATGCAGCGTTTCAAAGAAACAACATGGCAGTGTTTACTTCATCCTGTTTTACGGAATGTAAAAAACATGGCCAATAATTCAACTTTTTACATAGATGCAAGAAATTATTTAATCAATGTTTCTTGTGCTACAATAAATGTGATGTATTCAGTGGCAGAGGGCAGTAACGCAGCAACCAAAAAAACAAAAGCTGGCCATACACACTAGTAGATTTTCAAAAAAACATTCATTCACACGTTCAAAATAGATGGAGAAATCCCCCCACATTCAATGCCCCCCCCTTCCCACTGTGATGTTGTATTCAGACAGTGGGGAGACTTCCCAACATCCGACTATACTGATCTGCATTGCAGACTGTAGAGTGCAACGCTGATCGAACAGGGAAAACCGGAGTTGATCAGTAGATACGTTTCATTACAACCACAGTGCCCATATGTATGGATCGAAATTCGACCGCTCCCTGCTGAACTGGTCAAATTTTGATCCATGTATGGTTGACTTAACCTCTGATAATCCCCCTCGGATTGTTAGACGACCAACAATCCATGTTTACCAACAATTGGAATAACTTCTAGAATATGTAAACCAGTCAAAATTTTTAATTCTGTATTTTAATGAAGATAATAACTGTCAATCCCGCCATTAAGGTCCTTGTTCAGTTCTTATTATACAACATGGTTTGCAGATCCTAGAAGTGTTATATCAAAGCACTTGGGTTATCAGAATCACTGGGGTTTAAAAGAGCACAGCAATACTTTAAATTACTGAAGTCCACACTTGTACAACAAATGTGAGGACGAGTTGCACTCCATAATGATTTAGGGATCAATGTCATCTGCTGGTGTTGGTCCACTGTGTTTTATCAAGTCCAAAGTCAGTGCAGCCCTCTACGAGGAAATTCTAGAGCTCTTCCTGCTTCCCTCTGCTGACCAGCTTTATGGAGATGCTGATTTCATTTTCCAGCAGAACTTGGCACCTACAGTATCTCACAAAAGTGAGTACATATTTTTGTAAAAATTTTATTCTTTTCATGTGACAACACTGAAGAAATGACACTTTGCTACAATGTAAAGTAGTGAGTGTACAGCTTGTATAACAATGTAAATTTGCTGTCCTCTCAAAATAACTCAACACACAAAAATGTCCAAATTGGGCCCAAATTGTCAATATTTTGTGTGGCTACCATTATTTTCCAGCACTGCCTTAACCCTATTGGGCATGGAGTTCACCAGAGCTTCACAGGTTGCCACTGGAGTCCTCTTCCACTCCTCCGTGATGACATCACTGAACTGGGGGATGTTAAAGACCTTGCGCTCCTCCACCTTCCGATTTGAGGATGCCCCATAGATGCTCAATAGGGTTTAGGTCTGGAGACATGCTTAACCAGTCCATCATCTTTACCCTCCGCTTCTTTAGCAAGGCAGTGGTCATTTTGGAGGTGTGTTTGGGGTGTTATCATGTTGCTGTGGCCCAGTCTCCGAAGGGAGGCGATCATGCTCTGCTTTGGTATGTCACAGTACATGTTGGCATTCATGGTTCCCTCAATGAACAATAGCTCCTAATTGCCGGCAGAACTCGTGCAGCCCCAGACCATGACACTCCCATTACCATGCTTGACTGTAGGCAAGACACACTTGTCTTTGTACTCCTCACCTGGTTGCCGCCACACATGCTTGACACCATCTGAACCAAATAAGTTTATCTTGGTCTCATCAGAGCACAGGACACGGTTCCAGTAATCTTTGGCCTTAGTCTGCTTGTCTGCAACAAACTGTTTGCGGGCTTTCTTGTAGAACAGGCTTCCTTCTGGGACAACAGCCATGCAGACTAATTTGATGCAGTGTGTTTTTTGTATGGTCTAAGCACTGACAGTCCGACCCCCCCCCCCCCCCCCACCCCTTCAACCTCTGCACCAATGCTGGCAGCACTCATACGTCTATTTCCCAAAGACAACCTCTGGATATGATGCTGAGCATGTGCACTCAACTTCTTTGGTCGACCATGGCGAGACCTGTTCTGAGTGGAACCTGTCCTGTTAAACCCCTGTATGGTTTTGGGCACTGTGCTGCAGCTCAGTTTCAGGGTCTTGGCAATCTTCTAATCGCCTAGGCCATCTTTATGTAGCGCAACAATTCTTTACCATAAGGTGCCATGTTGAAATTCCAGTGACCAGTATAAGAGAGTGAGAGCGATAACACCAAATTTAATCCACCTGCTCCCCATTCACACCTGAGACCTTGTAACACTAACAAGTCACATGACACCAGGGAGGAAAAATGGCTAATTGGGCCCAATTTGGACATTTTCACTTAGGGGTGTACTCACTTTTGCTGCCAGCAGTTTAGACATTAATGGCTGTGTGTTGAGTTATTTTGAGGGGACAGCATATTGACACTGTTATACAAGCTGTACACTCACTACTTTACATTGAAGCAAAGTGTCATTTCTTTAGTGTTGTCACATTAAGATAGCATAAAATATTTACAAAAATGTGAGGGGTGTACTTACTTTTGTGAGCTACTGTACCCACACTGCCAAAAGTACCTATCCCTGGTTTAATGATCACAGTATCACAGTGCTTGATTGGTCAGCAAACTCGCCTGACCTTAACCCATAGAGAATCTGTGGGGTATTGTCAAGAGGAAAATTAGAGACACCAGACCCAACAATGCAGACGAGCTGAAGGCTGCTATCAAAGCAACCTGGGATTCCATAACACCTCAGTAGTGCCACAGGCTGATCACCTCCATGCCACGCCGCATTGATGCAGTAATTCATACAAAAGGAGCCCGCCAACCAAGTATTGAGTGCATACTATACTGTACATGGATATACTTTTCAGTAAGCCAACATTTCTGTATTAAAAATCCTTTGGTTTTATGTAATATTCTCATTTTCTGAGATGCTGAATTTTGAGTTTTCACTAGCTGTAAGCCATAATCATTAAAATTAAAGAGGAAGTAAACCCTTATGGGTTTTACTTCCTCTTTTGCTCCCTGTATAGCCTGCAAATGAAAAGCATGATGGGCTAGTATGCATCGCATACTAGCCCATTATGTACCACTTACCTGAAAAAGAATCCAGCGACGTCCCCTGTGTGGGCAGCATCCATTAGACTTATCATGGGGTACTTTGTCGCAGTAAGTGGGCTTAAGCACCATATAGCAATATGGTGTGACCAAATCCCCATATTTTTTGAAAATGTCTAGGTGTTTTAAATAGCCTTGCTGGAGGTAAATGTCAGTTTTGCATGTGTGCGCTGTAATATGTTTGTTCTGTTGTATGGTCTTATGGCAGCACCATCTTTATGCATTTTTTAGGGTGTGCCCCCCAAATATCTCTTTTGTCTATTGTATAGATTTTGACCAAATCCTTTTGGGTGGAGCACCCCACTCCCTCAGTAAATACCTCTCATTAGTGACCACCTGTGTCATGGGTGGAGACCTCATGTTCTCCCATATAGAGGAGTATATCTCCCTTGGTTCAGAGAAGCAGGATCTCCCGATCTATGGATAGTGTAGGAGAGAAATTTGGACGAAAATTCTTTGTGCAATCAAATGTAGTATTTTCTTGTATGTTTATTATATGTATGTATAGACCTAAAACTCTAAGAAACACTATAATCTGCACAAACTTTTCTCTTTTCCTTTTTTTTTTCTGTGCTTTTAAATACATGTTTTTTCTAAATAAATATATTTTTTATATATAAATTGCATCTTGCTTGCCTCATGTACCTTTAACAGTCCCGTATCTCCAAGCTCTCTAACGTTACCTATAGGTAAGCCTAATGCCCCGTACACATGGTCGGACATTCGACCACAAAATCCGTCTGATTTTTTCCGTCGGATTACGTCCGAAACTTGTGTTGCACACACACGGTCGGACAAAGTTGACGGAAAATCCGATCGTTCCGAACGAGGTGACGTATAAAACGTACGACGGGACTACGTAGAGGCCAGTAGCCAATAGCTTTTGCCACCAAATTTCTTCTGAGCATGCGTGGCACTTTGTGCGTTGGAATTCTATACACACGATCAGTAAAAGTCCGATCGGATTTTGTTGTCGGAAAATTTGAGATCCTGCTCTCAAATTTTGTCCGTCGGAAATTCCGACGGAAAAAGCCCGCTAGAGCCCACACGATCGGATTTTCCGACAACATAATCCGATCGAACTTTTTCCATCTTAATATCCGATGAATGTGCGGGGCATTATTCTAGGCTTACCTATAGGTAAAAGTACAAAAATTGGGTTTACAACCACCTCAAAGGAAAGAAATGCTTGAAATATATCACTGTCTAATGAATCTATATAAAATATAAGTTTCACTTTTTTTATTGAATGACTAAAATAAATTTACTTTTTGATGATATTCTAATTTTATGAGATTCATCTGTATTTACAATAGTTTGTATACGTTATAACTTTCACACAGACTAATATGCTCTGATTTGGGTTATTTTTACCAAAGAAATGTTGCAGAATACTTTTTGGCCTAAATTTATGAAGAAAGATTACTTGTTTGCAATTTATTTTACCGGAAACTAAGAAAGGTTTTTACAAATTTTTCTGTATCTTTTCATTTATATAGCAAAAAGAAAAACCCCAGTGGTAATTAAATACCACCAGAAGAAAGTTCTATTTAAGTGAAAAAAATGTGTATAAATGTAATTTGTGTACAGTGTTGCATGACCGAGCAATTGCCAGTGAAAATAGCGCAGTGTTACATAGAAAAAAATGCTCCGGTCATAAAGGGGGTAAAACCTTCTGGATGTCAAGTGATTGAAAGGGATTTTCAGTCAGAGTGCCTAAATACTTGGTCCTTGAATTGATAATTATTCATTATTATTTGAAGTATACTCTGCAGCCGCTTTATTAGGCACACCTACCTAGTACCCCCTTTTGCCTTTAGAACAGCCTGAATACTTTGCAGTCTAAATTAAGTGAGGTGTTAGGAACCATTCCCATGCTGACTCTGTAATATTATGGCATTCTGTAGAACTGTCAGCTACATATAAATTATAAGGAGAGTTTATTCCAGCCTATGTGTGTTCTAATGGTTATAGAAAAGTGACCAAATGACAGGAATTCTGTAATGACACACAATATGACCATTGCTAATGTGTTCCTCATTCTTGCAACCTCTTGTTTGTGAATGCTCCATCAAGATGACCCTTCCAGAAATTTGGTAGCTATGCCTTTCATCTGATACGGCTGCTATTATAATATATTTGTATCTGTTTAAAGCACTTCTCAGATACAATTAAAGTATCACAAGCATTGGATTACGCAGGTTATTACTGGATCCCATTTCATCTATTCCAGAAAGATGAAAGGCTAATTGACCTCGCTGAAGTTTGAACCTATGACCTTGGGGTCACTGAGATCCTGCTGACTGCAGCTTTATAGATGCAGCATATACGGTATACATGTATTGCATTGCTGCTTTCTGTATGTTGCTTCATGCGCTATTTGCTGTGATTGCTTTGTTTTTCTGGGAACGATTAGGGTAGTTTATGTGTTTCTCATGGACATTGTATACAGGGAGTGCAAGTGAATAATGTATAGGTATATGTTCAAAAAAATACATATATACATATATAATTTTATATACAGGTGCATCTCATAAAATTAGAATATCATCAAAAAGTTAATTTATTTCAGTAATTCAATTCAAAAAGTAAAACTCGTATAGATGCGTTACACACAGAGTGATATATTTCAAACATTTCTGTCTTTTAATTTTGATGATTATGGCTTACAGCTAGTGAAAACCCCAAATTCAGTATCTCAGAAAATAAGAATATTACATAAGACCAATAAAAAAAAAGTATTTTTAATACAGAAATGATGGCTTACTGATGAGTATTTCCATGTACAGTATAGTGTGCACTCAATACTTGGTCGAGGCTCCTTTTGCATGAATTACTGCATCAATGTGGCGGGGCATGGAGGCGATCAGCCTGTTGCCCTGATGATGTTTTATGGAAGCCCAGGTTTCTTTGATAGAGGCCTTCAGCTTGTCTGTATTGTTGGGTCTGGTGTCTCTCATCTTCCTCTTGACAATACCCCACAGATTCTCTATGGGGTTTAAATAAGTCAAGTTTGCTGGCCAATCAAGCACAGTGATACCATGATCAATAAACCAGGTATTGGTACTTTTGGCAGTGTGGGCAGGTGCCAAGTCCTGCTGGAAAATGAAATTAGCATCTCCATAAAGCTGGTCACCAGAGAGAAGCACAAAGTGCTCTAGAATTTCCTGGTAGAGGGCTGCGCTGACTTGGACTTGATAAAACACAGTGGACCAACACTAGCAGATGACATGGCTCCCCAAATCATTACGGACTGTGGGAAATGTTGCATTTCATTTGGAAATCAAGGTCCCAGAGTCTGGAGGAAGAGTGCAGAGGCTTCATCGTGTCACTGCGACTCCCTTCTGCCCATGACCAAACTCCCGAGAATCTAACTGAAACGCAGCCAGTGGTCAACCATCCAGTGTGGGCCGATTTACCCTAAACAAATAACCTGCAATTCACACCTGGTGCCAGGATATAGGCACCTTTACATGCGAGTGTAACCCATTTTAAATAATAAACTTTTTTAAACGATATTGCACAATGAGGTTTCCTTTTTACCCCTATTCATCTCTATGAGGCTTATCCACTTCAAGAAGTTGCCAGAAACGGTTATCTCCAGGGGTCTCCCAACATGCTTATCTGACCACACTTGCGATAGTTGGTCAATACCTAGGGATGAGTGCACATCTATGGGGGGCACCCAGTCTGAGCACCAAGGAGCACAGATGTATATTTGAGCACGAGCTCTTGTCAACATCACTTGCATTGGGACTGTTTTGATATTAGTCTACTATGCCATTTGTTCATTAATGTGTAAACAATATTTCTAGAATGGTTCAATTATTTTCTTAGGTTGAGGAATCTGTTTTGTCAGTTTCCTCCCTGTGATTTGTAAAATCCAGTTGGGGACCTGAAGCCTGGAGATTTCATAGCAATCGGAGTTGGAGGAAATCTTCAGTCCTGGGACCAGGACTTGGGAAAAGCCAGGACACTGATTGTTCAGGTGGGTTCAGGGCTAATAGTAGAGTCAGGACCAGGGTTCTGGGCTCCACCCTCCCGAGGAGTCCAAGTGTGCAAGGGAGAAGCTTGCATGTCTGCATGGTGCAGTCTGACAGAGCAGACAGCTGGCCCAAGCCTGTGGGCTGTAGCAGCAAGGAAGCTGGGAAAGAGAGTGCCAGCAGAGCTACAGAAGGTGTTCAGAACAGGGACACTCTTACATGGTCAAGAAGACCAAGGCCCAAAGCCTGAGCAGCAGTGCTAGCCAGAGAGCCAGGTGGTTTTCATTTCCATTTTTGCTGTGTAAAGCTGAAACCCCTGCTGGATGGGCAGGCGCAATCCTGGATGGGCTGTTTGTTTTTTGTTTAATAAAAGTAGGCCAACAAGCCCTTAAATGGCAGAAAGGCATGGACTTTTCTCACTGGTGAGCTCTTCAATTAAAGTAGTTGTAATCCCCATTGATGTTGAACTATGTAGTATTTACTTATCTCTCTCCAAGTGTTGTTTCTCTCTGGTGCTTCATTCCTCTGTTATCAGCATGAGTCACTTCTGACAAGTTCTCAGACAAATGAGATAATAGTAGCTGAAAATTTGTGTCAGAGAGGGAGATAAGCAGAGAGCTTGTCTATTCAGACTACAGCTCTGCATGTTCCTTTGTTCCTCTGCCTATGTGGAGGTTGGGTGTGTGCCTTCCCTCCAATCAGCTCTCACACAATGTAAGCCCAGACTCCCCACCCACCTCTATGTGCTTCTGAAAGAGGAAGAAAGATTTTTAACACGATCTGCACTTTCTAAAGAGTGTAGAAAGCTGAAGATAGCAGATATACATGTAAATCCTATGTAGGAGGATTTGTTTAATCTCTGTGTATCATCTGAAGCTATTCACTTCACTGGGTATGTGTGAGGGTTTATAATCACTTTAAGCTAAATAACCCCCAAACCTCACTATTTATGTGTGTGTGTGTGTGTGTGTGTGTGTGTGTGTGTGTGTGTGTGTATGTATATGTATGTATGTATATATATATATATATATATATATATATATATATATATATATATATATATATATTCATCTCAAGCAATCAATCTATGGAATTTGGAATTTATCATCAAATTGCCACCATTCCTCTACAGGAGGAATTTTGTCTGTTTATTCATTAGAAATATGTGAGTACTTATGAGTATGATCTTCAGTGTCCTCTATTTCGATAGAAGCTAAAAGGAATCATGTTTACTCTACAAAAATTGGAGCTGCTATATAATTCTATGATTGTAATATATTGCCTTTTATCTCAGTTTGCAATAATTTCCCTTAATAAGTCCTTAAAGTATAATTTTTATAATTAAAAAAAGAAAAAGATAACCAGAGGAACTCAAAGCATGTACATCACTTTTCCGGTAGTAGCTTCCTTTTAGAAATATCTAACAAGCATTTGCATCAGTAACATTACTGACACGGGCGACACTTTAGGAAGCTGTAACTTTGGCAGCGACAGATTTTTCAAGAATTATTGCCAGTTTGCAGATTGGAAAACTGGTGATAATTAAGACCAGCTCTGAGCTTACATACAGCGTTACACTATTGGGGCATGAATATAACCGCTTCCCACACAGTACTGTATCCTCAGCCCCATTCAGTTGTCGCCTGGAAGATTCCCCAGCCAAAAGCTAAATGTAAACGAAGGGGACGGGGATAGTGTTGATGTGGCAATGTCCATATTTGGGAATAGCCTTGTATCACTGGGTGGGTGGAGCCTGCTCAGGTAATGAGCTCCCCATCTGGTCTGCCTGAATAGCAGCTATAGATCCACCCACTGTCATCCACTGTCAATCAACAGCTAGGCAGACCTGATAGGGAACTAGTCTCTCAGTTCCCCATCAGGCTCTGGCCACCCCTAGTACAAAACTCCTCAGCTATGTTTTCTTTTTATTTTTTTTGGGGGGGGGGGGTGTTAGATAACCTGCCTGATTTAGTAGAGTAGGGAATTTGTGTTCTAGGCTTTTTTTTAAATGGAACACTTAGATTACTTTCACACTGAGGTGTTTTTCAGGCACTAAAGGGCTAAAAATAGCGCCTGAAAAATGCCTCCCCTGCAGCCCCAGTGTGAAAGCCCGAGTACTTTCACACTGGGGCGGTGCGCTTGCAGGGCGTTAGAAAAAGTCCTGCAAGCAGCATCTTTCGGGCGGTGGGGGAGAGGTGAATATACCACTCCTCCACCGCCCCTGCCATTGGACTCAATGGGCACAGCTGCCAAAGCGCTTCGGCAGCGGTGCTTTATGGGCGCTATTAACCCTTTATTCGGCCACTAGCATGGGGTTAAAAGCGCCCCGCTAGCGCCCGATATTAGAGGTAAAGTTCCGCTAAAATTAGTGTTGCTTTACCTCTAACGCCCCCCCGTCCCAGTGTGAAGCTAACCTTACAAGTGTATTCTGGCAGCACAATTTAGATCATTGCTCCATGGTAACCTAACAATGACTTCATAACTTGCAGCGGTGTGTGAGGGATGAGATAGGTCTTAGGCTCTGTTCACATTGGCATTAGAAACAGGCATTTGGCGCACATTTTTGCCACTCCCCAAACACGTAGCAAAACAGCCTACAATAGATAATATGGACAGCTGACAGATCTGTTTGGAAAAACATATAGCATTTCTTCGTGTTGCTGTGTGGCAAAAATTAAGCTACATATTGAGCCTGGGAGGAGTTGAACCTTGTCAACACCTTCCTTTCATGTCTATAGTAACTTGCCCAAAACGTGCCTGTAGCATTTACTGCACATTTGACAAGTGTTTATCAAATATCCGTGATTTGGAAAAAAAAAACACTTTCCTCTTAATAAAAAAAATATCATATAGAGGGCATCTGTGTGCACACTCCTTAACCCCTTTAAGGGGATTGAAATGCCAGGGGGCGGGATGGGGCTTGTGATCATGTGACCGCTGTGATTGACCATCATGGTGGTCACATGATCGGAAAACGCCCGATCGCAAGTACCGACTGGTAGCTTACCGTGAGCCACCGGGAGCGCACAGGGCACACACTCTCGGCACAGCACTGTGGGTGCTATTGCACGCAAATATGTGGCCCTTCTGCGCAAAGGCCCAGTCGTTGAGAGGCCGCATAGTTGCATACGCTCGGCGCCAAGGTGATAAATGCAGGTTAAACGCATCAAAAATGCACATTAGCGCGTGTGAGTGTTTGTTCATGTTAGTGTCAGCATTCGATTTTTTTTTTGTTAGTGTCAACTAAGCCTTAAAGTGTTTAGTTGTAGAGAGAGTAAGGAATGATTGAAATCCCTGCCCCACAGGCACAATAGTAAGTGAGAAGAGTGAATGAAATGATTTATGACGAGGGGAAATCCTCTCTTAGGCCCCTTTCACACTGGGGCGGGGAGCCGCGGTGACGGTAAAGCAGCGCTATATTTAGCGCTGCTTTACCGTCGTTTTAACCGGTTTTCGGCCGCTCGCGGTGCGGTTTTACCCCCCCGCGAGCGGCCGAAAAAGGGTTAAACACCCCCACAGAGCGAGCGCTTTGTGGCGGTATTGCCGCGGTTTTACCGCAGTTTCCCATTCAAATCAATGGGAAGGAGCGGTATAGGAGCGGTGAACACACGCTCCTATACCGCTCCAAAGATGCTGCTAGCAGGACTTTTTTTGTCATCCTGCTAGCGCACCGGCGGGCTTTCACACTGGAGTTAAAGGGGCAGGATTTTTTCATGCGGTGAACAGGCGCTATTTTTAGGCCTTAGGGTCTGTTCACACCAGCCTCAGTGGCTTGTGTGTGGGGTGATGCAGTGAGATGACTGCAGTGCTGATGCACTGATATTGGTGCATTGCATTGATCACTTTTTTTTTTTTTTACAGCTCTATTGAAAAAGAACACAGTGGCATTTCAATAAATTATTTTAACCACTTAAGGACCGAGCCTCTTTCTGAGATTTGTCGTTTACAAGTTAAAAACATATTTTTTTTGCTAGAAAATTAATTGGAACCCCTAAACAATATAGTTTTTTTTTTTTTCTAACACCCTAGAGATTAAAATGGCGGTCGTTGCAATACTTTCTGTCTTACCGTATTTGCGCAGTGGTCTTACAAGCGCACTTTTTTGGGAAAAAAATACACTTTTTAATAAAAAAATAAGACAACAGTAAAGTTAGCCCAATTTATTTTTTATTTTGTGAAAGATAATGTTACAGCGAGTAAATTGATACCCAACATGTCACGCTTCAAAATTGCGCCCGCTTGTGGAATGGCAACAAACTTTTACCCTTGGAAATCTCCATAGGTGACGTTTACATTTTTTTAGCCCTAGACAGAGAAGGTCTAGGGCTAAAATTATTGCTCTCGCTCAACCGTTCGTGGCGATACCTCACATGTGTGGTTTGAACACGGTTTTCATATGCGGGCGCTACTCACGTGTGCGTATGCTTCTGCACACAAGCTCGTCGGGACAGGGGGCGTTTAAAGCGTTTTTTTTTTCTTGTTTATTTCACCTTTTTATTTTATATTTTTTTCACAATTTAAAAAAATAAAAATAAAATTTGTCACTTTTATTCCTATTACAAGGAATGTAAACATCCCTTGTAATAGAAAAAAGGCATGACAGGACCTCTTAAATATGAGATCTGGGGTCCAAAAATCTCATATTTACACAATGCAATAATAAAAAAGAAATTGTCATTTAAAAAAAAAAATAAAAACAAAATGGCCCTTTAACCACCTGATTACTTTGCACTTAAACCCCCCTCGTGACCAGACCAATTTTCAGCTTTTGGCGCTGACGCATTTTGAATGACAATTGCGCGGTCATACAACACTGTACCCAAATGAAATTTTTATCATTTTTTTCCCACAAATAGAGATTTCTTTTGGTGGTATTTAATCACAGCTGGGGTTTTTATTTTTTGCTAAACAAACAAAAAAAGATGGAAAATTAAAAAAAAAAAAAAAAATCATGTTTAATAGCTTGTTATAAAATTTTGCAAACAGGTAATTTTTCTGCTTCATTTATATGCGCTGATGAGGCGGCACTGATAGGCTGCACTGGTGGGCACTGATAGGCTGCACTGGTGGGCACTGATAGGCTGCACTGGTGGGCACTGATAGGCTGCACTGGTGGGGACAGCAAAGATGGCACTGATGGGCACTGATAGGCTGCACTGGTGGGGACAGCAAAGATGGCACTGATGGGCACGGATGGGTGGCACGGATGGGTGGCACGGATGGGTGGCACTGATGGATGACACTGATGGGCACTGATGGATGACACTGATGGGCACTGATGGATGACACTGATGGGCACTGATGGATGACACTGATGGGCACTGATGGATGACACTGATGGGCACTGATGGATGACACTGATGGGTGGCACTGATGGGTGGCACTGATGGGTGGCACTGATGGGTGGCACTGATGGGCACTGATGGGTGGCACTGATGGGTGGCACTGATGGGCACTGATGGGTGGCACTGATGGGCACTGATGGGTGGCACTGATGGGCACTGATGGGTGGCACTGATGGGCACTGATAGGCTGCACTGGTGGGGACAGCAAAGATGGCACTGATGGGCACGGATGGGTGGCACGGATGGGTGGCACTGATGGATGACACTGATGGGTGGCACTGATGGGCACTGATGGGTGGCACTGATGGGCACTGATGAGCACTGGTAGGTGACACTGATGTGCAGCACTGGCACTGTGGGCACAGAGATGGCACTGTGGGCACTGAGATGGCAGTGTGGGCACTGGTAGGGGCACTTTAATGGGGCAAAGGTGGGCACAATTGATTGGGCACATTGCAGTGAGAGGGACTGATGTCCCTCTCACTCGGTGATCGGCTTTTTTTTTTTCCTCCTCGCGCTGACAGCGCGAGGAGGAAAAAAAGCCGATTACCGGGTCTGTTATCACATGATCAGCTGTCATTGGCTGACAGCTGATCACGTGGTAAGGGGTCGGGATCGACCCCTTACTCGGATCTGTGATCCAGCGAGTCTCACAGACTCGCTGATCACAGAGCGCCCTTCAGCTCGTGTCCGGGACAACGTCAATAGACGTCGTCCCGGGAAAAATAGATCAGCGCTGTAGCCGTCATTTGGCTATAGCGCGGGTCTAAGGTAGTTAAAAGCTGTATGCGGGAGTGACGTTTTGACGTCGCTTCCGCCCTGCAATAGTATGGAGACGGGTGGGGGCCATCTTACCCTCACTTGTCTCCATACCCAGCATGTGAATGGATCCGCTCGCCTCCTACGCTGCCGACGGCTGTGGTAAGCGGTGGAGGGCACCGGATCACGGCGGGAGAGGGACGATAAAAGTGATCTTGCGTCGAATCCGCCGCAGAGACAACTTTTATCTTGTAGCAGACTGCCCGCTAAAGAAGGAGATACCGGGGTTATAGCAGCTAGTTGCTGCCATAACAATGATATCCTCCTTCAAACAGCCGGCGTAAAACTGCGGCGGACGGTCCGTAAGTGGTTAACCACCGCGTGGAGCACAGCAGTAGATTGCCTTGCTCTACACTGGAAAAAAAAAGTAAGCTGCCATGTCTTTTTTCAGAACTAACCACCACAACTGTGCTGGAATAGCCAAGCAACACCGTCCTACCACAGCTGGTGTGAATAGACCCTTTGTTATCACTGGAACAGGAGTTCCCATTGGACAGTTTCCTCTCTATCCTTGTCCTGGGGACAGCTGTAAAGTTTTTGGATACACATCACTTGTACTGGGGGGAATGGTAGCCAGGTTATATAGAGTGAATCTCCCTAGCAGGAACACAGACATCACTAAAGACATAAACAGGGATTTCAACGCTTTGATGATCTATCAAAGAAAAAATACTTTAAACCTAATGTAGAGATGCTTATTTTATGTAGTGGATTAGCAAATGAAACATACATAAAATACCAGCAACTTCACAACTAAAATAAACATTTATTTTAAATGTGAAATTTATTTCAGCTGTTTTTGAGGCAGCGTGTGGATGACTACACCTCTGCTGTTTGTGAATTCCCCCTAAGCTTTTGCAAACTCACCTCCATTACCGAGTGGCACCATGCATTGCTGGCTCCAGACAAGGGATACAGCTGGAGCAAGACAATGAAAGCAGCCAGCCGCTGTCCTGACTTAATCAGCTGCAGAATTTGTAAACTGCACGTGTCATAGCTGGAAATGTTAGCCCTTTAGTAGAAGCTTGAAAAGGTTAGATCTGATAAAAACCGTCAGCAGAGGAGGAAAGTGATTTATGAGCATGTAATGACACAAAAATGCCTCATTTATCACTCCTATGCAGATAGGTTAACGTCTTCATGTCATTCTTTTAAAAACTGGACTGCTTAGAATTGTCAAAATAGGTGCTTAATTACCCTTTCTGCCTTTCATTCGAAATTACTTTCGTTACAATTTTGGTCATTTGCACTCAGATTAATTTCCAAATTTTCATATGGTTTTACTTAAAGGCATTCATATTTCAGATTTTTGCCATTGTGTATTACCAGATCGTTTGAAGTTTTATTAGCTTAAGCTGTTAAAGCGGGGGCACTGAGTCTGCGCTAGTTGAGTCCATTCCCCAGTTTATATTATGCTGCAAGATAAATGGGGTGTAGAAACAGGAATCGTTTTGTCAAGTTTTTTTTTTTTTTTTTGTTTTTCAAATAGAAAATAATTTTCTCCCAGTTTATTGTAGAGTCCAGTGGTCTTGCATTATGTCAAGTGAATAAGTATTGTGAGATGATGAAAAAGTGTAGTTCGTCCTGTCAAGTTAAACAAGTATAATTCCATAGCTGGAAACAGTTTTTTTGCTTTTGCAAAGTTCTGTATAATGACTGTGTTTTCTTTTCAATAATGGCTGCTGAAACCCCAAGAGGTGGTTATCCATGATACCTAAAATTGTTGGCGCCTAGCTATTTTGCCAATTTCCTTTGAACATTGTCAGATGTCTAGTGATTCATTTGTTTTTCAACTTTTTAAAATTCAAGCCAACTCTTGCCTTTTTTTTTTTTTTTTATAGTTTTAGGCTAAGCCTGACAGTATGTACAACGCAAGACCAAATATCCCAACAAGTAATGCCAAAGGTTTCAAGTAGACTGATCTGTTACTTTTGCATGCAGTGTATTTTCAACACTGGCTAAGAAGGGTGTTTGTTCACTACCCTTTGCCACTTGCTTCAATTCAGTGTTTTCAAGTAAAAAAAATAACAATTCTCTTTCAAAATAGGTAATTGGAGGTCTTCTTTCATTTATTTTCAGGAAGTAGAGAGGTATAGTTAAAGTTTCAGTAAACTCAAATTTTTAATTTGTATCATTATCTTTAGAAGCATGTTCTCAGTGCTGAAGCTTTACATCAGGCATATTTTCATCATCTGTAAATCCTAAATCCTGTCATTCTATCTGGACCTCCTTATATATGGCAAGGTTATTTCAGGTGATCCTCTGGCCTTGTGTTGCCATTCAAATTTTGCATACCATACCAGTTCCCTGTTAGAATCTCTTTTACTTCCTCCTGTCTTCTCTGGAAACCACCCCACTCAGCAGTGCTCAGACATTCATGCAAATGAATACAAAGCTTCCTCTGATTGGCTGAGTGGGTGGGGGCAGGCTGATGATGCCACGCTCTCAGACTCTGCCAATCGGAGGAAACATTGTATTCATTCACAGAATACAAAGCTGCCTATGAATGACTGAGAGCTGCTCAGCCTAACTGTTTTATTCTGGGTGTGAGAAGAGAAGTCTCTATCTCACAGCTGTATGTAGCTAAAGTTACATGCAGTACATACAGTACTTAGAGACACTACAGCACTTAGTGAAGCAAAAAGTTAATTTGGGCCAGCTTGGTCCAAACAAATTATTTAAAGTAACATGAAACATGGACATCAGCTTTAAAACTGGCTGTATATGGGCAATTTTACTATTTGCGTAAAGGGACCCTGGACTCCTGTAACAAATCTTATAAGTGGGGGTCTCAACATTTTTTAGTTCCTCAATACATTACTGTAACTACCATAAAAAGAAATGTTCAGTCCTCTGAACCACATAGAAATTCTCCCACAAATAAACTTTTTTTAGCAATAGCTCATACATATTTTATTTGATTTCTCTTTTTAACAACTAACCCAGTAACTGGAAGAAAAATGCTGGTTGCCGGCTTGTCTATCTGCTTTGGCTTCCGATCTCTGGCTTATGTTTTGACTACGTTTATGGATCCGTAACATTTTTACCATTAAATTTAAAAGGTGTGATTTTTACCAAATTTTCTATCTCAGTCTGATTCATGGTTCCTGATGACTTCCTATGGCTTTCTTTCAACAATTGTTTTCCTCTTGCCACTCTTCTATAAAGGCCAGATTTGTGGAGTGCACGACTAATAGTTGTCCTGTGGACAGATTCTCCCACCTGAGCTATGGATATCTGAAGCTCCTCCAGAGTTACCATGGGCCTCTTGGCTGCTTCTCTGAATAATGCTCTCCTTGCCTGGCCTGTCAGTTTAGGTGGATGGCCATGTCTTGGTAGGTTTGGATTTGTGCCATACTCTTAGCATTTTCAGATGATAGATTGAACAGTGCTCCGAGAGATGTTCAAAGCTTGGGATATTTTTTTATAACCTAACCCTGCTTTAAACTTCATCACTTTATCCCTGACCTGTCTGGTGTTTTCCTTGGCCTTCATTATGTTGTTTGTTCACTAATGTTCTCTAACAAACCCCTGAGGGCTTCCCAGAACATATGCATTTATACTGAGATTTAATTACACACAGGTGGCCTCTATTTACTAATTAGGTGACTTCTGCAGGCATTTGGTTCCACTAGATTTTAGTTAGGGGTATCAGAGTACATGGGTGCTGAATACAAATGCACACCACAACTTTTCAGATATTTATTTGTAAAAAACAAATTGAAAACCATTTATAATTTTCCTTCCACTTCACAATTATGTTCCACTTTGTGTTGGTCTATCACATAAAATCCCCATAAAATACATTTACGTTTTTGGTTGTAACATGACAAAATGTGGGAAATGTCAAGGGGTATGAATACTGTTTCATAAGGCACTGTATAGGTAGAGAATGGATGTTTGTACTAGCCACTTGAAGAAATATATATATATATATATATATATATATATATATATATATATATATATATATATATATATATATATATATATTGTGATGATCCGGGGTGATTAGGTACAAGTGGTGCATGCGATTTTTCAGAAACGTGCCACTCCAGACTTATGTTTTAAGGGCATGGCAGCCCTTAAAACACTTTTATTTAAAGGAAACGAAAAAGTTCAAACCAAAAGAAATCTTCCCTCGCAGGGGGTTCCACCACCACTGTATTCCAAAACAAAAGCCTCCTGGCTTACTCACTGTCAGCTTTGTGCTGCTTTAGTCGCAGGCTACACCTGCCTGCTTCAGACTGCCACCTGCAGTCCTAGGCTCCTGTCTCTTTTTCCTGGAACCCTCCCGACCTCCTGGCCAGACTTCCTTTCTGCTGGGCAGAGCCGTCTCCAAGTCTGAGCACTCACTGCTCTTCCTGGGATGTTTATGAACCCAGCCCACAGGTGTGCAATTAGTATTCCTGCTAAAATCAAGCATATACTGCTTATCTGCACCTGTGACATGGGGTCGCATCTCCACAATATATATATATATATATATATATATATATATATATATATATATATATATATATATATATATATATATATATATATATATATATATATATATATATATATATATATATATAGACATATACATACAGTTGTGCTCATAAGTTTACATACCCTGGCAGAATTTATGATTTCTTGGCAATTTTTCAGAGAATATGAAAGATAACACAAAAACATTTCTTTCACTCATGGTTAGTGTTTGGCTGAAGCCATGTATTACCAATCAACTGTGTTTACTCTTTTTAAATCATAATCACAACAGAAACTACCCAAATGACCCTGATCAAAAGTTTACATACCCGGTTGATTCTGGCCTGATAACATGCACACAAGTTGACACAAAGGGGTTTGAATGGCTATTAAAGGTAACCATCCTCACCTGTGATCTGTTTGCTTGTAATTTAGTGTGTGTGTATAAAAGGTCAATGTGTTTCTGGACTCCTGACAGACCCTTGCATCTTTCATCCAGTGCTACACTGACGTTTCTGGATTCTGAGTCATGTGGAAAGCAAAACAATTGTCGAAGGATCTGCGGGAAAAGGTAGTTGAACTGTATTAAACAGGAAAGGGATATAAAAAGATATCCAAGGATTTGAGAATACCAATCAGCAGTGTTCAAACTCTAATCAAGAAGTGGAAAATGAGGGGTTCTGTTGAAACCTAACCATGGTCAGGTAAAATTTTAACCACAACTGCCAGGAAAATAGTTTGGGATGCAAAGAAAACCCCACAAATAACTGAAATACAGGACTCACTGAAAACGTGGTGTGGCTGTTTCAAGATGCACAATAAGAAGGCACTTGAAGAAAGATGGGCTGCATAGTCGAGTCGCCAGAAGAAAGCCATTACTATGCAAATGCCACAACGTATCCCGCTTACAATACATTAAACAGCACAGAGACAAGCCTCAAACCTTCTGGCACAAAGTCAGTTGGAGTAATGAGACCTAAATTTAGCTTTTTGGCCACAACCATAAACACTACATTTGGAGAGGAGTCAACAAGGCCTATGATGAAAGGTGCACCAGTCCTACTGTGAAACACGGAGGTGGATCGCTTGTGTTTTGGGGATGTGTGAGCTACAAAGGCACAGGAAATTTGTTCAAAATTGATGCCAAGGTAAATGCAGTATGTTATCAAAAAATACTGGAGGAACACTTGCATTCATCAGCCAGGAAGCTGCGCATGGGACGTACTTGGACATTCCAACATGACAATGATCCAAAACACAAGGCCAAGTTGACCTGTCATTGGCTACAGCAGAATAAAGTGAAGGTTCTGAAGTGGCCATCTCAGTCTCCTGACCTCGATATCATTGAGCCACTCTGGGGAGATCTCAGACGTGCACTTCATGCAAGACAGCCCAAGAATTTACAGGAACTGGAGGCTTTTTGCCAAAAGGAATGGGCAGCTTTACCATCTGAGAAGATAAAGAGCCTCATCCACAAATACCAGACTTAAAGCTGTCATTGGTGTTAAAGGGGGCAATACACGGTATTAAGAACTGGGGTATGTAAACTTTTGATCAGGTCATTTGTCTAGTTTCTGTTGTGATTATGAATTAAAAAGAGTAAACACAGTTGATTGATAATAAATGCCTTCAGCCAAACACTAACCATGAGTGAAAGAAAAGTATTTGTGTTATATATATTCTCTGAAAAATGGTCAAGAAATCATAAATTCTGCCAGGGTATGTAAACTTATGAGCACAACTGTATATAAATAATATTTGATGTATCTTGAAACAAGAATAAGGCCCCTTTCACACGGGCTGTCCGTTCAGGTCCGCCTGTCAGTTTTTTTGGCGGACCTGAACGGACCCTCCATAGACCTCTATGGTGACATGTCCGCTGACATCCGACCCGCTCTGATCCGAAAAAGTGTGACGGAGGAAAAAGCTATTTTTCCATCTGTCTGCGAATCGGATGACGATGGACTCTACGGTCCGTCGTCATCTGATCCCCCACAGAGTGCAGAGACAGACCTGTCATCTTCCTGCACAGCGGGGGATCGATGGAGCGATCCCCCGCTGTGCAGAGCAGGCTCCGTACACGGACACGTCCGTGTGAAAGAGCCCTAAGACAAAGAAGACCCAGGACTGTTGAGCAGTTAGACACCTAGATCAGGCAAGAATGGGACAACATTCCTCCTCGAAAACTTTAGCAATTGGTCTCCTCATTTCCCAGACTTTATAGACTGTTGGGAAAAGAAAATGGATGCAACACCGTGATAAGCATAGCTCTATCCCAACTTTTTTTGAGATAAGATGCTGCCATCAATTAAAAAATTGCCTTATTTGTTTCTTATTGTGGTAAATTTTCTCAGTTTAAACATATTGATATGTTTTCTTTTTTCTATCGTGAATAAAATATGAGTTTGAGATTTACAAACCATTGTATTATGTTTTTATGTAGATTTTACACAATGTCCCAACTTTCTTGGGATTGTAGTTATGGATAGAGTGGAGAGGGATTGGAATGCTTATCAGTTTTTGTTGCTGTCTTTGCCCCTGTTTGGTAAATTCACCTCTCTCTGGACGGATTTCCCTCACTCTGGATGGATTTCCTCTCGCTTCCCGTTTTGTCAGGAAGTGAGGGGAAATCTCTGCAATGGCACACTGACAAGGGTTATAACCTTCCTTTATTTTATCCAAAATGGAAAAAAAAAGTTTGCATTTAGTTACACTATAAATACTGGATCTCCAGAGGAATTCTTACTATATGGAGGCTTTGGATTTTATGTTCCAATATATGGTTGCTGAATATTTATGTGACTATATGACATGTTTATAAATTTTCTTTTCAGATATATATTCTGTATTTATTGAAGAAGCTATTGAATAGCGAAACTAGTCGAAATACCCCATTATATGTACCTGTTTTTATTGTTTAAATTGTTTATGTATTAATAACATTTTGTATATATATTTTATATATACCTGTTTATATATTCATTGATGTATTATCTTCAAAACGTACCGTAATAGTCCACTAGCTCTTTCCCTTCTGGTGGTTCTGGTTGGGGACCAGATCCCCAAATCCCTATTACTGTAAATACTGGCTCTCCAGAGGAATTCTTACTATATGGAGGCTTTGGATTTAATGTTGATCCTAGCATAATATTTTTGTAGTTGTCCGAATTGCAGGAGGTTATGTATAGTGGCGCAGTGGGATTGTACGAATTAAAATATTTATGGGTTATTTTAAATACATTTTTTTGTGAGATAAAACATTTACAACACCAATTTTTTATTTTATGTTTTTGTTATATTATCTGCCTATCAACGAACAAGTTGCCTAAATGGCAGGACATACCATGTTTTCAAGCAAGAAATGAGGTGGTGCACATGTGATATGTTTATCATTCCTTTTGCTTAATAGCATTAAATGGAAAATTTCCCTGCTTCTTACTGGCTTCTCAAGAATATCCAAAATAGTCTGATTATTGTAATGATGGTCAAAAGGAGGGCGTTGCTTTTAAATATTGGGCTTTTTTATTATCACTGTTAAAGCTAGTATCGTTTTTCTTCATCCATGCAGTGAATCCAAAACCCAAGAAAATGCTCAACCACCATCTTTGAAATGTTTCTGTTATTGCTTTCCCATCATAAGTTAAGTCATCTGAGCACAAGCATTCGCTGCAATTCCCACCTGACAGTAAAATCAGTACATGTGAGGTACTCTCCTAATTTATTGTGGATGACTTTCCTAACTTGGCCCTTCGCCAGCAAATGCATCCAATGAAGTATAGAGCAGCTACTGTATATCTTTTGATTTGGTAACCTTCTTGGCGTATCTAAAAAGGCCACCTATTCATCTCATGACTAGCACCCAGATGGTAGTAAAAGTGTCCATACATGGATAATATCATGATTGGCAGTCAATTATTAGAGCAATATTTTTTGTTCTATGGATGGGACAATTAATTATTGAGTAAAAAAGCACAATGAGCACACTGAGGTCCTAAATCCTAAAATGATCTGGTTGGTTGCTATGGGTTATGCATACTACAGGATACACTGTAGTTAGAAGCTAAGTGGATTTCTGTCAGGAGTAATGCCGCATACACACGAGCGGAATTTCCGTCGGAAAAATCTTGGATGGTTTTTCAGACGGAATTCCGCTCAAGCTTGGCTTGCATACACACGGTCACACAAAAGTTTGCTGATTTTCCGACTGTCAAGAACGTGGTGACGTACAACACTACCACGAGCTGAGAAAATGAAGTTCAATGCTTCCGAGCATGGGTCAAATTGTTTCTGAGCATGCATAGGAATTTTGCACGTGGAATTGGTACAGGCGATCGGAATTTTTCCGACTGAAAAATTGAGAACATGCTCTCAATATTTTGCTGGCTGGAATTCCAGCAAAAGTCCGATGGAGCATACACACGGTCGATTTTTCGGACCAAAAGCTCTAATTGGACTTTTGCTGGCGGAATTTCCACTCGCGTGTACGGGGCATTACAGGTATTTTTAAGATCTGAACCGATCTGTTTAGGCATTCAAATAGATCTGCATTAACCACTTCAGCCCCGCAAGGTTTTCCAACCTTAATGACCAGGCCAATTTTTGCTATACGGCCATGCTTTACTTTAACTGACGTTGCGGGGTCGTGCGATGCTGTACCCAAACAAAATGATGTCCTTTTTTCCCCCCACAAATAGAGCTTTCTTTTGGTTTTATTTGATCACCTCTGCGGTTTTTATTTTTTGCGCTATAAACAGAAAAAACTGACAGTTTTGGGGAGAAAATATTTATTTTTTACTTTCTGCTATAAAACGCATCCAATAAAATTTTTTTCAAAATCTAATTTCTTCATCAATAGGCCAATATATATTCTACATATTAATTCAAGGAAAACTGCGCTGGACAATACTACAAGAAAAGAAAGAAAAGCCTATAGCAGCAACACCAAGTGCTATATTACACAAAAATATGGGAAAAAGAAGAGTCGCGCTGAATTAAAAAATTACAAAATATTATAAATAATCAAAAAAAAAGAATATGATGGTTGAAATCATACACCAAATGTGCTAATCATGAAATAACAAAACAAATATAACAGCTGCAAAAAAACTTTATACAATAATCTTGTGAGAAATGGTGACAAACGTGACTAGCACTGTCTGTAAATTGTATAAATATAATGCCTGAAATAGTCCATAATAAATCCTGAAGAAAGTCCTGTGAACAAAAAACACAACTCCAAACTATATACGTGCACAGCAAAGTGACAGTCCAAATAGTGTTGGTGACAATGAAAAATGAAGTGACTGAAGTGTTCAGCAATCCCACCATCGTCTGTAGTGCTTGCTTACCAGCTTCCAGAGATTAAGTGATTGTGGCTATTGCCCAGCCAGGGCCTTTTCCTCACAGTAATAGGACCAATCCCGACGTCCTGTATGGGGGGGGGGGGGGGGGGTTCTGTTTAGGCTGCTGGGCTGTGGGCTCCAAGTACTTTCCACTGGTAACAGCTCTCAGTATCCCGCAATGGGCATAACAGGGGCTCGTACATGGAAGAAAGGATGCCAGAAAGGGATCATAGGTAAAACCCGCGTGGGCTAATTTATTTAAAATTAACGCACTACAATGTGCATACAGCCGAACGATCGGCAGATCCTGTTGGCCATCGCGGCCGCCAGACCCACCGATTGGCTCCCACTGTGAGAGCGGGCAGCCGGCAGCGTGCCCCAGACCCAGAAGAGAAGACAACGTACAGGTACGTTTTTTTACGCAGCCGGGCTGCCTTGCCGCAGTAAATGTGCGGTGGGTGGTCCAGAAGCAGTTCATTCAAAAAAGCCTATTAATGCACAGTTTTGGCCATGTTGATTATAAGCTTATCATAAAAGCTCTTGCCATTCCTCAGAAAGTATGCCAGCCTTGTACACTCCTTGCTCTTATTATGTATGTGACCGGGCACCATTGTGTTCTCCATAAGAACGGGTCCTGGTCACGTTACCTTCCTATAGCACGTCACAGGACTCGGTCATGACCCACCCACTTCAGTTGATTGGAGGCTATGCAAACAGACAAGCAGACAGTTTTCACTTCCCACAATTCCTAATGACTTAAGAGAAATGTAGTACTTTATGCCAGAGAGGATGTGATGTTAAGCAATTTCATATCTTCTCCCCCTAGTGCACTGAAAGACTTATTTTATTCGGCACAGATTGTGATATCATTGATTCAAGAAATCTTCATTTACCGAAATGGCAATTCTTTAATAACACAGAGCAGCAGTTTTATTTGGCATGGGATCCAGTTAATGTTTATTTAACCACTTAAGCTCCGGACCATTTGGCTGACCAAAGACCAGAGCACTTCTTGTGATTCGGCACTGCGTCGCTTTAACTGACAATTGCGCGGTCGTGCGACGTGGATCCCAAACAAAATTTACATCCTTTTTTAAAGAGCTTTCTTTTGGTGGTATTTGATCACCTCTGTTGTTTTTAATTTTTTGCGCTATAAACAAAAATAGAGTGACAATTTTTTTACTTTTTGCTATAATAAATATCCCCAAAAAAATATATATAAAAAAAAATATTTTTCCTCAGTTTAGGCCTATACGTATTCTTCTACATATTTTTGGTAAAAAATTGCAATAAGCGTTATTGATTGGTTTGCGCAAAAGTTATAGTGTCTACAAAATAGGGGTTAGTCTTATGGCATTTTTATTAATAATTTTTTTTTACTAGTAATGGCGGCGATCTGGGATTTTTATTGTGACTGCGACATTATGGAGGACACATCGGACAATTTTGACACATTTTTGGGACCATTGTCATTGTTACAGCGATCAGTGCTATAAAATTGCACTGATTACTGTAAAAATTACACTGGCAGTGAAGGGGTTAAACACTAGCTGGCTAGGAAGGGGTTAAGTGTGTCCTGGGGAGTGATTGTAACTGTTAGGGGGTGTGGCTACGTGCGACACATCACTGATCATAGCTCCCGATCACAGGGAGCTGGGATCACTGACAGTGTCACGAGGCAGAACGGGGAGATGCTTGTTTACATTAGCATCTCCCCGTTCTTCAGCTCTGTGAGAAGATCGCGAGTATCCCCGCGGACATCGAGTCCGCGGGACCCGCGATCCTACTCACTGAGCTCGTGGCAGGGTCCCGCGCGCACACAACCACAATACAGGTACGCCCATTTGCCCAGCCGTGCCATTCTGCCGACTTAAATGTACATGTGGCAGTTGGCAAGTGGTTAAAGCAGTATTAAACCCAAAAATGTTATTTATTGCAGCTTAATAAGCCTTAGATGTGGTGGTTGCATTAGTTTTCTTTTTTTAAGGCTTTTTTCCCCGCTGTTTTCACCTGGTGATCTGGACCGCAACACACCTCCTGTAATAGAGCGCCTCCACTCTAGATGGAGGAGCAAACCTTAGACAGCAGCGTGAGCGTTGGATGCACTAACAAATTGAAGCCAAACTTCAGTTAACACTTTTTAAGCATTTTTCCTATTCAGATAAAGGTTTGACATAAAAGCTGATCATAGTAGGTAACCCTGACAGTTTCTTCACCCTATAACTGCTGCTTCAGATTACCTGTCGGATTACCAGGTGAAAATAACGGAAATAAAGCCTAAAAAAAGAACACCATATTGATGTGTGAAGGCAGCAGGGGATGACATGTGCCATGTTTTTATTTAAGCTGTTAAGTAAGTAATTTTTAATAACATATCAGATTTTCATTTGCGCAAGGTCCAGATGAGCAGAGATCAGCAAAAGAAAAAAAAGCTACTTGTTTATTTTTAGCTGTCTATACAGGCACTGCCAAGAATGGATTTATTGATGGATATTTATATAAACCTATTTTCACGTTGGTTTGGTGTTCTTTTATTCCCCAGAGTGGTGATAGTTGTGGCAATGTATTAAATCATGAGTGTTCAACCTGTGGCCCTCCAGCTGTTATGAACCTCCAAGTCCCATCAAGCATCTGCCTTTGGGAGTCATGCTTCTGCCTATCAACCTTGCAATGCCTCATGGGTTTTGTAGTTCCACAACAGCTGGAGGGCCACAGGTTGAGCCCCAAGGCAGTAAATGATATCTAAAACCAAGAAAAAAATCTGATATGTTGCAGCTTGCCAGTCCTTAGATGTGGTGCCTGCATTTGTTTTCATTCTAAAAACTATTTTCATTAAGTACAGAAATACCCATTAAAAAATGCAGTATTCTCTACGTTCTATGACAGCATAAACAGTGTTTCCTTGCTTCTAGTCTTCTTCAGTAAATCACTAATTCCCCTGCCATCTATGTAATGGAGATAAAGAGAGGAGGACATGTTTGTAGTCCAAATCAGGAGGGCAGTCTAGGGTGAAAACCATGACTCCCTTCATGGATACAATAGACTGAGTGACCGTAGCCACCCTAAGACAATAAGGCCCCTTTCACATTCGCTTGCCCAGCGGGGATCGCTCCGTTGATCCCCACTAAGCCGGCGGATGATAGGGCTGTCCCACACTGTGTAGGTACCGCCCTGTCAGATCTCCGCTCTCCTCTATGGGGGGATCGGATGAACACAGACCATCTGCAGAGGGATAGAAAAATAGGATTTTCCTCCGTCTGCAGAATCGGACCATAGCGGGGACGGATGATATCGGGTGTCAGTGGATGTTCATCTGCTGACACCCATTGTCCCATAGGGATGCATGTATGTCCGTATTTCATCCGAAAACGGATGGATAAAATAGGGACATACGGTCCGCACGTGTGAAAGGGGCCTTAGGGGTTGATTTACTAAAACTGGAGAGTGCAAAATCTGGTGCAGCTGTGCATAGAAATCAATCGGCTTCCAGATTTTATTGGCAAAGCTTAATTTTACAGGCTGAAGTTAAAAGCTGATTGCTACCACACACAGCTGCACCAGATTATGCACTCTCCAGCTTTAGTAATCAACCCCTAATGTGGGGTACACACTATAAAAATTCTCGTACAACAAAAAAAGGCTTTTTTGTTTATTGTTTCTGATCATGCGCAGTATTTCGCTGCTGATTTTTTTCGTATGACTTTGCCCCTTCGGAAATGTTCATATGGCAGGTGAGAATTGGCTGTCAACAGTTGTGTACACGCTATCATAAAATCATAAAATCTTTCCTCCGACGAAAATGTTCACCCAATTTTTTTTTTTTTTTGTGTACGAGCCTTAAGTGTGCAAGTAACAGGATACCCAGGTGAAAATAAAAGAAAAAAACAACTATAGTTACCGCATGTAAAGATTGGTAAGCTGCAATATATTACATTTTTGTTTTTGACTTTGGACATGCTTTAACCTGAAAATAACACATAAATCTTTTATAGTTTTACATGTGTATTGAGACCCTTAGGGAATAATGATCATAAACTAGAAAACTGATGAGTTTCTGCTATATTTAGGTCTGAACCTAAAAGTTGACTGAATTGAAAAATGATGCTATATACTTTGAAACATACCTATTAGTACTTTATAGAAGTTTTCTGAAAGAAGTTAAGTTTCCTTACAGAAAAAAAAAAAAGCTTTGCCATTTGATCCCCTTGCATTACCTCCAGCAGCAGTGAAGTGCGTAGTATTAAAACATAATTACAGGGTAGAGAGAGGAGAAAGCGCCAGTGTCTCTTACCATGAGATCTCTCAATTGTTCTGCATGGAATAAAAAGAGCATTCAGGCATGCTGGAGAATAACTGTCAGAAATCTTCGGCAACTGGCTCTTTGTGAGGCTTTTAAAGGCCTTTCAGGGAATTACATTTAATTAACACAAAAATAAGTGGGAGAATGAAAGAACCCTCGTTTCAGGGAAATGTAAAGTGTTATAAAATTTCATAATGTTAATACATTAGTAATGTAACCAGAATAGGCGACAGCGAAGAAGTGATGATGTTTGACTCTCACAGTACTTATTAGAGAAATATTTGTCTTCCTCTTTACTTTTTTATGAAGGGTAACTTAATGTCTCTAATGCTTTGCCTTTTTATCCCCATCTCCATTGTGGAGATTACAAATTGAGCTTGTGACATAATGGATCATCCTTCTTTAGTTGAAAGTGCTACGTGGACTTGTAGCTGCTTATTGCGGAGAAATACTGGAGCTTTCGGTCTGAGGATAGATCTTCTCTTTCATGTTTGCAACCCAGACTTTACCTCTCCCGCGATCATTTATCCTGAAGTTCATTTTTCTGGCATCAGTTCCAGGAACCAGGCGCACAAAACTTCTCATCACATAAAGATCATAACCCAAATTTAGCCATATTGGAATTATATTTCAGTTCTTGCTTTTATATTGGCGTCACCGTTTTCATGAGTTCAGGACCCAGTGTGAATTCTTTTATGCTGGGCCACTAAAAGTAAAATACAACTTGACTTATAAAAAAAAAAGCTCTCATACTTACACATAGACCTAAAGGCACATGTAAAATCGCTCTTGGTTATTTGCTAAACTTAATTTAAACTTTGCAATACTACTATTACCCAATTATATAGTAATTTCTTGTCGCCTCTTACCCAACCACCGAAGTATCAAATCAGGCTTCAAATTTTAAAGTGTATTTAAAGACAAAACTTTTTATCTTTTTTAGATTTAGGCAGAGATTAGAGTGGTGGGGACATCACAATTTTAATGAGGTCATATTGCGACAATTGGTGACAACAGAGTGTGCAAAACCAGGTCACATATATATATATATATATATATAGTAGCTGGAGTGTGTTGGCATAATGTGTCCCTGTATAGTATACAAAACAACAATGCCCAAAATATAGCCCATTCAGCAAGAATGCACATAGGAAATGTAAGTAGTTACATAATTCGCAACTTGACTAATAATCCATAAAAATTTGATTCCTGTACATTATCTCTCTACGGAGAATTAGAAACTCGTATATCTGCAAGGAGAAACCGGGTCATTAAAGAGAGCAAAACTGGGCATAATACATCACCAACTTTTAACAATCCATCCAGCACCTGACTTACTTCCACAGATACATAGTATACAGCCAACATTTTATGATGGACCTCTCCAATCATCTCTATGGCCTAAGAACCTGAAAGCTAGAAGCATTTCATGACTTGGGTTTCGCCGGAAATAAACAGCGCCATTGGGAAATTGGGGAAAGCATTTTATCACACCAATCTTGGTGTGGTCATATGCTTTGAGGGCAGAGCAGAGATCTAGGGTCTAATTGACTCAATTTTTTTCCAAAAAGAGTACCTCTCACTACTTATTGCTATCATAGGGGATATTTACATTCCCTGTGATAACAATAAAAATTCTAAAAAAAAATAATTAATGAATGGAAGTTTAAAAATAAAATAAAAAAGCAAAATAAATAATAATACAAAATAAACACCCCTGTCCCTCTGTGCTCACACGAAAAGGCAAACACAAGCGTTGGTCTTGTGTCGTATGTAAACAGCATTTTCACCATGCAAGTGAGGATTTACCATGAAGGTCAGATTGGGGGCAGTAATTTTAGCAGTAGACATCCTCTATAAATCTAAAGTGGTAACCTGTAAAGGCTTTTAAAGGCTTTTAAAAATGTATGTAGTTTGTAGCCGCTGCATTTGTGTGCAATTTTAAAGCATGTCGTGTTTGGTATCCATGTACTCGGCATAAGATCATCTTTTTTATTTCATCAAACATTTGGGCAATATAGTGTGTTTTAGTGCATTAAAATTTAAAAAAGTGTTTTTTTTCTCAAAAAATTGTGTTTGAAATTTGCTGTGCAAATACTGTGTGAAAAAAAAAATTGCAACACCCACCATTTTAATCTGTAGGGCCTTTGCTTTAAAAAAATATATATAATGTCTGGGGGTTCAAAGCAATTTTCTAGCAAAAAAAAATATTTTTTCATGTAAACAAAAAGTGTCAGAGAAAGGGCTTTGTCTTCAAGTGAAAGTGATTAGAAGAGTGGGTGATGTGTGACATAAGCTTCTAATGTTGTGCATAAAATGCCAGGACAGTTCAAAACCCTCCCAAATGACCCCTTTTTGGAAAGTAGACACCCACTAGCTATTTGCTGATAGGCATGTTGAGTCCATGGAATATTTTATACTTTGCCACAAGTTTTGGGAAAATTACAAACTTTTTTTTTTGTTTTGCACAAAGTCGTCACTAAATGATATATTGCTCAAACATGCCATGGGCATATGTGGAATTTAACCCCAAAATGCATTGTGCTGCTTCTCCTGAGTACAGGGATACCACATCTGAGACTTTTTGGGAGCCTAGCCGTGTACAGGACCCCATAAACCAATCATCGCCTTCAGCCTTTTTAAGGGCGTAAAATGGTGATTTCACTTCCTCACTACCCATCACAGTTTCTGAGGGCATGAAATGTCAAGATAGCACAAAACCCCCACAAATTACCCCATTTTGGAAAGTAGACACTTCAAGCTATTTGCTGAGAGGCATGTTGTGTCCATGGAATATTTTATATAGTACCATAAATAATAATATTTTGACACAGGTTTTGGGAAAATTTAATATTTTTTTTTTTTTTTACACAAAGTTGTCACTAAATGATATATTGTTCAAACATGCCATGGTTATATGTGGAATTACACTCCAAAATACATTCTGCTGCTTTTCCGGAGTATGGGGATACCACATGCAAGACTTTTTGGGAGCCTAGCCGAATACAGGACCCCGAAAACCAAGCACCGCCTTCAGGCTTTTCTAAAGGCGTTAAATTGTGATTTCAATTTTCAAAACTTTGTGACAAAAAGCGAGATCTGCAAAATACTCAACATGCCTCTCAGCAAATAGCTTGGGGTGTCTACTTTCCAAAATGGGGTCATTTGGGGTGTTTTGTGCTATCTGGGCATTTCATGGCCTCTGAAATTGTGATAGGCAGTGAGGAGTTGAAATCAAAAATTTACACCCTTAGAAAGCCTGGAGGCAGTGATTGTTTTTCGGGGGGGCACCGTACGCAGTTAGGCTCCCAAAAAGTCTCACACATGTGGTATCCCCATACTCAGGAGAAGCAGCAGAATGTATTTTGGGGTGTAATTCCACATATAACCATGGCATGTGTGAGCAATAAGTCATTTAGTGACAACTTTGTGTAATTTTTATTTATTTTTGTAATTTTTCAATCACAAAAAAATAAAATATTCAATGGGCTCAACATGCTTCTCAGCAATTTCCTTGGGATGTCTACTAAACTAAAAGCTGCGTAAATTACAGAAAATGTTATCACCAATAAATATACGCTTGTTGACATTTTTTTTTCCAAAGACATGTGGCTGAATACATTTTGGCCTAAAAGTATGACTAAAATTGAGTTTATTGGATTTTTTTAATAACAAAAATTAGAAAATATCATTTTTTTTTTCAAAATTTTCGGTCTTTTTCCATTAATATTGCAAAAGAAAAAATCGCAAAGGCAATCAAATACCATCAAAAGAAAGCTATATTTGTGAGAAAAAAAGGACGCAAATTTTGTCTGGGTACAGCATTGCATGACTGCACAATTACCAGTTAAAGCAGTGCAGTGCCAAATTGTAAAAAGTACTGGTCATTGAGCAGCCAAATCTTCCGGTGCTGAAGTGGTTAAAGATTCATTTTCAGGTCTGTGTTAAGTTAAAGCGTAACTTAACCCACATCATAAAAAAACTATCAATAAAGTCTGCCTACACCATGCTATTGCCAAATAATAAAGATTTGATTTCAAATATATACAGTATCTCACAAAAGTGAGTACACCCCTCACATTTTTGTAAATATTTTATTATATCTTTTTACGTGACAACACTGAAGAAATTACACTTTGCTACAATGTAAATTAGTGAGTGTACAGCTTGTATAACAATGTAAATTTTCTGTCCCCTTAAAATAACTCAACACACAGCCATTAATGTCTAGACCACTGGCAACAAAAGTGAGCACACCCCTAAGTGAAAATGTCCAAATTGAGCCCAAAGTGTCAGTATTTTGTGTGGCCACCATTATTTTCCAGCACTGCCTTAACCCTCTTGGGAATGGCGTTCACCAGAGCTTCACAGGTTGCCACTGGAGTCCTCTTCCCTGCCTCCATGACAATATCACTGAGCTGGTGAATGTTAGAGACCTTGTGCTCCTCCACCTTCCATTTAAGGATGCCCCACAGATGCTCAATAGGATTTAGATCTGGAGACATGCTTGCCCAGTCCATCACCTTTACCCTCGGCTGCTTTAGCAAGGCAGTGGTAGTCATGGAGGTGTGTTTGGCGTCGTTATCATGTTGAAATACTGCCCTGCGGCCCAGTCTCCAAAAGCAGGGGGATCATGCTTGGCTTTAGTATGTCACAGTACATGTTGGCATTGATGGTTATCTCAATAAACTGTAGTTCCCCAGTGCTGGCAGCACTCATGCAGCCCCAGACCATGACACTCCCACCACCATGCTTAACTGTAGATGAGACACACTTGTCTTTGTACTCCTCACCTGGTTGCTGCCACACACGCTTGACACCATTTGAACCAAATACGTTTCTTTGTCTCTTCAGATCAGTTTAAGTAATCCATGTCCTTAGTCTGCTTGTCTTCAGCAAACTGTTTGCAGGCTTTCTTGTGCATCATTTTTAGAAGAGGCTTCCTTCTGCGACATCTATTTCCCAAAGGCAACCTCTGGATATGACGTGGACCATGTGCACTCAACTTCTTTGGTTGACCATGGCAAGGCCTATTCTGAGTGGAACCTGTCCTATTAAACCAGTGTATGGTCTTGGCCACCGTGCTGCAGCTCAGTTTTAGGGTCTTGGCAATCTTCTTATAGCCTATGCCATCTTTATGTAGAGCAACAATTCTTTTTTTCAGATCCTCAGAGTTCGGCCATGAGGTGCCATGTTGAACTTCCAGTGACCAGTATGAGAGTGAGAACGACAACACCAAATTTAACACACCTGCTCCCCATTCACACCTGAGACCTTGTAACACTAATGAGTCACATGACACTGGGGTGAGAAAATGGCTAATTGGGCCCAATTTGGACATTTTCACTTAAGGGTGTACTCACTTTTGCTGCCAGCGGTTTAGATATTATTGGCTGTGAATTGTTATTTTGAGGGGACAGCAAATTTACACTGTTATATAAACTGTACACTCACTACTTTACATTGTAGCAAAGTGTCATTTCTTCAGTGTTGTCACATGAAAGATATAATAAAATATTTACAAAAATGTGAGGGATGTACTAACTTTTGTGAGATACTGTATTTGTACGGCAATTTAAAACCGTATTGATATTCGTTATTAATTCTTACTCTGAATGCCAAAGGCTGTTGTTTTTTTTTTTTTTGTTTGTTTCTGTTTAACATGTGACCAGCAGCAGAGTTCTAGAAGCTCCTCCTGCTTATGTTTCCCTTTTTTATAAAAAAATAATTAGAGTGCCATCATCCACATACAGAAATAGCAGGGACAATAGAAATTATTCATTATGTCTTCAGTAATGCCTTAAAAGGGAAAGTCCAGCCAAAATTGGGTTAAGATAATAAAAGGGGACAACAGGAGACGATTCCCCCATGTCTCCATGTATTGGAATAAATGGACTATCTGGGTACCCAATTGATTACAAATAAAGGTAAAATATAAATATGGGGGAATCGTCCCCTGTTGATCCCTTTTGTCGATGCTAGGGTGATGGGAACAGTATACATTGCATCCGGAAAATATTCACATCGCTTCACTTTTTCCAAATTTGGTTATGTTACAGCTTTATTTAAAAATAGATTCAATTTATTATTTTCCTCAAAATTCTACCCCATAATGCCATCGTGAAAGAAGTTTGTTTGAATTTTTTACTAATTTATTAAAAATAAAAAAATATTAAAAAATCACAGGTATATAAGTATTCACAGCCTTAGCCATGACACTCAATATTGAGCTCAGGTGCATCCGGTTTCCACTGGTCATCCTTGACATGTTTCTACAACTTGATTGGAGTCCACTTGTGGTAAATACAGTTGATTGGACATGATTTTGGAAAGGCACACCCCTTTCTTAATAAGGTCCCACAGTTAATCGTGCATGTCAGGATTGTATTGATGCACAGATCTGGGAAAAGGTACAGAAAAAGTTCTGCAGCATTGAAGGTCCCAATGAGCACAGTGGTCTCCATCATCCGTGAATTGAAGAAGTTTGGAACCACTGGGACTCTTCCTAGGGCGGACCGTGGGAGAAGGGCCTTAGTCAGGGAGGTGACCAAGAACCTGATGGTCACTCTGACAGAGCTCCAGCATTTCTCTGTGGAAAGAGGAGAACGTTTCAGAAGAACAACCATCTCTGCAGCATTCCACCAATCAGGCCTGTATGGTAGAGTGGCCACACGGAAGTCACTTCTCAGTAAAAGGCACATGACAGCCCACCTGGTGTTTGCCAAAAGGCACCTGAAGGAATCTCAGACCATGAGAAACAAAATCTTCTGGTCTGATGAAAAAAAGATGGAACACTTTGGCCTGAGTGGCAAACGTCATGTCTGAAGGAAACCAGGCACCGCTCACCTGGCCAATACCATCCCTACAATGAAGCATGGTGGTGGTAGCATCATGCTGTGGGGATGTTTTTCAGCGGCAGGAACTGGGAAACTAGTCAGGATCAAGGGAAAGATTAATGCAGCAATGTACAGACCTCAGACTTGGGAAAAGGTTCATCTTCCAACAGGAGAAAGACCCTAAGAACACGGCCAAGATAACAAATGAGTGGCTATGGGACTGTAAATGTCCTTGAGTGGCCCAGCCATAGCCCAGACTTGAACCGATTGAACATCTCTGGAGAGATCAGAAAATGGCTGTGCACCGACACGCCCCATCCAACCTGATGAAGATTGAGAGGTCCTGCATAGAAGAATTGGAGAAACTGCCCAAAAATATGTGTGCCAAGTTTGGAAGTATCATACTCAAAAAGACTTGAGGCTGTAATTGGGGCAAAAGGTGCTTCAACAGAGAATTGAGCAAAGGCTGTGAATACTTATGTACATGGGATATTTTTTGTTTTTTATAAATTTGCAAAGATTTCAAACAAACTTCTTTCATGTTGTCATTATAGGTTATTGTTTGTAGAATTTTGAAAATAATTAATTTAATCCATTTTGGAATAAGGCGGTAAAAAAACAAAACGTGTAAAAATTGAAGCGCTGTGAATACTTTCTGGATGCACTGTACTTCTCAATTAAAACCTTTACTTGAGGCATTCCCCTTATTACACTCTAAAACTAATAGGGCTGCAACTAACGATTATTTTCATAATCGATTAGTTGGCCGATTATTGTTGCGAATAATCGATTAATCGGTTAATAAGCTTAAAGAAAAAAGAAAAAGTGTGGTGTATAATTTAGTTAATATGTAAAGTTTAAAAAAAAAAAAGCAATTTATTCTTAAATATCTCTATGCCGTGGTAAATATAAATAACCAACTAGGGAGCAAAATATTTAATCCACTCTGAGAATAACAGACAGAAGAGATATACTTTTTTTTGGCCAATTAGTTGTTGGGCAGATTAAAAAACACAAATTGATGCATTACATGCGTTTCTGCAGCTTCTCCATTGAAGTATATTAAACCAAAAAAGCACTGTTTTGCGTAAAAAAAAAAAAAAAGTCCCTGACCCTTTCCAAACAGCAGTGGCTGAAAAAAGCATAGAAGTGAACGTGTCCCATAGGAAACCATGTAAATGAACTGTAGTGCGTTTCTGCAAAAAGCACCAAAAATCACATAGGTGTAAACCAGGCCTGAGACGTTTAGTAACATAATGGGGGTTAAAAAAACTAGATAAGAAAATTAACCCTTTATAGTACAAAAAAGCAGATAATCACTACTGTAGGGGTTCATTTTTTTTACTGTAGAACTGTGAAAGTAGTATTTACAGTAGAAATTATTTGCTCTTTTTGTACTATAAAAGAGCTAATTTTTTTTTTTTTTTAACCCCATTATGTTACTGGCCGATTAATCGATTATGAAAATAGTAATCGATTCATTTCATAATCGATTAGTTGTCGATTAATCGATTAGTTGTTTCAGCCCTAAAAACGAAGATACAATTACTCTTCATATTAACGCTTTCCCTCTCTTATCTTAAAATTAACGCTTATCCAAAACCCTAAAACCTATAGTTGAATATATCATAGCAAGAACATGCAGCAAAGTGCATTTGGGGGACGCCCCCTTGGACTTTAAAGGGCAGAGGAGAGTAATCAAAAGTAGAATTTGTAAGAAAAAGGCACAAGAGTGCCAAGTATTGATATACAAAAGTCGAAAATATACTGTGTGTGAACACAATTCATTTAAAAAGTATATCAATACATCAATACATCAATAAATCATCGTCAACAAGACATATATATATACACATATATATATATATATATATATATATATATATATATATATATATATATATATATATATATATATATATATATATATATATATATATATAAATACCCAAAGCTAATAATCCAGGATACTGCTCAAAATAAATTGAGATCAGTCAAATAGATTTGTAGCATACATCCCGACATGTTTCGGAAATTCGCAGTGGTACATGTCTTTTCCTTCATCAGGGGAGGTTTATGGTTGTGTAAATGATTTTCATATCTGTAACATAGATATATATGTATAATAATAATTGCACAGTAGTATATGAAAAGCATCAAAATACTATATTCTCTTTGAAACTTATACTTAACACTATAGTGCAATATACCTTTGTATGTCTTATCTGTCAGCTAGAGATTTTTTGTGTGTGAGTACCCTTCCAAAAGCACATGGAGTCGGGATCATGTAACTCCAGTGTCCATTTGCGGGAGTTACATCATCAATGCCTACCCAGTGAGTGGAGAGAAAAGATGCTGCTTTAGAAGAAGCTGAGAAAAGACGGCAGTGGTGACGGACAGATCCGTGCTGGAGAAGGCACACTAGGAGCTAAATCCGTCATAATGTGCATTTATCTGGTGCATACTTGCACATTATGGTAAGATCTACCTCCTGCAGTCATGCTTTAGCTTGGCACTTAACCCTCAAAATCATAAGTGTACCCGTTGACATTTGATCTTGAATCTAAATCAAGTTCTAACACGACCTTCCCCCTGCAGATCTGTATTTATCTTATCAGGCATCTAAAATAATGGACCATTCCAGGTCGGAATCAGTGGTGAAAGCCATCTGTCTTTCTGATATCTCAAAGTGGAGAACAGGTGATTTGATTGCATGGAATATCGCATATCCTTAGGTTTACTGCACTCGTACTTTAATCTTTCACTTGAATGAATCGTGATCATAGCAAAGGCAGCACATCATCATGTATTGCTTGCACAGGGTAGGAAAAAACAAACTAGGTATGACCAGTATTACAATGATAGAAAACAGGAGAAATAACTTGTAGTATAAGCTATGTGCCATAGTCCGTGTACAGCTGCAGGTGTTTGAGCTTTGTTAATTCTACATATAATATTATGTATTCAGTAGCTGGTATGGAAGGTGAGACCTGCTTTGTTTATGTGTGACCCCTGCTGCAGTTGTCTGCATTGAGTAGATGCGAGCATTAAAGCTTTGATTTGCACAGGGTATAGGCAGCGGGGAGGAGCGTTTTGCCACAGAGTGCATTAGACCTAAGCATAAAGCATTCAGCTCTGGCTGTCACTTTTTTAATTAGATGAAACAAGGCCGAACACTAATGAAACCTGACTCTCTTATTAACATTCTGAAAGGTTTGGGATGCATGTCTGAAGGGGAATCTGTTGAGGGAAACATTATTTGTTTTTCTAGTGATGGCCTATAGTACCTTCCTGCCTCAGTCCTCTTCCATATTACCTGTGTCTGTATTATCATTCTCTCCTACAGTTAGGCGAATATGGGTTCAGGATGTTATTTTAACATTTTCATTTGACAATGTTCAGTTTAGGTGTGGTATTATCTCCGGATAAAAATATGCTATGCCATTTGTACATTGGAGGAGATTTGTATCCCTTCTGTGCTTTTTGTGAATGATGAAAACGAGACAAGTATTAAAATAGCTTTCTAACCAGTTTACTTCTTTTATCCTGCAGCACCAGGTTTACATTGCACAGTGGGGGCTTTGTTAAGCTCCAAATCAGGTATTGGGATTTTTATTTTATTTTTTTGGCAAGCTAAAAGATTCTTTTAATTTAATTTTTTATTTGTAAACAGTGTTTTTTTTACTTTTACACTAAATAAGCCCCCATTCACAGTTGAGAGATGTCCAGCTTGTTTCTCTAGGCCTATGTTCAACATGCAGAATCACAAATGGAGCGAGTACAAAGAGGTAATAAAGGGTCTGGAGGATATTAGTTATGAAGAAGGTTACGAGCACTAAACTTATTCTCTCTGGAAAAGAGACGCTTGAGAGGGGATATGATTTCAATTTGCAAATACCGTACTGGTGACTCCACAATAGGGATAAAACTTTTTTGCGCAAGGGAGTTTAACAGACACGTGGCCACTCATTAGAAGAAAAGAGGTTTAACCTTAAACTATGTAGAGGGTTCCTTACTGTAAAAGCAGCAAGGATGTGGAATTTCCTTCCACAGTACATATCTGTACAGTACATATCTGGCCAAATGCAAAATCTTCATATGTGTCCCGGTCATGAAGATTATAGCAAATCACGGCCGCTGGAGGTGCTCACAGGGCTGAAGGAGATGTAGAGGCAGTCTGCCCCCCAAGCTGACACAATTTCCGCCCTATAGCTGACACAATTTCCGGAACTTCTCCCCCAGCCCTGTGAGCACCTCCAGCAACTGTGATATGCTATCATCGGCGGGGCCCGGGACACCTATGAAGATTTTGCATTTGGCCAGATATGTACTGAGAGTGCTAACATTTTTAATAAACTGCCCACTAGATTGCGCTTTTCCCTTTCTATACACATACACAGGAGCAGTGGGGGAAATTGCATGCTGTTTGGACTGGAATCACACCACATTCCTGTTCAAATGGCAATGCGATTCTTTGCAGTGTGTTTTGTGCCATGTTTTTGTATTGACACAAATCGCACCGCAGAGTATCAGTACTCAGTGGAAGGAAGAGAGGAAAGATCCCTGGTGCTGTACATCCATGGAGTCCTATGGTGGTATGAGAGACAAACCTCAGCCTGGGCTCCTGCCAGGCCATGCCCCCTTATGTGTTTCGTTCCGCCCCCCGGAGCTTAGTCATGGGGGTCACAGTGTGTATCGGTACTCCGTATCAGCCAGTACTTAAGCGAAAGTATTGGTACTTGTACTAGCCAATAAAAAAGCTGTATTGGTGCAACCCCAGTATGCAGGCATTTTTTCTCCTGTAGACTTAAATGGGTGCACTTGTAAATTAGCAGCACATGCATTTGCATGGATTTTCGCATTCATTTTGCTCCTTAAAAAATCACCCTTCTCCTCTAAATCTGCCTCCTTGCCCAGCCTGAGAAACAAATGCCTGAAGTTTGATACATGTGCAAATAACACTTGAAAGAAACACTTATATATCACTTGTAAAAACGTGTGTAAATATGCTTTGTGCAGGTTTAATGCCGGCTTAAAGATCACCATAAAGGAAGTGCAGTCTTTGCTACAATTACAAAAAACGTGGCTCATTCTTCTTCTGCTGTTGCTTGTCTCTGGAAGGTATTCACAGTCAAGACAAGCTGTATCCATGAATCAACCATCTCCTTCAATGCTGTTGTCGGATCAGCCACATCAGGAGGGGAGGGGCAGGTCAAACCTCATAACTATTGTTAGAAAGTACTTGGGGGAAGTGCTCCATGTACAGTGTACCCTAAGGGGTAGGACCCCAGAGTAAATTCTAAAATAAGGTCTTCTTTAAAGCCTAACTCCACTTTTATTGGCCCTTTAAATACTTAATTTCAGCTGAACTATTTACTGCACTAACAGGTGTGCTGTATTACCTGTATGTAGCCTCAGCTACATACAGTATACTGCACTGTGTGCCGGCAGTGGGACGGAGACTTCTCATTCCACACCTGTAACAAAAGCCATGGGCAACTTTTCATTCTCGGAAGGAAACAAAGCTTCCTCTGGTTGTAGTGGAGAGGTGGGGGAATGATGTCACAATCCACTCCTCAGCCAATCAGAGGAAGCTCTATATTCATTCATAGCTACCCATAAATAACAAGGCAGTGCTCAGCCCCACTCTATTTTGTTCCTGGGCATGGAACGGGAAGTCTTTGTCCCACTGTTGGAACACAGTGCTGTATACTGTAGGTCAGTGGTCATCAACCCTGTCCTCAGGGCCCACTAAGGGGCCAGGGTTGCAAGATAACTGAAATACATCACAGGTGATATAATTTGCTGCTCATTGATTGCAGTATTCTAGTCAGCATCTCTCCAAGGTAATACATAAAACCTGGCCCTTTAGTGGGCCCTGAGGACAGGGTTGATGACCACTGCTGTAGGTAGCTGAAGCTGCATACAATTAATACAGCGCGCCCAGCAAGCGTACCTTGGGAGGGACATTTATTGTGGAGTTATGCCCCATACACATGATCAGAAATTCCGTCAAGCTTGCCTTGCATACACACGGTCACACAAAAGTTCTCTGAACTTTCGACCGTCAAGAACGCGGTGAAGTACAACCTTACGACGAGCCGAGAAAATTAAGTTCAATGCTTCCGAGCATGCGTCAAATTGTTTCCGAGCATGCGTGATTTTTTGCGTGTCCGAATTGCATACAGACAAACACATTTTCGCATAGGAACTTTTTCCGACCGAAAAATAGAGAACCTGCTCTCAATATTTTTCTGGCTGGAATTCTGCCAGCAAAAGTCAGATAGAGCATACACCTGGTCGAAATTTCTGACCAAAAGCTCACATCCGACTTTTGCTGGCAGAATTTCTGATCATGTGTATGGGGCATTAGGCTTTAAAGTGTATGTCCAGCCAAAATATATATATATTTTAATTTTGAATAGAACATTTAAGGGTTTTAATGTTATCTTTTATCCCTGTTGCAGATTTTCCTTCATTCCCTCTATGGTGAATCTAATGTCAGCAGAACAGAAATTGAGGGGAACACTCTCTAATGGAGTCGGGGATAGCATTAAATTCCCATAGGGGTTCCATTCTTTCCCCAGTCTATCCAAAACAAAAATGAAAAGTTTTGGTGGTCATACACTTGAACCAGGAAACAATGGAGACATTTTTCTGGTTTTGCAGCTTATCAGGTGTGTATGAGTCACACGACTGGGAAGAGAATCCTTACAAATCCTGTGGATTGTAAAACTTTTTAAATATACATATTTCAACTTGAAGTGTTTGCCCGGAGTACCATCTTAAATAATGATTCCGGATTATATATGTGATCAGACTGCAATCTGCTAATCAATTAAAAGAACAGCCGAGAGGGGTTCCTGCTATGAATTATTAGGAGACTTTGTTATTATACAGAGAGATGTCAAGTAAATAGGGGATTTCTATTTCTTATTGAAGTTCTCTTTATTAAAACAATCCTGCTAAATTACTATACAAGATTATATAGGGTTACTTGAAAGTCTACAAAACATTTTGGATAATTATTGCTAGGCTGGTTGGCTCTTTATTTTAATTTTTTTCTTCTTTTTAAGCTTTACACTCCAGTAAAAAATATTCATTTCTTTGTTTCACAAAATTGACCCCAAAAAACTGTGAACCTGAAAGATCAATAAAGCGACATGTTACACTGCGTATAGCTTCTGTCATTCCTCTTCAGCTTAATGAGGTGCTAATTAAACATTATTGTGTAACGTTCTCCGAGCTATATGTGATCATGATAATCCACAACAACAGAGAACAGCATAGTGAGTGTTAAAATATAAAATGCAACGGATTTATCTATTTATACAAATACTGTTTAAAATAAAAGTTCATGCTATTACATATGATAGATTTGGGTGGACAAATATCTTGGCAGCTTTAGGCCTGGCTCTTTAGGTTGATTATTTATTCTTATTAGTTGTCGTTTTCCTGTAAGTGCCACCTCTAATTTAAATAAGGAAACAGTAGAGTGATCTTAAGCTGGCTATTAACAGCCCAATAAAAGCAATTAATGCTTTGAGCACCATGTGCGAGACGTTTTTTCCTTTTCCTAAAGAACGCCTTTACATGGCATCTACTTGGGGTACATTTCTGGTCTACTCTGAAAATTATAGTTCCCTCAAAAATGTAACATCCTGCGCTCAAGTGTGGTGTTTAGAAATAAAAAGGACTCTCCTCTTGGCTAATCTTGTAGGTATAGCGCATAACCATCTTGCTGCTCTCCCAGGACTGTGGGTATCCTTGAGAAAACTAGAAACCAACAAGAGAGGGTGCACCAACCTAGTGCATTACCATAACGTAATTTTATTAGAAAAGTAAACGACAAGTGCATACTCAAACGCATGTCATGCACAAGCTTGTCTAGAAAGACCGATGAGACCACCACCAAATCCACCATACTCAACTGATGGCATGGAAAGACCTCATGGTGTCCAGGAATGGCTGATGCATTTTGAGTGTCATGTCCTTTTCCTCAGAGACAAAAATTATAGTTCCCTGGCTGTCGCACTGATTTAGTGGCTTCAGAACATTCGCACTTGCACAATTGCGCAGATAATGAGCTTTAACTTTGCTCTGAGTTTCCTGTTATGAATTCCTATTCCAGGCCAGTGTCTCAAAATGTATTAAAGCCCTAGACAACCAAAAAATCCTACACTAAACTATTTTTGATTAATCTAAGTTAGTGTTCACATGATGATCTGGGTCCCGAGTCTTTTATCATCTTCCCTGCAGTGGGGAAGGAGGATCTTTCTATGGGCTGGTCAGCAGGAACACGGGCTGCAATGCTTGAACCACTCTCCCCACTGCAGAAAGTGGTGTTCAAGAGGGACAAAGATGGGGTAGTTGGTGAGAATAAATGTGGGTTCATTAGTTACTTTGTTGAACAAGTGCTGAATGGGTGGGGGAGATGTAAGCGTAAAAATCTTAGCCTGGAGATGACCCGTAAGAGTGGGAGAAGCCAGTCTCTTGCTTAATCAGACGTGTTTTACAGTCATATTACTTAGAATTTGACTGGAGTGTGGGATGCATGTTGAGAAATTCTGACATAAAGATATCAGACCTATTGTGGTTGATTTAATAAAGCAAAACTCCAGGAAGTTAGCTGAACTACATATATGTGAACCTTCTTACCAGTGAAAAGAATTTTAAATTCTGTTCAGTCAAATTTTTTATCTAGACACTCCTACCAGAGGGCATAGTAAGGTTCGTGAAATCAGTTTTTTCCTCTTCACCTAATGCAATATAGTTTAGTCAGGTATCAGCCTTTAGTCTCCCTTGTCAGTCATCTCCCATAGTTATATTGAAAACACTCTGCAATCCAGCAGAATGTGATTAACTCACTGTGCTGCTTGTCCCACCACATTCATTCATTGGATTTTAGTTTTTTTAATTACTAAAATGGTCTGCATGCTAATATAGTTTGCCTAGACACACCCACTCCTTTAGACTGAAATCCACCCATCAAGGCATTTTTATATTTGCATATTTTCTCCCAAGAACCAACCTGCAACTTCCTTTAGAGCTAAAAGCTCTGGTCAGGAGTACCGAGGCGAGGTGCTATGATGTTTTTAGACACAATATGTATATACATTGGGTAAAATAAGTATTGAACACGTCACAAGTTTTCAAGGTAAATATATTTCTAAAAGTGCTATTGATATGAAATTTCTACCACATGTTGGTAACAACCCATGCAATCCATACATACAAAGAAACCAAAACAAATAAGTACAGAAATTAGGTTATGTGTAGAAAAATAAAGGGAATGACACAAGGAAAAAGTATTAAACACGCTAACTGAAATTTATTTAATACTTCATACAAAATCCTTTGTTGGTAATGACAGCTTTAAGACACCTCTTGTATGGAGAAACTAGTTGCAATCATTGCTCAGGTGTGATTTTGGCTCATTCTTCCACACAAACAAATGTCTTCAAATCTTGAAGGTACCATGGGCCTCTTCTATGAACTCTGATCTTTAGTTCTTTCCATAGTTTTTCTATTGGATTCACGTTAGGTGATTGGCTGGGCCATTCTAGCAGCTTTATTTTCTTTCTTTGAAACCAATTGAGAGTTTTCTTGGCTTTGTGTTTGAGATCATTGTCTTGCTGAAATGTCCACCCTCGTTTCATCTTCATCATCCTGGTAGATGGCAGCAGATTTTTATCAAGAATGTCTTAGTACATTTTTCCACTCATCCTTCCTTCAATGATATGAAGTTTGCCAGTACCGTATGCTGAAAAAACAGCCCCACAATATGATGTTCTTACCTCCAAACTTCACTGTTGGTATGGAGGTGTTTTTGGGGTGATGTGCAGTGCCATTTGACATCCAAACATGGTGTGTAATATGGCACCCAAAGAGTTAAATTTTGGTCTCATCTGACCAGACTATATTCTTCCAAATGTTCCAAATGTTGTGCAGCAAACTTCAAACAAGCTTCAACATGCTTTTTCTTCAGCAATGGAGTCTTGCATGGTGAGCTTGCATACAGGCAATGGCAGGTGAGTGCATTATTTGTTTTCTTTAAAAAAAATTGTCCCTGCTAATTCCAGGTCTTTCTGAAGTTCTCCACAAGTGGTCCTTTATCTCTTCTTCTGATTCTTTTCATCACTCTGTCAGAAATCTTACGAGGAGCACCTTGTCGTGGCTGGTTTATGGGGAAATTATGTTCTTTCCACTTTCGGATTAAGGTGCCAACAGTGCTTACTGGAAGATTTAGAAGTTTAGAAATCCTTCTGTAACCAATGCCATCAGTATGTTTTGCAACAATAAGGTTGTAAAATTCTTTAGAGAGCTCTTTCCTTTTACTCATCATGAGATGTTTCTTGTGTAACACCTTGATAATGAGACAGCTTTTTATAGGCCATCAGTTAAGACTGAACCAGCTGATATTATTTTGCACCGACAAGGGACAGGATTGCTTTCTAATTACTGATAGAATTCAGCGGGTGTCCTGGCTTTCCATGCCTTTTTGCAGCTCCCTTTCTTTGTGTGTTTATTACTTTTTCCCTGTGTCATTCCATTTTATTATACATAACTTAATTTCTGAACTTATTTGTTTTGGTTTCTTTGTATGTATAGATTGCATTGGTTGTTACCGACATGTAGTGAAAATTTCATACCAATAGCACCTTTAGAAATAGTTACCTAGAAAAATGGTGACCTGTTCAACACTTATTTTACTCAATGTATGTCTATATAAAGCACTGTGCAGGCCCCTACCACCAGCCATGATCAGCCTGCATTGCACAGAGAAGTCCCAGTAATGATGTCACTGGGTCTAAAATAAGGTATATAATGGAAATAGGATGGTCAGGCAGGGGCCTTGTAGCCATGCCTTTGGCATATTTACAGTACTGGAATATTGTTTTGCAGTCTGTATTACATTGTAATCCTCAGTATCAATATTATAACAAATAAGAAAGCCTTCTTTAGAAACCATTAAAATTACTTACCACAGCGAGATGACGTTTATTTGATTATGTCTTGGTGTCCAACTATCCCGTTTCACTCAGTAAGGGGCAAGTATACTATTTATCTGCAAACTTTCACTGAGTGAGTGCAAGTGTCATTTGTCTGTGGGCATTGTAGACATATTCGTACATGCTGCCTAGACTAATGCTTTACTCTCCATGGCACTGCAAGTATTTTTTGGAGGCTCCAAAGTTTGTGGGGATTTTGCAGCTACTTGAACATAGCCAACCCTTGTCAAGCTTCATTTAAAAGTTGCAGATTAAAAACTCTTCTGGGGCTCCAGCAGGGATGTTGAAAGGTTTGTCTTTCAGTAACAGACAGAGGCCATCCCTCCTAATTAATCAATTTCATCTGAAATTGAGAGGTCTGGTCGCTTGCTATTTTTTAAAAAGGCATCTAGAACATGTCACTCCTTGAGGGCAGCAAAATGTGGCAACAGATTCCAGCATGCTGAAAGTTGTACTACTCTGTTAAGAGTATAGTTGTTTTCCTGTTAGCCTCTTAGTCAACTTTAACCTCCAACCTCCTCCCGCATGCATCATTGCAAATAAAACTGCTGCGCTTTGACAAGAGGATATAAAGTCAGGAGGCCATCAAACAGAAATCTCAGTCTGATTTCAGTAAGCTAAACTTAAACTGATCACAACTCCCTCCCTGCATAAGACCTTCAATAGGAAGTCAAACACTCACCCATATCACTTTAGTTTTGATAATCCCTTCTTTAATAGAAAGAAAAAGAAGAAATATACATAATAAATTATGTTTGACAACTGGAATTCAGTGGTCTCGTTACGGCTTGTCCCTGCCTATTACACAGATTTCTGGTCTTCATTTTACAGAGTGCTCTTTCCAGAAAACTTCATGTGATATTCATATAAACATGCCATTTTGTATACAGAGTCCAAAATGAGTTTCTAGTAGAAGATTAAGGCAAACCAGATGTATATTTGTTGTGTTCTTAAGGAATGAAAAATGAGCAAAATGTTTGCTTTGCCTATGGAGTTTCTCTTCCAATTCTAAAGGCTTCTTGGTTATGTTAGTGGCCACTACGTGAAAACACTTAAAGGATAAAGCTGCCCAAAATTATGGAGTAGAGTTAATTGACATAAGGCTAAATGCTTTCTACATCAAGCAAGGCCATTCACCTGTCTATCTAATCATATAGTTGGTTTTTATAGTCTGACTTAAGCCGGCCAAACATGGATCAAAGTTCAGCAGGGATCGGCCAAATGAATGAGTTCTATAATCACAGCAACAGTTATTTTTGACAATCCAATCCAATATAAGCTTACTTGAAAAATCTCTTCATGTTATAGATTATGCCTGTCTGCTGGCCATCTCTTTCCACAACTGCCTGGCTTTCTGGCATGCATTGCAGCTTCTCCTCTGCTCATTATATTTGTTTATCTTTCTGCCCACAAGCAGTGATTCCTCTACTGCATGGGTGCTCAACCTTTGGCCTTCCAGCTGTTGAGAAACTACAAGTCCCATGAGGCATTGCAAGACTGACAGTTATAAGCATGACTCCCAAAGGCAGAGGCATAATGGGACTTGTAGTTTTGCAACAGCTGGAGGGCCTCAGGTTGAGCACCCATGCTCTACTAAATCCACCTTTTGAAATTTCTCCTCTCATCACCGTTGTAGTTCAAAAGGCAGGCTCTGTGAATTATGGGGGCAGAGCAGGCCATGGTGAATGTGTCACAGAATTCAAGTCAGTAAATGTGTGGAGACCTTCACATTATGAAATGAAATAATTGAGTTTTAGGTTTACTGCCTAGCCAATTGTTTGTTATGAGCTATTTGATATGAGTGAATGAACCACCACAGAAGATGGCTAGTACTTCTCAATTAACTACAAGGGTGCTGGTGAGCATCCCTGTAGGCCAGGGGTAGGCAACCCCCGGCACTGTTGCCACCAGCGGCACTCAAAGCCTCTTTTGCTGGCACTCGACCCCCCTCCCCATCAGCAGAGCAGCGCTGGGTAGTGTCAGTGAGACACTAATGCATTCCAGTTTCAGAATTCCCCATGTCACACTTGCACTTGCATCCCAAGATGGGAACCATTGTTTGGTTCTCTAACTTTGCTGTAACAGCGAAAGTCGGCTTTTGTGATAGGAAAGAGATTGGGTGGAGTTCTACTGGGGGGGGGTCCCTGTTTCCATGAGGAGGAGGACTGTCATTGGCCACTGCTAAACCAATCACAGTCCTGCTAGCCCCGTCCACCACTTTGTCTCGCTTGGTTGCCACTACCAACCTCAGAAAGGATTTCACTGTGATTGAGAAAACCACAATCGGGTGACAGTTTGTGGAATTACTGTTGAGCTTCTGGAAATGTGGTTTAAATTATTCCTGAACCTTTGCGTCACTTACTACTGAACCCCTACACTCTGTGTCCATTTAAGCCACAGCTAGTATTCAGCGCAATGAAAATCACACCCAACTTTTCCTGTGGCGCAGAGCCCCACACTTTTTCTCAGCTGCGGGGGCCTTCTGATCCCACTAATTTCAGAAAATGCCCCTGACCTCAGCTCATCCATTCCAGATGCTTGTATGTGACATCACATACAAGCACGTGGGCTGGATGCGAGTGGTGGATCAACAGGATTAGTGTGCCAGGACAGGTAGATGTGTCTCATCTCTGCTTCCTTTCCCCACTCTGCATATCACGCACATCATAGATGAGCAGGAGGATACAGCGGTGGGAAAAATGAGCAGGAGGGTTTCAGAGGAGGGACAGAAGAACAGGAGGGTACAGCGGTGGGGCAGATGTGCAGGAGGTACAGTGGTGGGAGGGATGAGAAGGGGGTTCAGCGGTGGGACAGAAAAGCAGGGGGGTACAGTGATGGGGCAGATGAGCAGGGGGTCACAGTGGTGGGAAAAATGAGCAGGGGGTTCACTGTTGGGGGAGATGAGAAGGGGGTTCAGAGGTGGGACAGAAGAGCAAGGGGGTACAGCAGTGGGGCAGATATGAAAGGAGTTCTATTAGTGGGACAGATGAACAAGGGGTTACAGTGGTGGGGCAGGAGTAACAGGTGAGACAGATGTGCATGTGGTACTTTGGTGGGGCAGATGAGAAAGTGGGTTACAGTGGTGGGGCAGATGAGCAGATGGGTTCAGTGTTAGGACAGATGAAAAGGTGATTCAGTAGTGAGACAGAAGAGCATGGGGATACGGTGGTGGAGCAGCTGTGCAGGGAGGTACAGTGGTGGGGCAGATTAGCAGGGGGGTTACAGTGGTGGGGCAGATGTGCAGGAGGTACAGTGGTGGGAGGGATGAGAAGGGGGTTCAGCGGTGGGACAGAAAAGCAGGGGGTACAGTGATGGGGCAGATGAGCAGGGGGTTACAGTGGTGGGGAAAATGAACAGGGGGGTTCACTGTTGGGGGAGATGAGAAGAGGGTTCAGCGGTAAGACAGAAGAGCAAGGGGGTACAGCAGTGGGGCAGATGTGAAAGGAAGTGCATTGGTTGGGCAGAAGAGCAGGGGGTGCAGAAGTGGGGCAGATGTACAGGGGGTACAGTGGCGGGGCAGAGGAGAACGAAAGTACATTGGTGGGACAGAGGAGTAGGGGGTTACAGTGGTGGGGCAGAGGAGCAGGGGGGTACAGAAGTAGGGCAGATGTGCAGAAGACAAAAGAGGGACATAGGTGGAACACATGAGCAGTGGTGCGGCCGATGAGCAGATAAGTTTAGTGTTAGGACAGTTAAGAAGAGGGATCAGCGGTGGAGCAGATGTGCACGGGGTTACAGTGGTGGGGCAGATGAGAAAGGGGGTACATTGGTGGGGCAGATGAGCAGGGGGTTACAGTGGTGGGGCAGAAGAGCAGGGTAGTACAGTGGTGGCACAGATGAGCAGGTGAATTGGGGCTGATCTGAGGTGTGAAGGTGCATGAATTGGGGCTGATCTGAGGTGTGAAGGTGCGAGAATTGGGGCTGATCTGAGGCGTGAGAGTGCAGGATGTTAATTTCTCACTACTATTCTAGTAGTTCAAAGCATTTACTTTTCGTGATTGAGAGTGTGAAGTTGACATTTTTTTGTAGTAAAATCGACACGCTCAATTTCTTTGAAAACATTTTTCGGCACACTGTGCTCAAAAGGTTGCCTACCCCTTCTGTAGGCCACCAATTATTGCTGCGCTTCAGTAACTGTTTGTATGGAGGTATGGGCAGACTGCTGTACTGTATATCTGTAGGATCTTGGAATTATAGATCGTGGGTGCAATGCTTTGCAGGCTGCAGTACAAAAACAAAAAAATAAATGCACATTTTAAACCTGCAAAAAATGATTTTTTTTTTCTTTTTACAAAAGCAGATTTTTTAAAGTCAGTTAAGTACACCATTAAGCCCCCCACCCAATTTGCATTAAACAAATAATAAAACCGACCAAAAACTGGCCAAAAATTTGTGGACACCTGACCCTCACACCCACTATGTGAGCAAAATGATTATTTTCAAATGTTTCCAATGAAGGGTACTGTTTCAGGATGACCATGACCCTCTGCTGACATTGTTTGATGTGTTTGGTCTGGAGGGATGCACAAAGCCCTGGCCTCAAACTCCTTGGAACATCATTAGAAAGAATTGGAACATTGATACTCTTAAATCTTGTGGAAAGCCTTTTTTCTTTTTTAAAAGAGATTTTATTGAAGTTTTACAGGTTTACAGTAATCACAACAGTATTGTATGATACAAAGTCATCAAACAAACCCAAATTGACAAGTACATTGCAAGAAACAGTGGGCACTATGTAGGTCGGTCACTTATCATTTTCCTGAAGAGTACATGTGGCTTGACCTATCTTAAGCAAGTTTTGTCTGTATCTCTATTAGGGTATCATGGTCAGTATCAATATGAATAAGAAGTGATCTATCATTTCCTGAATCAGGAGGCAGGGATACAAGTGTGTGATGAGCTCTGCGTGAGTTATAGACGTATAGTGGCCGCATCAACCCTCGCCTCCAGACACCCCTAAAGGGTTCTGACCGGTGGGAAGGCTTACATAAGTGAGACCGAGGAGCACGTCGGGTCAGTACATCTTATTGTGTGTTAGAGCCCAGTCTATAGGTAGAAGAATCGAAGGGTCTAAAAGACCTAGGTTTGTGGGGTGGAGGCTGTATTTGTTAGTTCTTCAGCGGTGGGTATCTGGTTGTAAAGGCCTCAAGGGCCTTTGTTTAGAATGTAGATAGGAGTTTTCAATATTCTGAGTATGAGTATGGAAATATTTGTTATTGGCAGAGTGGGGTATGAGGAGAAGGAGGGGGACGGAGGTCTATGGTGTGTCTGTCTTTGTTTGCAACGGATTGCTCTGTGTAGTGGAAGGAGTTGTAATATTGGAAATGTTAGCTTCTAGTGTTCTAAAGTGCAACCAACATGCCCAGGTTTCTCTGTATTTAGATGGATCGTCTCTAAATTGGTGTATGAGGTTTTCCATCTAGGCCACTCTGTCAACCCGTTGTATCCATTCTGTAATTGTGGGGGCGAGTTGCTTCTCCAGTGCACCAGGATACATTGATTTGCCGCGTTAATGAGGTTGAATACAAGGGATTTTTTTTATGCCGATTTAGGGATGGAGGTGAAGTGTAGTAGGAATTGCGTGGGAGTAAAGTCAGGGGTATATGTTGTAATGTGGGTGATTAGGCGGTGTATGTCTATCCAGTGTGGTTGTATGAGCGGGCACTCCCACCAAATATGGAGCAGCGTGCCATGTGCTGCCTTGCATGTCCAGCATATCGGGGGGGGGGGGCTAGGGTGGAATTTGTGAATTTTGTCAGGTGTCTTGTACCATTTTGTGAATATTTTATATCTGCTTTCCTGTGTGGAGACATTAATAGAGCCCTTGTGGATATGATATGTATAAGTATCCCCAATCTTCAGCGGTTAGGTCAAGATTAAGGTCCGCTTCCCATTGTCGGAACCAATTTGTCTTTGATTTTGTGTGTCAAGAATAGGAGTGTATAGACAGTTGAGATTAAGTGTCGCTGGGGTTCGCTATTGCAAATTAATTTTGTGGAGAGCATTTAAATCATATTTTTAGGGCAGACATTGCAAAAACCCACAACATCCCTTATAAGGACCATGTGTCAAAGTCTGTCGGTCCGATTTGGTCGGATTGATCGTATGAAAGGGGCCTAAGGCTGCTATCACACTAATGCGCTGCAGTTTACCCAGACCACGGGTGCAGCGTAGTGCACCTGTGGTTTTCCTGCAGGTTAGCTGCACTTTGCCATAGACTTCTATTATATCCTGCAGGTGTGGTGCACTTTCTGAAAGCTCACCAAACCCGCAGGTAATAACAGAAGTGTATGGCTCAGTGCAGGTAACCCGCAGGTGCACTGCGCTGCACCTATGGATCAGTTTGAAATCAGCCCAGTAACCACTGCAGAACAGATATGCCCATATAGACACACTGTGATTTTAGTAATAAACGTACCCTTAATAACAGTCTTCCATTCAGGTATTGCGGGCTGTTTTCTGTCCCAGGCAGAGTGCATTTGGTATCACTTCACCTGTGACAGGAGCCGGCACCATACAGGATGCATCAGCTTATGCGACTCTTCTCCGCAGCTGCTTGCTTCCTCTACTTCATTCACAACACTAATGCTCTAGTGATGGCAACCTGTGATCTGTGCTTGCCAATCCCCATCCCAGAGCAGGAGGTCATGGGCTACATCAGAGGGCTCCACTGGTTGGGCACCCCTGGTCTAAACCAAAAAATTAAAACACCAGACGCATCCAATCCATGAATCCAAAATCCTCACGTAGACCAGAAGTGTGTGAGAAGTCCTCAAAATCCTAATGCTGAATCCATGCAAATAAATCTTCATCCAAAGGGCTGATGGAACGGTCATTTCACAATTCAAACCGGAAGAAATTAAGCTTGGGTCCTCTTAAGGCAACAAATTCATGTACCCTACAGTTATTGCAGGCTATAGGATGCACACCTAAACAAAACTGCCCAAAACAGACACATGATTGCCAGTCAAGTTTTTAGCATGGTCCGAGTGGTAAGTTACCACCTGAAAAGTCCCATTTGCATGATTGCTCTGGTGTCTCTCCAGACTTTGATACTCATTGAAAGCATTCCAAAAAGAGTGGAGGCTGTTATAGCCACAAAGTGGAGGTCAACCCTGTATTAATGCCTATGGTTTTTGGAATTGGGTGTCCAGCAAGCTCATGTAGGTGTGGTAGTCAGGTGTTGACACACTTTTCACCATAAACTGAGTTGAGTTAAGTTCCATTATATACTCCATGCCTATAAACATTTTATGTTTGAACAACATGAAAACTTTAAAAAGATAATAAAACTAACCAAAAACCTGTGCTTTACCTTTTCCATGGACGGAAATTTTTCTGGATACAAAACCGTTCCAGTATTTGTCTTCAAAGTGTCCCATTACTTTCCTGTTTCACTGTACTATTAACTCAACACAATGTTAAAATCACCCAGTTGGGTGTACATGACAGAGGTTCTGACCCTTCTACACTGTCCAGAACATTAATTATGTAAATTTTGATACCCTGAATATAGATTAGGCATGCAACTTTGTCATGTCCATTTGACACATTAATCGGACTGGATTAATGCCATGCGTATTGTCATTGTAAGCCTTAAATATTTGTTTCAGTATTTCTTTAAGGTCTTTATATTGCATGTTTCCAGATGTATCTGCTTCCTAATATAGGCATTGGAGGCTTTGTATCTGGCAAAATATCTTTACACTAAAAGAAAAGAAACATGAAGGAGCCAGCTACTCCATTCACTGAAAGATAGTCTAGAGATAAGATGGATGTCTAAGAATTTTGTGTATTTTACATATTTACATTACTCGTGTAATGTGTACAGATGCAGTGATGTGATTACATTTCATTTCAGTTCCTTTTTTCTTTTTCTTTTTTTCTTTTTTGCTCAGGCTGACATTGTAACACTAATTTCCATATACATTTACAGTGATATAGTATTAGTGGTGTCACTGGTGCAATGAAATCAATGTAGTACAAAACGGCAGTGAGTCCTAAATTTCAGCGTTAAACTTATAAAAAGTTTGAAATGCTGATAATTATGTCAAAGTCCAAATACGTAAAATAAAGAAAACCTATTGGTTTTTACAGTCTTCATTTAATACCAATTTCTAATCACAAATGCTGTGTTTTGCAGTTTTAAAGACCAGATTCAGCTAAATATTTTATTTCCAGTTTTGAATAGAGTGAGGCAACATTAGCACATGTCTAAGGTCGTTATTACAGTTTGTTCCAACTGGGGGGATTTTTCCTTATTCCCCTCCCAGACATAAGGTGTTACAAGACAGGAAGTGATGGCAAATCTCTTCAGTGGGGACAGAAAGGAACCAAAACTCTTTTGGGACGGGTAAGGACCTCAGTCATGTTTTTGCAGTCAGTGTCTACCTGCCCAATTGCCACCAATTCCACTTTTGCCAACAGGCCAGGAAGTGACAGGAAATTTCCCCAGTGACCATGAAAGCCTGACAGAGTTTCTAAAAGAATGATCCTATATAACTGTATACAAAGTATGGCTTAACCCCCTTTAAGTCTCCCAGAGACTATATGTGGCTCAGTTAAAAAGCTCACACAAACACAATAATGTACTGATCGTAACCTTTCTGGTAATCCTCTTCACAAGCACCTTTGTTTTCTATTAGATGTTTTAATTGTATGATTGCCAAAAAAAAAAAAAAAAACACTCTTGGTAGATTTCAAATATATCAATATCAAGTATACACAGACAAAATACTGTACACCTATTTGGGGGTTCATATACCAAAATACATTTTGGTCCAAACTTCTATAGGAAGACTATTTGTTTTGTGGGTTTGTTTTTTGTTTGTGATTTTTTTTCTGGTCTTTTTTCCTTTTCTATATTAAAAAATAAAAACCTCTGTGGTCATTAAATATAAACAAAAGAAAAGTTCTATTGATCTAAAAAAAAATTGATATCAAAGTCATTTCAGTACAGTGTTGCATGACGGATTAATTGGCAGTCAAACTATTACAGCACTAAAATTGGCCTGGAAAGGAAGGGGGTTAACATGCTGGTATTTGGGTGGTTAAGCTGAGCATGATTTGTTTTTAAAGTCAATAATTGACCGTTGCAGCAAAATATATTGGCAGACTCTTTAGACATCAGCTGTATGCTGGGCACAGACGTAAATCTGTTTAAGTTTACTTTATCATCTGCCTATAGTAAATATTCATATCCAGGGGTTTATACTTTGTTTATCTTGGATGAAATGATTATATGTCCATGTTCTGACCCAGAGTATGTGTGTTTTCATACGTCGTACATTTTGGCTGCAGTAGTAAACCATGAAATACAAGTTACTTTGTGTACAATTGCTGATAATGTTAAATAGATTACTACATTGAAACAAAGACACATATGCATGAAGTTGAATGTCTCACAAACAGTTTTGTTCCAGAGGAATAAAAAAACAAAGCAGTCAGATGGATTACCTGGATCAAAATATCTCTGTACTATTCTTTAAAGCGTAACTCTAATTTTGTTGAGGAAAAAAACATTCCCCTCTGGGTGATCTATGTGCATTGCAAGGATTTAAACAAACTGTTGCAAATTCCTACCTTTTTGTTATTCTGAAGAAATCTGAGTCTAATGGGAGTGGTTTCATAATCATCAACCAGCTGTGCAGCTGCAGGGCTCTGAGGAAAGCTTCCGGGCCTGCATCCCTTTAGCTGTAATTAATTATCTCAACAAAAATGAAATTTCAGGCATCCAGCCTGAAATCTGACTTGAATCTTAGTGCAGACTTCTGGGGAAATCAGTAAGCCAATCACACAAGCAGAAACAATGTTTCTGGGTTGTGTCCAGTAAACATTCTGTGTACAGAACACCTCCAGGTAGCCATAATGCATTGCATTTTCCAAAAATTACAGAGCTGCAAATTGAAAGGAAAGGTAATTTTTAACAACATTCAATTAACATTCAATTATTTCATAGACAGTGTGCTACAGCCTTAATGATTGCATGTGAAGTTAAAACACAGCAGCCATATAAATTCATAATAAGCATATATAAGCTCTTACATATTTACCTGAAAATTCCATAATAGCTTTTATAGTTATCAAAGTATAGTTTTGTATTTACTTTCCCCTAAATTTTACGTTTTTAAAACTGATTTTTTTACTAGTATTTAGTTTTTTTTTCTGTAAAGATGTATGGCTTAGTGCAAATCAATATTGATATGAACACTAATCTTCAGTGTATGGCTGGACCTCTACAGGCACTGAAAAGCTCAAAGCCAGTATATTGCTATTCTGAAAACTCACAGAGCGGATCTGAAAGAACAGAGACGGACCTATATACTGGCAGAACGCTGTTGGAGAAATATGGCTCAAGGTTTGAGTGAGCTGGCAGAAAGCGCTGTTGTTTAGGATGGGTGAACGAGAACGTAGCCCTGCAGAGTTATAAGCCCAACTTGTTGACTCCTATCTGTGCCTTCATTTCAGAGCTTTATTTCATTTTTACTGGAGCTTTACAGTTCTCATGCTGTGCTTACCCAGCCATGAGACAACAGCGTGAAGAGCAAAGGAAAAACTGCACTTTCAGGAGAACTTAGTCTAAGTTTTCTAAAGCACTAAAGGAAAGTTCTATGTAAAACATTTTAAAAGTAAGAACATTTTAGATTTTAATGTTAAATAACAATACATGTGAAGATGTGATACAAAATCTAGTAATAATCATTGAAATAATAGATAGTTCTAAAATAAATAAAAGGGGGGCTTCAAAAATAAATTAAAAGTGAACTTCTATAATCAAAAGGGTTAAATTATAAGTGTGATAATTCTTTAAAATAAAACCCAAATGAAGCTTGGGCAAAAAGCTGATAGATGCATTCAACAGAGTGCAAACCGTTACATGTTTCTTACTGTACTTAATTGTCAAAATGCTCCCCAACATTTTTCTGTTTTTCATAGTTTGTAGACGCTATAACTTTTGCGCAAACTAATCAAAATTGGGATTTTTTTTACCAGAAAGATGTAGCAGAACACATATTGGCCTAAATTGATTAAGTAATTCGATTTTTTTACATTTTTTTATTGGATGCGTTTTATAGCAGAAAGTAAAAAAAATATATATATTTTTTTCAAAGTCAGTCTTTTTTGTTTTTATAGCGCAAAAAATTAAAAACGCAGAGGTGATCAAATACCACCAAAAGAAAGCTCTATTTGTGGGGAAAAAAGGACATCAATTTTATTTGGGTACAGTGTCGCACAACTGCGCGATTGTTAGTTAAAGCAACGCAGTGCAGGATCGCAAAGAATGGCCTGGTCAGGAAGGAGGTAAAACCTTCCGGAGCTGAAGTGATTAAAGATCATGTGCATTTAAAGGCAGGCATCCTAATACTTTTGGTAATGTATATGCATTTAACTGTTTTCCTTGAGTTCAGCTTTAGCTATTGTGGAAGAGGTCTGCAACCTCTCTCAGACCTATGGGACATGTGCTATGGTCATAAGACAACAGTCATTTCTGTGCTTATGAAATCTTCATATACCATGTTAACCATCCTCAGAGGTTCCGCTCAAACAGGAACTTGTTTTGGTAATCATAACTAGATCATAGAGGCCCAGTGGCATCAACCCATATCGGGACCAAGTTGCCAACAGCATGTTTCCGTGTGATTTTATGGACTATGTTAAGTGGCCAAGCAAACAGTGTGTCCAAAGCCCTCGGTGGTGCATACACAAAAGAGAGGACAGAAGAAGTAAAACTTTCAAAAAAGAAATTAAATTCTTTGAATTAATGATAAACTGTAATCTACTATACTGAATATATAGAGGGACACTTCTACATTTATGCATGTATTAATTAGTCAGAAGCGAAGCGTCTGAATTTCAGTGGCCTATGGCATGTCGTGTAGTTTCACACTGAAATCATAGTCAATTATTCCAGCTTCTAAGCTGACTGCTGCCCTTTCTTCCTTATCACACATGGAATGTGACGGTGACTTGTACACGTAAACAGTTATAATACCAGCTATGAAAATAGCCCCTAATGTAAATATATGACATTGTTCCTTGTCAGGGCAGTTCTGTGTTAACATCACACATTTTAATGTGCCCAAGGTTGACATATTTCAAATATCATCATGAAAGTGTGGATGCTGGAACGTCACAACAAAATAAAATAGAGCAACAAATTTGTCTATGGCTGGTACAGCATATAAACATAAACCATAAACAAAGAGTTTGGCGATTATCTCCTTCAGTCCAGCTATTTTGCAATTACACATTAGATATAAAAGTGTAAAAAACTTTCAATGCTTGTAAAAAATAAAAGGATGTAAGTAAATGTGAACACCAAGGCCTTTCCCTTACAATCATAGTGCTACACACTAGAGGAAAAATGCTAGGGTTTGTACGGGGGATGCTTTGTAGTTTTAACAGATTTTTTATCTTCCATTCCAGATGACAGAGTATGAAGTGTGTGCATAACTGAAGTGCTGCAACCTTGAACTTGTTTTCTGATCTCATGTGATCACTTCAGTCAACCAGTCATGTGCCAGCAAAAAGTCAGTTTTATTCTGTTCCTTGCACATGATTGGGTATTCAAAGTGAAAATAGGTTCAACGTATGTATTATTGATCACTCTCCAAAATTAAAATTCACTTTTCAAAATCAATGTTTCCTTTGCTAAGTGAACAGCCTCTACTCCTTTAGTTAAACAACCTCACTATCTGATAATTGCTGAGTGCTATATGTACTCCGCACGTCCCTGGTAAGTGTTCAGTTTACAGAGAATATCCTTGGCAGAAAATTCCATCTGCTTGGCATGCCCCTGGCAGAATCACCACTGTGGTGGGCATGCCCCTTATATTCAATATGTAGCAGAGTGACCCAAATGTTTAGCAGAGGTTCAATAACTATTAGTATGTCCCCAAAATTGGTCCTGAACATTCTGAATAATGGATCCTATGTTTGTATTTGAATTATGCATTGACAAAAACATAGTGTTAGCTGGAAATTTAACAAATTTGGCCATACGCACGTATATCTAGATCTTGAGCAGATGATTTGAGGAACAGTATAAGTAATTGACAAATGTGTTCGTCATGCAACCTAATTTTCTTAATTTGCATCCAATCCAATGAGAATTGAGTTTTGGATTGACTGTGGGGAGCAACAATGCATGATTGCTAATTAAAGGTATATATTAAATAAATATAAAGGTGTGTGTGTGTGTATATATATATATATATATACACACACACACACACACACACACACACACACACACACACACACACACACACACACACACACACACACACACACACACCTGAGTTTCCTAGTACTTTTGAAAAGCTTTTCTGCATATGTTTTATTGGTTATCCTAGGGTTTTCACAACAAAAAATTTAAATAAAACCCATTTGTAACTGTTCTCCTTCAGACACTTTCATACATTTTATTGCAGCATCATGCCCAACTCCCACAAGATCTTTGCAGTCTCCCCATTCCTTGTCTAAGGGCTCTCAAAGCACCTTTGTGACCGGAACAGAGTATGCTGTGCCAAGTGCCGGGTGTCGAGACTTAATCACCGACTTCAAATCCTTTGTTAACAATCTAAATAGTGGCAGCTCTGAAACTTCAAAGCCAGGCAGCTCAGTGTGTTTATGCCTCCAATATGTCAGGGACTTAAGCATAATGTTTTATGTATATTGCCATTATGACAGTTGGAAAGGCTAGAAAAGAAAAAAGCAATTATATAATTGCTTCAAAGAATTATGCATGGGGGATAGAGGCTTTTAAGGAACACAAGAACAGCCTTAATTATTATATCACCTGAAGTCGAGCAGCAAAATTATGTCCCAATTATTTGTGATAAGCAATTAAGCCTCATGTTACAAGGCATGAAAGAAATTCCTCTAATATTGTTTTCCTTTCAGAATCCGGCAGGGAAAACACGCCGCTTTTATTTTTTAAAGAAGTGCGTGGGCTCTGAGAGAGGGGGTCATTCAAATCTTTGTTGGTTTATTTATTTATTTGCGTGTTGATACAGTGAAAGGGTTGTTTGTGATGTTTCACTTGCGCTAAGGTGATGTATTCTGCAATTCTAATTCTGCTTTACCCTCCCCAACTGTTTGAAGCCAAGACATTGAGTTTTTTATTTTATTTTTATTTTATTTATTTATTTTGCCAAGCAGTATTGACAGGGTTTCCATTTCTAGAATGACAGCAATGGTAAGGAGCGGTAATTTGTGAAATTGCTGACGTGCTTAGAAGTTGGATGAAAACTTGAAGACAAAAAATTATAACCTACATTTTTTTTTTTAAATGATAACCTAAAACAATTATATTAAATAAAAAAAATAAAAACTGGTACACTGGATTAAGAAAGAGTTACTTGTTCATAAAAAAGGCAGTATTTTACCTTCATGGCACATTTTGATATTCTTAAACGGTCTATAAGCAAGCTTGGTCGTAAGGCGAGAAAGGCCCGATGTGACCTGCAAGAAAGCACAAGACTTACCTCCTGTGTAAAAGTGAAAGTATAATGTTCTTGGGTCAATTTAATTTTAATATTTTTATAAGTGTATGTCTGGGGAAAAATAGAAGTGTGCGTGTGTATACTGTATGTATGTGTGTGTGTGTGTATATGTGTGTGTGTGTATGTGTATATATATATATATATATATATATATATATATATATATATATATACACACATAAACACGCACACATCGAGCTGGGAAGAGTCATGGCTCTAAATCAGCTACTTGTTTGTATAAATTTCAGCTTGAGATACAGAGCTCTGTACGTAAGAGGCTTTTTATGGAGGTAAGGAGAAACTGGAAAGCATTAGAATAGAAGCCTAAACTTAATCTTCTGGCAGAATATGAGAATACAAAATACTAATATGCAATATTTCATATTTAACTAGCAAATGTTTGTAACATTATATTTTTAAGACCTAACCATAATAAATGAAAAAAAATGTACAGAACCACTAAATATTGCTCAATATTTTTATCTGTATATATAATTTTGACAGGATGGAACACCCCATTGTGTGATGATCTGCACACGCATGTGTGCATATAGTAGAAAATGGCAGACAAAAAAACAAAACAAAGATTGGTTAATAGCAAGAATGACTGTTGATCTGCGTTTGCATCTATATTAGTGAAAAAATATGTGGTAATATAAAAAAAAAAACAAGCCTGCATGCAAAGGTTTTCTGTGCACTTTTAGAATGCTATCAGCCAATTCAGACTGTAACTAAGCTACAAGCATACCTGTCCAAATTCAGTGGTAGTTTTTGGTAAAGCAACAGTTGCTGGAGTTTGATACTTTAGTTAGTACATGAACTTAAAGCGGAAGTAGACCCATCCATAAAATAGTTTATATTCCGGCACGTGCCGGAGATGTAACACTCCCATTGGTGGTGCTCTCAACCAAACTGTCAAACTATCCAACGGCTGGTGTCATAACTGATCACATATGCAGCATCATGGCAGTTGTAGATTAAACAGAGGCAAAGATGGCAGCTTCCTTGAAAACGATAGGAGGGTTTACTTACACTTCAATCCTCGTACACACGGTACAATTGTTGGACAACCAAGCGTCTGATTTTTGTCAAAAGGGCGTGTGCCAGGATCTTGTTTTGCATACTAATGGTACACAATTGTCGTGCCACAAACACGAACGTAGTGACATACTACAAGGAATTTCAGCTCTTGAGTGCCACCCTTTGGGCCCCTTCTGCAAATTTCTTTGATGAGCATTCATTTCCGAGCATGCGTGTTTGTACTTTCGACTTTTGTGTGACGGATTTGTGTACTGACCATACGAAAATCTGACGTCAAGCCGCTGTCCGCCGCAAATTTACTAGCCTGTCATCCAACATTTGTTGGCCGAAAATTGGACAACAATTGTCAAAAGGAGCGTACGAACAGTAAGATTTTAGGGCAACAGTCTGTCAACAGGCAATCCCCTTCCAACAATGGTACCGTGTGTACGAGGCTTTAGTGTGTACAACTCGGAAACAAAAATGTCATTTTTTTTTTTACCCAGTGATCCTTCTATTGGAACACTTTCTGTACTAGAGGACAATGCTTACTGACTGTCCTGTATCATTGAAGGAGTGTAATGGTCAAGAAATGTGCTTAGGATTAAAGAACACCTCCCCCTCTCCTTTTCTACACATTTTAGGCACAGTATTAGTCAGGTAACTTTGTAACAGCATACATTTTCTAATGTATTACTTTGTCTCTACAGGCTCATTGAAAACCCATCTTGCCTAGTGATATATTCACAAATCTTCAGCTATTTATGAAGTGTAGACAAACAGGAGTTATGTGCTTATATAGATGTTTATTGTCAATTTTATTTTAGTGTTAAACCTATCCATTTAGGATTAATCATTTCCTATAAGACAATAAAAAATACAACTTTAGGTAATCCAGAAGAAAACAGTTAATCAATGCTGTATACTAGCATTATTATTACTATTTTACTTTTCAGAGTTACATCATGAAATATGCCTTAAGTGTTAGGCTTAGCTATTTTACCAATCTTATGATGCCTATATGCATTAGACATCCTTCAGCCAATCTTTACAATTTTACCCTATTAGAGAATAACAGAATGTGTAGGGAATGAACAAGCATAGCGGGCCGGCTCGGTATGCTGAAGTCAAGGTAAAAATCTTATATTTGAGTTGAGACTTTGTGATTAGCGGTCACTTTTGCAACGTAATAATCTTCTAGTTTTGGAGCAGCTGTAGTTCCACCTTGAACCGTGACTTGAAAGGTACAGTACAGCTATCTCTGATACTAATAGGTGCTGGATATCTGCAGAGTTTTTCTATGAGGTTGTTTATCGAAGTTCTCTTGGCTTAGTTTTTATCCTTTAAGAAGGAATTTATTCACCGAGTAGCTGTGATGAAGGGCTGTAGAAGGGAGGCCTTTATCGCAGCTCCTCTTTTGTATGTGTGCTCTATTCTCCTGTGGATGGCAGTTAAGTATACAGAAGCCTACTCGTTCCATGCTGTCAACACTCTCTGAATTTAGTGAGTATTTTCCTGCTGTGACAACGCAGGATTAACATCCCAGCGATCACCCGGGCCCCAAACCCTACAATTTAATAGCTTTTTAGGTTCTCTTCTTTTTCTAAACAGCAATTAATCTCATTTTAGCACAATTTTCTCGTTTCTGAAGTCCCCTCATTGAGGAGCTGTTTTGTTCATATTTGGCTTCATCTCCTCTGCATAGTCATTAGAGTCTCCAATTAATGTCACCTTTAGCTGAAGAGTACTCATTTTTATTGAGAAAATGACAGTTGCTACCATGAGCAGTGTAGTGTAATATACATTAATTGCCCCGTAACACTGGTAATTACCAGTTTTTTTCAGGGCTCTCAGTAAACCGTCATGCCTAGACAAGACTAGAGCAGATACAGAGTAGTCATTAGGCAAAGGGGCCAGTCCTGTTTTCTGTTGGCTTCTCCTTTTCTCTTAACCCTTTATTTAGCAATGATAAGGATGCACAAGCACAGTATCGAAGAGTCTGTCAGCCCTTAGTTTGTTTTTTTCCTTGCTACACCCCATACAGAACCATCGCTACCCAAAGAAAACACGAAATGCAGCTTTCATACTAAGTTTACACTAAGTTTAGTGATTGATGTACACATTGGACACTGATGGAAACTCTGGGGCTGGGAAGCTGTTTGACCATTTAAAAAGTGATGTTTTTAACATTTCCAATAATATTTTTAGTGCGAACTTCATGGCCCTGTCACATGGAATATACATTATACTTATGTACTGTATGTTACAAGACCATGAAACTTCATTTGCTAGCGTTGTTCACTAGTGACAGAAATACAGAGGCAAATAAGTAGGAAATAGGAAAAAAAAAAACAACGAAGCTGAATTTGTCATGAAAAAAAGTATTCATCTGAAAGGGAACATTTCAGTATAGACATGTGGAAGCTACCATTGTAGACTTGTTCTGAGGGTGCAGTTAGACTAATTCTTTCTAAACTACTTGGTGAGTTTCTGACTTAGATTAAGCACACAGCAAGTGAAGTAGCTAGACATCTACATTATATGCATATACTTGATCTTGATAGGTGACATATGAAGCTGTGAAAGCAGGATAAAGATGAAGGTCCAAGAACTTTAAACAGCACTTTCAAAAACAGGTCAGCAGTGGCAGTTCCCATATTCCTATCCTGATATTTAAAATGTTTAATATTGTTGAGTTTGGTCTGGGCTTTGGTAATGTCACTCATTTAACATAGCAGCCAAAAAACAGGAAGGGGGTCTGTTGTTCAATATCAGCTCTGAAACCTTTGTAGGTTGTTCATAGTTTAGCATTTTGTGAAATGTTTTTAAAATTGTACAGAAACATTGGAACACGTATCTGTTTTTTACCCACAGATTAGAGTAAGATGACTATTTGACTATGACTATGATGACTATTTTTTAAACCAAACTTTTATAGATCAAATTAATATATGTAAAGTGCAGCTTGGCGGTTCTGTGGTTCATACAAACATCTTGTAGTGCTACGGTTCAGCATTTATTTCCCATTCGGTCTCTATTTTCTGTTTCTGTAAGTCTATATCAAAGGTTTTTAGAGTTGCAATAGAATATCAATGCATACATAAATGTAGACAACAGTTAACATATCGAAAGTTAGGCTCAACTGCGGATTCACATACATCAACTATAGAGGTGTTAATTTTACCAGGGACACACGCAGTTAATCACAGAAGTATCTAGAGATTTGCTAGAGCCCAGCCCATGGAAGAAAAACCCAATGGTTGGAACAATAACAGCAGTAGGCAAGTTTAGGCTCTCAGGAATCCTTTAGAGTCTGAAAGTTTGAGCATCCTTCCGCCAATCTTTACAATGTTTTTCTATTTAGGGAGATCAAACCGTGGTCCTGAATGGACTGAAGTTTGACAGGTAGCGCTCAATTAAATAAAATCTAACCTAAACTAATAATACAGTGTATATAAACAATGTATAACAGACAATGCAATATATAAAACAAAATAAAACCACGTGATAAGTGAGTCAGATTAAAGTGACCCTAATGAAAAAATATTGTGCAATAATAATTCCAATGGTGACTTCAAAAATTATATAGAAAGTGCCACAGTGTTCATATAGTGTTCTAGAAAAAAATTTTTGAAGAAAAAAATTTAATTCAAAAAGAAAAACGGTGCTCCACACTGTGGCACTTTCTATATAATTTTTGAAGTCACCATTGGAATTATTATTGCACAATATTTTTTCATTAGGGTCACTTTAATCTGACTCGCTTATCACGTGGTTTTATTTTGTTTTATATATTGCATTGTCTGTTATACATTGTTTATATACACTGTATTATTAGTTTAGGTTAGATTTTATTTAATTGAGCGCTACCTGTCAAACTTCAGTCCATTCAGGACCACGGTTTGATCTCCCTACATACTTTCCATTTAAGTGGTTGCTTTAGTCTTTAGTTTTTAGTGTTTCTCTGTCATCTAAGGCGCAGAGGCTGGGATTTGGATTGTTGCGCAATTTTTCTCCGGATTCCTGCATTTTTAATGTTATTCTATTGGAGAATAACTGAATGTGTAGGGAATGAGCAAGCATAGCGGGCCAGCTTGGCATGCTGAAGTCAAGGTAAAAATGTTATGTATAAGCTGAAACTTTGGTCACTTTGGCAACCTAATCATTTTCAGGTTTAAGACCAGCTGTAGTTCCACCTTGAACCATGACCTGAAAGGTACAGTACAGCTATATCTTATACTAACTGATGCTGGCTGCCTGCAGAGCTTTTCTATGAGGTTGTTTATCGAAGTTCTCTTGGCCTAGTTTTTATCTTTAAAGAAGGAATTTATTCACAGAGCAGCTGTGATGAAGGGCTGTACAATATCATAGCAGAGGAAAAGGACAAGGCAAGACTATACTTAAGGGGTACCCTACCAGGTCCCTATAAACTGAGACAGAAGAGGGAGTTTGAGGGTGGATGTTGGACATACCGTAACAGGGTCTATAGAGAGGTTAATCATCCAAGAGAGGATTATCAATGTATGTTCAAAGCCCACAAGAAAATAGTGGACCATCCATGAAGTCCAAATCTATTCTGATTTTCAAACTTAGTCCTTGAGGATTGTGGCCATCTTTTCATTAATTAGAAACCAGTTTATTTTTTGTTTAACTTGTATGATCACGGGGGAGTTGAAGGTCACAATACTTTGGCATGGATTTGTTTAAAAGTGGAGAGTAAGGTTGCTACATGTAATACCGAGAGCCAGTTCAAAAGTTCCCTCCTCTCCCCCACTTGGTGCTTGGGTTAAAAAAATATGTTCTGATTTATGTGAGGTTTGCTATTTTCACAAATAAAAGTCCAGTATTTGTTTCTGGAGGGAGGGGATTTTGATGGGGAACACTCGAAAGCTATATAAGAGTTAGGGAGGAAGGTCATTTTAATAGCCTCAGTGTGTCCCCAGCCATAAGAGTAATTTTTTCTTGACTCGATAAGCAGATTGAATTGGTTTCGTAGAACGGGGTTGTTTGCAGAGTACACAGTGTCATAAGAAGAGGTCGGGTATATCCCTAAATATGGTAAATGAGTAGGTTCCTATTAAAAAGCTAAGTTATTCTGGAGTTGTGAGAGGACTTCCAGATGATTTTGGGCATTTTATTGGGAAGGGCTCTAAAAGTGAAGTATTCAAAAAGAGAGGCGTGAGTTACTGGATTAGGTCTGTATTGCTTATTATGCAGTCATTAACTTGTCAACTCTAGGTTTCATAGAAAAAAGGAGGCAAAATCGAGTTGTGATCTTACCAGGGCATACCAATTAGGTTGGTGAATTTCAGAAAGTGTAAGATGTGGTTAATAACAAATATGTGATTTATCCCTGGGGACAGTCTATTTGCCCAGACCCTACTATTGGCTACATGGACATTTGCAGCAAGTCAGGCTATGAGACTCAAAGTGAAGCAACTGGAGAGGAATACAAGGGTCCAAACAAATTGTTAAGGTGAGTAACTAATAGGATTGCGGTTGCCCAGTGTAGGGTATATTCTGTTTTGTGACATACAGTGAACATTTTATAAAGTACAGGTATATGTCTTGTATATCTAAAGGAAGTACAGTCTATTCTTCCCTGCACTCTATATTTTCTCCATATTGTGGCTTGAGGGGAAGGGGGAGGCTCAGCATGTTTATTACATGCCTGGTAACCTGAGGGTATGTTTCCAAGCAGAAAACCTAATTAGCTTCAAAAGAGTGCCATTTAGGGGATGCCATGTTGTAAATGTTATCTCCCCTCTTTCTTGGTGGCTGTGGTCGAGGGTGTGGGGGCATTCGGTGCCTGATTGTGTGCTGTTCCCTGCCACGTTGCCCCAGTTTAATCTCTAGTAGTTTGGTGACCTTCGCCTCGAAAACCATTAGTTAGGTTGTATTCCCTAATCTTCACATATTAATGCTTGTATGAACCCATTTTGACAAATGTTGGCTTAAAATGTGATATTCAAGATAATTCTCACCCACCACTTGTTTATTTCACCTACACAAAGCAAGATATAACTTAAGTAATTTAATCATATTCTTAAAATTGTAGATTAAAGTGCAGAAGTGTGTAGATAAAATAGCAAAAACGTTAGTATTAATGAATCCAAAGGGTTGAAAGGAGGCTAGTCACTTATAACTTATACCCCGCTGAGACAGCTTCCCATTGGTGTATACACAGGTTGACACTGAAGTTTAGATAACATAGGACAATCATCTTCACCACTGGGGCAAGCCACAGACTAATCGACCAAGTCTTGTACTTACATTATACTTCCACATCCTATAGCGTTATAATTTTTTTTTGCATAGTTGCAGTCCCCTAGGGCCCAGAATCAGGGTCCTGTACAGATGGTTTTAACCGCAATACTCTGAACAATAAATTTGGCATCTGTGTGTACAAACATTCCTTGGTCTCTATTTTTATAGAGATTATATGTTATCCTTGTGTTTTGTTGTATTCATTTGGGTGCTCTTACTTCCTCTCGCAGTTTTTAAAAAAAAATAAACACTCACAATTTAGGCCCCTTTCACATGGACGGTCCGTTCAGGTCCGCCTGTCAGTTTTTTAGGTGGACCTGAACAGACGCTCCATAGACCTCTATGGAGAGTCGGATGAGCGGTGACATGTCCGCTGGCATCCGACCCGTTCCGATCCGAAAAAGTGTGGCGGAGGAAACCCCTATTTTTCCATCCGTCTGTGGATCGGATCGGGTGACAACGGACTTTACGGTCCGTCGTCATCCGATCCCCCATAGGGGAGAGCGGCGCTCTGACAGGTCCGTCCCTGCACAGAGTGCAGAGACAGACCTGTCATCTGCCAGCACAGCCTCCATACACGAACAGGTCCGTGTGAAAGAGCCCTTAAACACATTTTGGTAGGTTAAAAGGCTTTTTCCCCAATTGGCATAAGGGAGTGTGTCTGTATAACTGTTTTTGGGACAATAATTTAGTTATGAAAGCACTGGGACAGAATCTATTTTGAATGCTTCAAACTAAATACAGAAAGGCAGTTTTTTTTGGATAGAGCAGGGAAAGTTACAAACTCCTTCTAGGTTATTGCTGTCTGAGTCTCACTGGAGTGATTTCTCTTCACTTTCTATCCTTGGAAACCAATAGGAAGTATGAAGAAATCTCTCCAAACTAGGCGGAATTTTCAAATTAGAAAATTGTCACCCGATCATTTGTACCAACTGGATTTTTTACCTTCACCCCTTGCTATGGGGACAACTCTGGAATTTTGAATTTCCGCTCACTTTACAGGCTGTGCATCAGTGCCTATGCACTTGTCCCTGCGTACCTGCCAAACTCGGGTGTGCGGGTGAGCCCGTACATCCAATGTGTGTCTATTTACTAATATGGGCTGCATGCATGCAGCTAAGCACTAAGACAGAAAAGTAAGCACAGGGCTCTTTACGTTGTATGGGGCTGAGCATGTGAATGAGCTGTAAAGCACTGTCTACTGGAGATTCATACTTGGAGAGCAGGTTTAGTGTGCATGAACTCTGAGTTGCAATACTTTTCATTACATTTTAGGGAAGAAAAAAAGCAGCACATTCCATCAAAGTATAAATAAGAATACATAGATCAGTGATATATCAATATACAAAGAGAGATATGGATATTACGATCCCATAAGTGTACATAAGGTCTGATTTAGAAGCAAGTTATATGCAACATGCTTTTGGGGAAAAATGGTTTAAATACGCGTTCACAATGACTTCTGCAGAGGAAAAAACAAAGCTATGTGATCCAAGGCAAAAGCTATACTAAAATGTTTATGAAAATGTATATGCTGTACTCTACATATTTCAAAAATGCATCCCAAATGCAAATAAGAAGCAAAGATACTGTAAGCTGGTTTAGTTCTCCAGTTTTTACCAAAAAGCAGACTACTTGACCTGAATGGACTGTCTATTTAAAGCTGAACTCCAGGAATGATCTTTATTGCATTTCTACATTGGTCCAGCTTGAAACATTGTAATATATGTATCTCATACCTGATGGGCCGCTGGGGAAGCTGACAGTTGTAGCTGGCACTACTACAGTGATAGTCATGGGAGGCATGTGATTGGCCCCAAATTTATTCTGCAGCAGGACAAGGACCCCAAACATACAGCCAATGGCATTAGGACTGTCTGGAGTGTAAAGAAGAACCCAGAGTCCTGAATATGATGGCTTGACCTCCATAAAACCGTGATCTCAACATCATTGAGGCTGTCTAGGATTACGTGAAGAGGCAGAGGGATTTGAGACAGACTTCATCCACAGAAGATCTGTGGTTAGTTCTCCTAGATGTTTGGAACAACCTACCTGCCGAGTCACTTCAAAAACCGTGTGCAAGTATACCTAGAAGAATTGATGCTGTTTTTGAAGGCAAAGGGTAGTCAAACCAAATATCGATTCAATTTGGATTTCTCTTCTGTTTATGTACTTTCCATTTTGTTAATAAAAAGTTAAGAACGCTTTTGTTAACTAAGAACACTTCTATTTCTGAAAGCATTCTTACGTGCTAGCATTTTTTCACACCTGCCCAAAACTTTTGCACAGTAGTGTATTTTTAGTGTTCCTGCTTATTGCTGAGACAAGCACTGAGACCCCGTTTTTTCAACAGTCTAAGCCAACTAATAGGCTTCAATTTTCAGTGAAGAACAGTAGATCACAATCATCACTAAGCAATACCACTAGGTGATAGGAAATGCAGCATTTTAGCAAGTTGTCACCAAAACAAGAGGTGAGGGGAAATCTTACAATAGGGGCACCAGTTTTGGTGACAATTGGCCATACATGGTTCAGGTTTTTTTTTTTCATTCAAGCAGCAGGCTTAATGAGAAAAAAAAATGATTTCCCCATCCACACATTCGAGGTGGATGGGGGAGCCCTCCCCACTGTGCTATTGTAGTCTGACAACGGACGACTCCCCCACTGTCAGAATACACAGATCAGTGCTGCAGCCTCTGATCGAGCTGCTTTTATCAGACAGGGTTTTTGAACAGAAGTCAAACCATAGATTGACTTCTGTTCAACTGCAGTGGCCATACATGGTTTGAAATTTTTCCAGTCCCTTCTGAACTGGCCAAGTTTTGATCTATGTATGGCTGGTTTAAGAGTGAAGTTCCCTGACATTGCAGGGATATCCTCCTACAGCTCCAGAGCAGGACGTGAAGGGAAATCTTTCCAGCTGGACACTTAAAGGAATATGTTCATTTAAAATGATTGTATTGTCTTTTGCCCGCTACACACAATATGGTTACTTCATTATTTAATTCAACTATGTCCGATACAATCACAATTTAAAGTACACTTCTATCCAATATGAATATTGTGCATTTCAGGGAAAACAACCCACTGATTAAATGGCTCTGATCTCCATGCTGGTGTTCCTTTTCTATAGCTAGCTTCCTTGTCCATTAAATACCCACTGTTGCTGAGAGCATATGAAAATGCATAGTAGTGTGTTCCCTCCTTCGAAGCATTAGCTTTCTGTAGTTAATGGAGAGGGAGGCTGCACAGAATTTGGTAGTAGTAGTCCTGCTAAGAAGTACCTTGCAATCGATTATACAAAACTCAGACTACTGGCAGAATCTGGCCTCAACGCATTAAACTATGACTGTTACATTTTTACTTGCTTGTTCTGTCATACTTACATTATTAAATGTAGTGATTAGTAGACTAGTCACTAATGGCAGGTTACATTAGCTATTTAAACTAATAGTTTAAAGCTGAACCCAGGCATCGCTCCCCTACTCTTCCCAACTAATCACTAGGTCCCTTAAAAAAAAAAGCTTAAAGCAGTATTAAACCCAAAACAAAAAATGTAATATATTGCCGCTTACTAATCATTAGATATGGTAGCTGCATTAATTTTCTTTTTTAGGCTGTTTTCACCTTGTGGTCTCTGGATGAAGATGCACAGGGGGAAGATTTGGACAGCAGCATGGTCAGTCTGGGGGGAGAGGAGTGTTAGATGTATTAGCAGATTTAAATAAACTAACAAATTGAAGCAAAACTCAAGCTAATACTTTATAAGCAGTTACAGCAAACAATTTTTTCCATGTTTGGGATTAAGGGTTTACATAAAAAAATAAAAGTGGACCATTGTAAACACTCCTGTCAGTGGTAAATGGTTTGTCTCCTCTACGAACTACATCTGCAGGGCAACTTGTTCTTTTGAAAAACAACATACTTATTGGCTGGATCACCAGATGAACATAAAGGAAAGAAAACCAGTGCAGCCATCACATCTAAGAAATGGTAAGCTGCAATATAACAAATGTTTGCTTTTAGGTTTAATACTGCCTTAAGACTAAAATCCCAAAATACTCTAAATCCATAGGCATATGAGGAGCTGGTTCCCAGAGGTGGGGTCTAACAACTGTTGAGTGCATATATCAGAAACATGGGGAATTAATTTTTTTTTCATTAGCCAGTAGATCTACAGATTTCCCTTGTGAGCCTGAATATACAATGAGCAAGTATGCCTGCCCTTATGTACATTTAACATTTTTAGTTAAATAGAAATTTAATTTTTTTATGCACCCTTCTGTTCTGGTGCATTGAGCTCTAAATGGGCTGCCAATGCATTGGGAAGACATTTAAAATAATATGCGTTAAGGTTACACACATTATTGCAAAGTGTAGGTGTGATTGGTGATGGCACAAACCTGCTGATTGTAATGCACTATGATATATAGAATTGAATGAATGCAACCCACATTTTGAAGTCCCATTCAGTGTAATCTTTCCATTTTACATGCTCATTATATGTGCCCCCAACACATTGACAGTTGTGTGCAATTAGGTCTAAGTGGAGGGCTTTGTACAATTGTTTTTAAAATTGTCAGCTTTGTGGATGCCTTTACACATGCCAAACATAGGACATTATTTTAATATGAGAATTGTATTACTAATTGTATAAATATACAAAATGAAGGAAAATAAATCAAGATGCATACACAGTACAGAAACTGTTTCTCTAATAGACACACAAAAAGCTCTACATTCTCAGCTTTGCATCTTGAGATGTATAATGTCGCAGAATCCTCCGGTCAGATTGCCAATTCACCTATAGCTGGAAGCTGGCAAATAACAGAAACCTTTGTTTTATCTTAGTGATAACACCTGCTTGAGGCAATCATGCCTCCCTCTCCAGCAGTCTCCCTAAATGAATTTTGTCACAGCCTTTCACATTGTGCGGCGATGATGAGCTAATGGAAGTGGATAGCACAATTTGTACTGAACAGGTCCTGATTTCCAGCACACAGCTGAGAATCGCTCACAGCCCAGCGCTGGGGATGGAAGTCCTCATGATACAGCTGATTTGCCCATTACTGATCATTAACAGGGGAGATGCGCTCGTGTTTATCTGTTTGTGTTGTTGCGAGGCCATCGAATTGTTTATGACAGGACTAATTGAGGTAATTGCACAGCCCGAAATTACCTGTCAGCTGTTTATTCGCATACTCCCTTCTTCCCTGACAAACAATGACAAGTGAGGGTTCCCATAGCATTGCTCATCATGGCTTTTTCCGAGTAGTAATAGGGACAGTCAGAGCTTGGTCTCAATTGATACCTCGCCACCTTTATATCCACAAGCTGGTTAAGTGACTTGTTAACTGCTGAAGAGTCAAGGGATGTCATTGCGTGTGGAAAAGGAAGAGTCCGTATTGGGAACTCTCTGATTTACTTCTTGTAAGGATAATCGGGGATGAACAAGACGCTCAGGTGAACAAAACAGGTTTAATTATGGAAAATTAAAAACTGAATGCATTAATAAAACTTCATTGCAGACTGCAAAGTATCTTGTATGTTTCTGAGAAGTTGAAAAAAGAACTCTTGTTTGACTTGAGGTAGACAGCTGTAAGATCTCCCATGTGTAGTGTACAATACAAATGCAAAAGCATGTTACCACTCCAGGTGGGTCTTCTCTTTCCCATTGCAAATATCCAAGTGCATATTCCTCTTTCAATATATAGTTACATCTTTGTACAGATCTTGCTTTTTAATAATTTTTTTGTTGTATGTAAACAGGGTTCAAACAAACGCTGCAGTGCACTGACTCATTTCACACTAAATACTTATATGAGTAACCAATGTTTAGCATGAAACGCGTCAGTATTATCTGTGTTCCCTGCTAAGTACATTAAATAAGGAATATCCCTTCCTTAGTTCCTGACTCCGTTCTGCACACTCCTGTTGTATTCTAAATATTTTTAAATAAAGCAAGGAGAGTGGGAGAAATTTTAGAATCTGATGGAGGGCTTAGCTCCTTAGCATCTACCAAAATCTGCTGTGTGGCTTAAATTTTTGTTGTTTTTACACTTTTTTTCTGCATGTGACTGTTTTACTTCCTGTTTAGTAGTTCCTATTCTATCCAATACTATTATTATTATTATACACGATTTATATAGCGCCAACAGTTTACGCAGCGCTTTACAATGTAAAGGGGGACAGCACAATTACAGTACAGTTCAATACAGAAGGGACAGGAGAAATAAAAAGAAGTTTTAGTTTGGATATAATTTATTTCTTGGGTATCTATTATAAGGTACTATCAATATCAACCTGTCTGAAGAGCAACTGGGTAGTTAACCACTTCAGCCCCGGACCAATTGGCAGCCAAAGGACCAGGCCCCTTTTTGCGATTCGGCACTGCATCGCTTTAACTGACAATTGTGCGGTCGTGCGAGGTGGCTCCCAAACAAAATTGGCGTCTTTTTCCCACAAATAGAGCTTTCTTTTGGTGGTATTTGATCGCCCCTGCGGTTTTTATTTTTTGCGCTATAAACAAAAATAGAGCGACAATTTTGAAAACAATGCAATATTTTTTGCTATAATAAATATCCCCAAAAAAAAGATATAAAAAAACATATTTTTTTTCCTCAGTTTAGGCCGATACGTATTCTTCTACATATTTCTGGTAAAAAAAATCGCAATTAGCGATTATTGATTGGTTTGCGCAAAAGTTATAGCGTTTACAAAATAGGGGATAGTTTTATAGCATTTTTATTAATATTTTTTTTTTTTTACTAGTAATGGCGGTGATCAGCGATTTTTATTGTGACTGCGACATTATGGCGGACACATTGGACATTTTTGACACATTTTTGGGACCATTGTCATTTATACAGCAATCAGTGCTATTTAAATGCATTGATTCCTGTATAAATGACAGTTGTAGTGAAGGTGTTAACCACTAGGGGGAGGGGAGGGGTTATGGGCTGTGACGTGTGTGTTTTTTTACATTAGGGGCGGGGCTGACGTCTGACGTCATTGATCCGCTTTCCCGATGACCGGGAACAGCCGATCAATGACAGGCAGTGTAGGAAGCATGGGGAGAGGTTTGTTTACACAAACCTCTCCCCATTCTTCAGCTCTGTGACCCGATCGCGGGACACCAGCGGCGATCGGGTCTGCTGGTCCCGCGGCCGGTGTAACGGAGCTCCTGACCGGGTCGCGAGCGCACCGCTGGCGGCAAGCGCGCGACCCACGGGCAGGCAAATGCAAAATCACGTTTATATACGGGATTTTGCCTGCCCGTGCCATTCTGCACACGTATATGTACATGGCGCGGTCGGGAAGCGGTTAATGAATTAACAATGATTGGTCCAGACATCAACACTTTTTAATTTGTACATTAGTTTTGCTTGTGATAAAATTGGTGCAGCTGTAATAAACACATCCATTTCCATGCCATGGGTTTACAGTTCTGTGGATGTAGATTCTTAATTAATTTTTTTTTTTCTACTGGTTGAACGCAATAAACGTGACTTTTCTCAACCTGCCCAGTGAATTAAATTAAAATTACTAACAACAACATACAAAGCCACCCACAACTCTGCCCCGAGCGACATAATTTAAATATCACCCTAACCATTCTCTCTGCTCCTCTCGAGACCTCCTGCTCTCAGGTTCTCTTGTCTCCTCCTCCCAAGACCTCCTGCTCTCTCCTCCTTCCATGCTTGTCTCCAGGACTTCTCCAGAGCTTCTTCCATCCTCTGGAACTCTATTCTAGTCTCTATTCTAGTCTGTCCAGCTATCGCCTATACTGGCTGCTTTTGCGTGATTCCTGAAAACTCTTCAGGGAAGCCTATTACCCCTTCAACTAACTAACCTTTTATCACTTCCATCAGCCCATCCCCCACAGTTATAACATTTTGTACCTCTTACAACACCCTATTAAATTGTAAGCTCTTATGAGCAGGGCCCTTTTAACCATGTGTTGTAACAGTACTGTCACCCTTTTATATTGTAAAGCACTGTACAAACTGCTAGTGCTATGTAAATCCTGTATAATAATATAATGACCTCACTAACTATGCAACACACATGTAATACTAAGGTATTAATTGGGTTGCTTTACTAAAGGCAAATATACTGTTCACTATGCAAGTGCCTTTGCACTCTGCAAGGGACTTTCCCCCAGAACTTAGTAAATGAGGGGAAGCTCTGCTGACTTCCATCATCACAAGGAAGCAAAAATGCTGTTTTTTTTTTCTTGCATGTGGTTGGGTATTCTTTGCAAAGTGAAGCTTCATCTCGTTTACTAAGCTCTGGAGCAAATTCTCTTGCAGAGTGCAACTGCACTTTCAAATTGAACAGTCCATTTGCCTTTAGGTAATAAACCCCATTATCTTGCAACTACCCTAAAGCAGACCTTCACCCTTTTTTCCCATTTTAAATAATATAAATGTTTACCATCTGGCATTCCTAAATGGAATTCACATTTTTTATATACCTTTTTCGTTTCTTCCTTCACTCACTTCCACCTTTCTCACCTAGGCGAGAATGACATGGTGCAGAGTCCACTGACTCCTGTGATATAAATGTCATCCTAGAAGTCTTTAGACCAGGGATATGTAATTAGCGGACCTCCAGCTGTTGCAAAACTACAAGTACCATCATGCCTCTGCCTCTGGGTGTCATGCTTGTGGCTGTCAGTCTTGCTATGCCTCATGGGATTCGTAGTTCTGCAACAGCTGGAGGTCCGCTAAGTCCATATCCCTGCTTTAGACAATCCCTAGAGTGCTGGGTGCACATGTAATGCCAATCGCACACGCCCAGCATTCTACCCAGGAATCCTACTGTTTACACATTACATTGATATTGACAAAGAGTAAATATTATTATTCCCCAGATAGAGGGTTGGATGCACATGTGCAGGATCAATGATGCTTGTACACCCCATGCTCTAGCCAGACATGTTTACAGTATTGGCAATAATTAAAGTGATTGTAAAGTCTTTTTTTTTTTTCTCTAAAAATAACAAACATGTTATACTTACCTGCTCTGTGCAGTTGGTCTTGCACAGAGCAGCCCAGATGCTCCTCTTCTCGGGTCCCTCTTTGGCTCTCCTTTCATTTCCCTTCTGTCGAGTGCCCCCACAGCAAGCAGCTTGCTATGGGGGGCACCTGAGCCGAGTCACAGCTCTGTCTGGCCATTCAGACATAGAGCCCTGATTCAGCCCCGCTCCCTCTCTCTCTCCTGATTGGCTAACTGACTTTGACAGCAGCAGGAACCAAAAGTGCTGCTGCTGTGTCTCAGCCAATCAGGAGGAGGGTCCCAGACGGCCGAGGAACTCGTGGACATCGCTGGATAGAGACGGGCTCAGGTAAGTATTAGGGGGTGCTGCAACACAGAAGGCTTTTTAATGCATATAATGCATTAAGATAAAAAACATTCTGACTTTACAAGCCCTTTAAATGTGTTTCCCCAGCTAGAGCGCTGGGTATGCATGCACTCGGGAAACAAAGAAACAGGAAAAAAAAAAAAACAACATGTCCTTAGTGAAAATGTTAGCTCAGGATAAAAGAGGTACTGGTAAAGTTGGCCAGAATGCAAGGTAACATTAGTCCATGTGGAAAGGTGAGTATGTTTTTTTGTAATTAACAAATAATAAATATTTTAACAGAGCCCTATATTTAATTTTTTACGATTAGGGTCCAGTTCCTCTTTAAACTTCAAAGGAACTCCTAAATCTAGGTTTTACCCATGGATAATCCCTTAACTAATAACTAACCTAATTCTAAACTTTAGGATATCCCTGAACCTACCCTTTAACCGAACCCAACTCCTAACCCTAATGTTATCATGCTAGAAATATTCTTACAATTATTATAATACAGCCATTACAATAATAAAACCTGTTTTAGTTTCAACAAAAGTCACCCCATTATTGATCTTCATTGTGTTGCCTCCTTTTCTGTCAAAAGGCAGCCAACATAGTGCTGCTCTGCGAAGCTGTGTGCTGATAGTAGCTCTTTCACATAAGCCATATAAAGTAACTTGTTGTTTTTGGGTACAGGGGCCTTTCAAATGTGTGTCCAGCTTTATTCTCTTCACCCATTTAATGGGCAATTATTGTTGTAGAGTTTATTATAATTTTCTTTTAACTTCTACTGCATCTCTATCCCCATTTACTCCCTCTCTTCCTCTCACTGTCTTTCTCTGCCTGAAGAAGTAGATGGTTGAAGTCATCAGGAAACACTGAAGCATGAAATGATTTCCCTGCTGCATGCAGCTGTAATATAACCTGTCCCACTGAGGTCCACATCCAGGAGGTTTTATTAAAGAGATTTATTCCCTCAACCTCATCAAAACAAAACAGATGCAAGAGGAGGGGTAAAGCGCATCCCATGCATATCTCTGGCTGAGAGTTGGGAGAGTGCTGTATGATGGTGGGGGCCATTGCACACATCTGTTGAGACTAAGTATGTGATTTGCATGTCTCTTATTTTATATACCTTTCTCAAGCATCTCCAGCATATGTCTGCTGTCCTTTAGTTTTTGGTTATGAAAAGGAATGTCTGGTCTCTCTTTTGCCTCTGCCTTTTCAGTACAAAGCGCACATTTGTATTCACTTTTCCGCTTAAAAACTTACTCTGATTTACAATTTGTACCTACAGGTAATCTTGTGGTAAGCCTTACCTGTAGCTATAGTGAAAATTTCTTAAATTTGCGCCATTTAGGAGATATTCAAATCACCTATAGCTGATGATGTCACTGCACATGCACAGTGACACTCGGAGCAAACTGAATGTGCCCTGAATGCAGACCTCCTTGCCATAATGACGACTCTCATGCACATGTGCGGAGTGACGTCATCCCAGGCTGACCATTCAAACTGTCAGAGAGCACGAACCTGGAAGGAAGACTGGGCAAAGATGGGAGAACTAGCAGCAGTGGCAGTGCAACATTGAAGGGCTAAATTTTTAAGGTAAGCCTTCCATAAGGTCTAGTATACTGTGCATAACACTGCAGGTAGCCCACATAAAAAAAGTGTTGTCACCAACCCAAAACCAGCCTTCCTTGACACATTTTACCATTCCTGGTTTGCTCACAAGGACAGGGGGAAGTCGTGATTCTGATGCACAGATTATTGAAAATAGTGCATGAAGAGCTATTTGAAATGCGGCTGATTTTTTTATTTTTTTTCTAATGTTTTTTAAGCACAAGCTGAGATGCCCACTGCTCTGAGGGCCTTAGTGTTGTTGGGTTCATTTTTTAGTTAACAGCAGTCTTATGTGTCAACAGGCTATCAGAAATCTTGAATCAGGGCCTATAACCTGAATAGATACAGACTTGCGTGATTGTATAGGTAGGCGGTCACATTATTTAGTAATAATAAATTTAAAGAATTTGTACGATCAGGATTGTTATGTGTATGGCTAGGTTAGCTTACACAAAAGTTTTGACAGTCACAAAACTCTACTGGGCAGCAACACTTTGGTTCATGGCAATAGCACACTCTGCATTGCAACTCCCATCCATCAGCAAGGTGCGTTGGAGTACCATTTAAAATGAATGACTGGCACCACATCGCAAGCAACATATGTAATGTGGCATTGTGGTAACACATGTTTTAACAATGCAAATTTGTGTATAGGCCCTAAGATCCACCAGATGCGGGTTTAGACACTGTTCTGGCATTTAAACCACTCATCTCCACCCTTTATCTTCATTAAGCCTCGCACACCAAAAGTGAACACTATGGGAATCACATGTCCCTAGGTCAGTAATGGTGAACCTTGGCACCCCAGATGTTTTGGAACTACATTTCCCATGATGCTCAACTACACTGCAGAGTGCATGAGCATTATGGGAAATGTAGTTCCAAAACATCTGGGCTGCCAAGGTTCGCCATCACTACCCTAGGTGCTCAAGCCATAGAAAATGTACTCCCACCTGTAGCACAGTGGCTCCCAGTAGCACATACCATCCAGCCTATTTAACAGGAAGTCCGCCAGAGCATGAATCATCCATCCAACACTTCACACTTTGAACCTCCATGTCTACCCTCACAGTAAATCACATGGGTGTAGATTTCTGTACTAACAGGAAAAAGCTCCTAGATCCAAATCGGCTTAGGCAATAATGGGCCCAGTCCTCTCTATGTTGATCAAAAATACTACCTTATTTTTATATCAAATAGGAGAGTATCGACCCCCCCCAACAAAAAAAAATTTGAACACAACCTATAGACTTTTTTCGCTGACCATGGTGCTTGTACTACAGTTTGTGTTGTATAAAGAATCTATGCCATAGTACAAGGCCACATTCAGTGTTAGGTATGGACCAGGAAACAGCTGCATGTTGCTGCAGAGTATGGAGGATTTGCAGACTCCCCTTGATTGTCTGGAAAAATTGGTGGAAAAATGAGTTGGCTCAGGCTGTGGTGGGCTTTCCTGGCCATTCCTGTTCCTTCAGCACAAAGTGTTTCTGCTGTGAGAAAGCAATTTCAACAGATGCATGCATACGTGTTTAAACGAAGATTGCTCTTCAGAAAAGTGGTTAGAACCTTAACCTGACGTTTTATGCTATGGATAGCTAGTACTGTGGAAGATAATGTATCATTTGTGGACCGTATTGCTCAAACTAAAGTCAATAGGTTAAATATTAATTTTGCATGAGCATAAATACAGAGTTTTGTTTGAAAGCATTATTCGCCCCAAAGAAATGAGCTGTGAAAATTAGATAAATTATGCTATTTAATAACATAATTTAAGCAGTACAGTGAATTGTTTTCAAGGTGATAATAGAAATTATACAAAAGCATTTTTGAATGTATTCTTTTAATAGCTCATACATAACTGTTAGATCCCAAGTCATACAGAGAGATTTAGTAAGTAAAACCTCTTACATTAAAGGAAACCAGTACTAAGAGAAACATGGAAGCTACCATAGCTGACCTCCTACCCAGAATGCTGGTTGTTTGGCTGTCTCAATACTTTCTGATTCATTGACTTTGAACACGTATAAGACAAGTGAATTAAGGGTAAAGTAAGAATTCTGGATCAGCAGGTCAGCAGTAGAAGCACAGTCTTTTGGAAATAGGTTTCTATTTTTAACTGTGTACAGACAGACTTAAAAGAGGGGGAGGTAAGGGCATATTCCTATTTGCTTCAGATAAGGTATATTGAGCCCAGTGACAGTAACCACAGAACTCCTCGTGGTCAGAGACACCAGTGACGGACATGTTTCTGATTTTCCATCTGTAAGTATCGCATCAGTCTAAAATTTGGCAGCAGAGAGATTAATAAGAGAACACTGGGTAGTATACTGTGAACCATCAGGGGATACATTTTTTTCTCTTGATAAAATGCATTACCATGCTAGCATATGCTAAAGTTCCCCTTTCAAAAACTGAAAGCAGGCAGGCAGGCTTTTTATTGCAGAAGAAACAACCAATGTCACTTCTGCAATAAAAGAAACCTACCTGTCTGCTCAGTCTTCTATACGCAAGTACAGCTTAGTTTACATTCCAGCATAGCGCCTGTACCCCAGAATGATTGCACTCCTACGCATGCACAGGAGTGACCTCATCCCGCGCCAGCCAATGAAGGTGCCTGAAGACCGACAGAAAATACCAGTGGGGGATGCGGACCATTTGAAGGAAAGATAAGTTTAGCTCTGCTTTAAAACTTGTTACCCAAAATCACTGTTAAATGCATAACTGTACTAGAAGTATGGATGGTGTATACCAGTGAGCAGGGGATAAGTTAAAGAGGACTTAAACTCACTTTGTAAACTTTGGTGTGGTATAGAGAACAAATTTTGCTTGCGTCTGAAAATGTTACTGAATTTCTCCTGATAAAATAGCAGTGCTGTTGCTGTTCCTAGGCACTTCTGCACATTGAGTCTCATAGCTGTGTATCTGCATTGTAAAATCATCTAAAGCAGCCGTCCTCAATGTTTTTGGTGCCAGGGACTGGTTTCACGGTGTATTCAGAGTCTGTCCTTAGCACAGTCACCCCCTTTATATCAGTGTCCTCAGCTACCCTCTACATCACAGCCCCCATTTACAGTGCAGTCCCCATTACATCACAGTGCCCCTCTTTAGTTCAGTCCACTTTACATTACTGTAACGTGGACCGCTCTGTAAAGGGGGCACTGTAATGTAAAGGGGGGCTGTGATGTAAAAGGAACTGCACTGTAATAATTACAGTGCCCCTTTATGGTGCAGTGCCCTTTATATTAGAGTGCCCCTAGCAACCATGGCCTCCTCCATCACAGTGCCCCTCATGTCTGCCCATCACAGTGCCCCTGAAGTGTGTCCATCACAGCATCACAGTGCCCCTGCAGACTGCCCCCCCCCCTAACATCACCCTTCCCTATTTTGATCTTTGACTTCCCTGCACAGAACTTCTATCTTTAGTAAGGCAGAGGCTGTGATCCTTGCAGCTCCTCCTGCCCTGCTGATTGGATGACATTGGTGGGCGGAGGAGCCAGGAGAGGACACGGGCATGGCTGCACAGCAGGAGGTGAGCTATGACCACGGTCTGTCATAGCCTTGAGTGGACCGCAGTCACTGCTCATCTGCTGTGCGGCACGGTTACGGCAACAGGCTATGGACTGATATAAAACAATGCTGCCTCTGAAGATTTAGTATAAAATGTTGTCATGTCACTACTGTGCTGTTCACTTTTCTTGCTGGAAAGAAAGGACCTGCTGTTCAGAGATTTTCCTGTTTTTGGTTAATTCATTCTTTAGATCTGTGACTTCTGAACCTCCCCTTTGCTGCTTCATTATGAACCCACCAGTCATAAGATCACCAATTATCAGAGGGGCAGCTCTGATATCACTAGGCAAGGCCCGACTCCTCTACCAAGATGGCCACCTCCACGCAAAGACACAGCGTGGAACAAGGCCCACAGGCAATGCTGGTGACTAGTAATCCGTATTATTGGCACAAATTACATGATCACCTACTATGCTATCTATGTACATGTTAAAATAAGATAGTTGTATTATGTAGGCTTTACATCTGCTTTAAACACTTCAAGTCCGGACACTTTGACCCCCTTCCTGTCCACGCCATTTTTTCAAATTTCACATTTTGAATGACAATTACTCCGGCATGCAATAATGGACCCATATACATTTTAGGTAATTTTTTAGAGAAAGATAGAGCTTTTTTTTTTGGTGGTATTTAATCACCACTGTTTTTTTTTTTTTTTTGTTCTATATATGACTAAATCCTGAAAATTTGGAAAAAAATAGTTTTTCTTATTTTCGATAATAACTTTTTGCAAATAAATAATCTTTCTTCATAAATTTAGGCCAGGATGTATTGTGCTATGTTTCTTTGTTAAAAAAATAACCCAATCACTGTATAATATTTAGTCTGCGTGAAAGTTAGACTACAAACTATGGTATATATATTTGAAAGTTGATCAATCCTGATGTACTGAATGAAAACAAAACAGAGCTGCTCAGAAGCCAATTAGGATATCAATCGTCCAAGATGGAACTGCTACCACCTTTCACTCAATAAACATGAATGGATGGCAAAGCTGGATCCGTGAGTGCTCGGCCGCTACACAGACAAAAACAGCTCCGATCATTCTGGGTAGAAGCCAATAATTTCCTCCTTATTCAATGCAGTCACTCTGTACCAAATATGAAATCATAGAAGGGACTCTCATAGCATAATACCATAAAAGAAGACTCTTTATTGGAAGTAAAATTACTCTTCTATCCAAAAGTGCATTACACAGATTTGCTGTTCCTCACGACAGTTAATATACACACATCACCACCAGGAGTCCCTTGCGTTTCCCTATAACAAGCGTATTCAGGGAGTCCAAGTCCCTGATGTACTGCCTTCCTCTCTCATTTCTTGAGCCCCTAAAATGCTAGGGCAGTACAATTACCCCCCAAATTACCCTTGTTTGTAAAGTGACAGTCCATGGTATTAAGTAAAAGGCATGGTGAGTTTTTTTAAAGTAATTGTTTCCAAAATCCTTTAAGTAAATAAAAAATTTTTTCTCACAAAGTTGTTATTTTAACAAGTTATTTCTCACACACAGCATAGGCATATTACACCCCCACATTCTAATACTCCTCCTGAGTATGGCAATATTACATGTGTGAGACTTTTTCACAGCCTTGCCACATAGAGAGGTCCAAAATCCAAGGAGCATCTTTAGGCTTTCTATGGGCTTAAATTATACATCTAATTTCCTGACTATGCATCACATTTTTGGAGGCCCAGGATAGTGGAAATAATTGGGGCTCTGTTGACACTGGAAAAACAACAAAGAGGGCACACCAGCCTGGTGCATTTCCTTAATACACCTTTTATTCATAAAAGCAAATATTATACTCACAAACAAATGTGTTAACAAGCCCACCAATGTGTTCAAAAACACAGATGCTGGATCAGCAGCATTTGTTGATCAGCATGGGAAGAAGCTATCCAGGTCCAATATGACTGATGCGCAGTAATGTAAGTAACTGAGTTAAAATAAACTGAGTTACGTAACGCAGTTACTTTAGAGGGTAACGAGTAATCTAACTGATTACTCTTCCCCTCATGGTAATGCAGTTCCCATTACTTTGGCTTAGTTACCCCAATTACATCTACCGCCACTAGATGGTAGTAGTGTAATTCCGGTGTCCTGACGAAAAAATTCCCCCGCCGGATAAGGACCCCCCTGTACTGCGCAGGCGCAGCGCTTGCGCAGTACGAAGGACTATGGAGCTTCCGAAAATTGCCGAACCTAAACAGCTCTGAGTGAACTCTACACCGCGCAGGCGCAGTTAACATGTAATTGTACGAGGCGATGCCACACGCTCCTGATGCTCGTGCTACTCTGCAAGGGGCGTCTATCGTGTAACTAAGGGGCGGGTCTAGTATTACTGTAACCAAGGGACGCATTTATTATTGTTATATATCGAGCTCTGCCCATTAATTTAACATTCGCCCTCTTCTGTAGCCACCCACCCCTTACACGATATAATAATAATAGACCCTCCCCTTACACGATATAATAATAATAGACCCGCCCCTTGCTTACATGCTATAACAGATCTGCCCCTTGGTTAGAGTAATAATAGAGCAGCCCCTTGGTTACACGATATATAACAATAATAATAAATGCGCCCCTTGGTTACAGTAATACTAGACCCGCCCCTTAGTTACACGTATAGAATATTTAAAAAAAAAGTCAGTTACTTTGCTCAGTAACTAATTACTTTTCCAATGTAGTAACTGAGTTACTAACGCAATTACTTTTTGGGAGAAGTAATTTGTAACTTAACTAATTACTTTTTTAAAGTAAGATGACCAACACTGCTGATGCGTTTCAAGGGGTGACCCCAGATCTCATGATAGAGGATTCACCCCTTGAAATGCGTCGGCCATATTGGACCTGAGTGGCTTCTTCCCATTCTACTGAACGAATGCTGCAGATCTGGCATCTGTGTTTTTGAGTGCATAGATGGGCTTATTAACTAATTTTCTTGTGTGTATATTTTCTCATTGTGGCGGTGATCAGGACACTGGTGCTGGGTATGGTGGTGATCAGGACACTGGTGTTGGGTATGGCGGTGATCAGGACACTGGTGTTGGGTATGGCGGTGATCAGGACACTGGTGTTGGGTATGGCGGTGATCAGGACACTGGTGTTGGGTATGGCGGTGATTAGGACACTGGTGTTGGGTATGGCGGTGATCAGGACACTGGTGTTGGGTATGGCGGTGATCAGGACACTGGTGTTGGGTATGGCGGTGATCAGGACACTGGTGCTGGGTATGGCGGTGATCAGGACACTGGTGTTGGGTATGGCGGTGATCAGGACACTGGTGTTGGGTATGGCGGTGATCAGGACACTGGTGTTGGGTATGGCGGTGATCAGGACACTGGTGTTGGGTATGGCGGTGATGAGGACACTGGTGTTGGTCATGGCGGTGATCAGTACACTGGTGTGGGGTATGCCGGTGATCAGGACACTAGTGTGGCCTTGATCAGGACTCTGGTATGGCGTATAGCTGTCTGGCATCACTGCAATTGGGGACACTGCCTGGCAGCAATGGTCTGATTATACTGACTGGTGTAGCTAGTGATAGCTAGTTGCCAGTGAATTTTTAATAAAAGAATAAAAAGGAGTCGCACTTATAATGCGTAGAAACACATACAAGTGTCTATTCACAGCATGCATATACACAGTGTAGATCTGATGTCGTTACACAGGTCTCATCTGCCTTAGGTGAGCTCGATTGGTGTCACTTCCGGTAGGTATAGGTCAGTCTTGGGACTGACCTATACCTACCAGAAGTGACGCCAATCGAGCTTGCCGCTTGTTTATACTCTGCCTGTTTTTTACCACTGATTTGTGAGTACCCATTTTAATGACTATTATTGCTTGAATAAACGTTGTTTTAAAAAAACTTACTACACCATGAGGCCTACTTCCTTTCCCTAACATACTGATGAGAACCCCCCAACCTGGACACACCAACACCTGCAAGGGAACACTGATAGGAAACGCCAAACAGGATCTGGGCCATCCATCTGGGATCCATAGGACGACGGTCACCAAGGACCACAAAGGCTTATACACCTATGCTGTAACCTTACAGCTGTAAGGTAAGGGGCCACTCACCCCACTAGGATCGCACAGGACAACCACGGATCACACTGCATATCAGAGTTCACTTCCTCAATTTCCAGCACTTTTATTTATATTGGATTGATGGACACTACTTGCACATTATGATTTTTATGGACCATTTTTATACACGATTTTTTTATTTGTTGCAGTTTTATTCGTTGTAATTCCATTTGTTGAATATATTATTTTTATATGTATTCCTTTACAGGGGGTCCCCGACTTACGAACGCCCGACCTACGAACAACCCCTACTTACGAACGGGGCGCTGCGGGGACCCTCCGCCATTTTTCGTTGTTTTTCGCCGTGTTCCGGCCGTTCTGTGCATGCGCGGCCATACGGAGCCTCGGAAAATGCCGGAAATGTCCGTAATTTGCCGCGCATGCGCAGAACGGCATTAGACGGAACATCGGAAATCTCTGTATTTGTCGGTCTGCGCATGCGCGGCCGACTTACGAACATTTCCGACTTCCGTACAGGCAGGCAGTCCCTAACGAGTTCGTAACTCGGGGACCCCCTGTACTGTTCCAGTTACGGATTTATTTAGCTATTTATTATTTATTTGACATATCACTACCACTGGCACACAGCCACTTCCACTTATTCCACTTATTTTGTGTTTTTATGCACTTACCTTGTTGCACTATCAAGTGATATATTTATTATCATTCAGGATTATTGATTATTGTTTTTACCGATGATTATTACCTGCTGATTCCTTTACATTCTGATGCACTTATATTTTGATGCACTTTACCTAGTCACTTATCTGGACATTGCTATTCCTATAGCCACCTAACCTGATGTTATTCGATTACCCACTATCTTTTATCATTTAGTTTAGTTTAATTTTACTGCACGCCACTACTCTCTTTTACTTACTCTTTCTGGGTTCAGACATTTCCCCCAGTGTGCGCCACAGTACATTAGTTATCACTTTTTGTGCTGGCGCAGGATTACCTCCTGTATTCTATATCCGTGACCTGGGTGCTACTGACCCGTTGCCTGATTTTGACAACCTTGATTATTTTAAGGGGTCCATCATATCAGGTAAGGAGACACCCGACTGGGCATGTGGGTGACACCCTTTGGTGGCAGTCCATGGTGGAAGATTCCTGATACTGTGGAAGATTTAACTTTTACTTGTGGCACATGAACTGTGGTGATATATTTTTCTGGACGCGTACTATAATTTGATGATCTATCCCAGGGGTCTCCAAACTTTTCAAATAAAGGCCCAGCTTATTGTCCTTCACACTTTAGGAGGGCTGAATTGTGGCCAGGGGGGACAGAAAATGTCCCATGCCTGACATCAGTGAGAATAAATATGGCCTCAGGGTTGATGGTAAATAGGAGGAGTAGTAGTGCCCCTATTAGTAGGAGGAATAGTATCCCATCATTGGTATCGGTGGAAGAACTGGTGCCCTATTGTTGGTTTCAGTGGGAGAAATAGTGCCTCATATCAGTGGGAGGAATAGTGCTTAAAGGGTAGGATAAAGGCTCGAAAAGGGCCACATCTGGCCCTTGGGCCGCAGTTTGGTGACCCTTGATCTATTCTAATTGGATGATATATGGGACTGTACTCCTCATCCACATGGGGACAAGGTGCTTTGGGGTGGGGGGGCGCAGGACCCCCCTTGCCCCAAAGCACCCACCCCCCCCCCATGTTTAGGGCATGCGGCCTGGTACAGTTCAAAAGGGGGGGGGGGGGCGCTCGCTTGTCCACATCCCCTTTCCTGACCTGCTTGGCTGTATGCTCGGATAAAGGTCTGGTATGGATTTTGGGGGGGAGACCCCAATGCCGTTTTTTTTGGCATGGGGGTTCCCTTGAAAATCCATACCAGACCAAAGGGCCTGGTATGCTTTTGGAGGGGTAACCCATGCTGTTTTTGTTTTTTTTAATTTGGCGTTGAGTTCCCCTTCAAGATCTTTAGAGCACAAGTCGCATTCCAAAGTCGGATCAGTTAAGACGGCAATCCGACTTTGATCTGACTTCAGTGATAATCGATGGGCTGAAGTAGGATCAGAGTTGGACCAAAGTAGTGCAGGGAGCATTTTCAGGCTGGGTTCACACTTGTACGACAAACGGTCTGACACTGGGAGCTCATGTAGCATGACGTGTGAAAATCAATGTTTCCCTATGAGAGCTGTCTTAACTGGTCCGACACAAGTCGGTTTGACTTTGAAAATGCTCCCTGCACTACTTTGGTTTGACTTTGGTCCTACTTCAACCCATTGAATATCATTGAAGTCGGATCAAAGTCGGCTCCTTGTCCTAACCATCCGACTTGTGACATCCGACATGATGATTACAGCAGCAGTCAAAGGAACTTATGTCACACTGGGATTGTTTTGATTGGTCAAAGGACAAGTCATACTATATCAAAGTCGGAGCAAAATCTCATCTTGTTCATTCAAGGTTGATGGAAGTAGGACCAATGTAGGACTCTGATGTTGCAGGGCAAAGTAGGATGACAGTCATACAACCATTGTGTCATACCAGTGTGAACCCAGGAAGCTGACTGGTTTCTTTGCACAACTGCACCAGATTTTGCACTCTACGGTTTTAGTAACTCACCCCTGTATTTTCTTTAAAGTATGCCACAGTGCGCAACTGACCATGGAGGTTTCACTACAGGCCAACTTGAACATGTATTGCATTCCATGCAAAACAAGAATCACTGTTTTTATGCACACGTTTGTTAAAAGTGTGTACATATGTATAAGTGCATGTAGAGGGTTAATTTAGAAACTTCTAGAAAAGCTCACAGCTATTTTACACTTAAAAGTTCTGCCTAAGAGCAGAAACCACAGGATGCCTGCTATTACCTTTGCAGAACACCCCGCTTTGTGCGTCTCTCTGATGGCAGTTGGCTGACATGTTCAATTTAATGCTAAAGTGCCTTGCCGTAGTGTTGGAATGGTAACATTTGTTGGTAGGAATTCTTGCAGTGATGAACTCCAATAAGACTGGAATAGTTCCCAGAACTGTTGTATAGTTCATTTCATATACGCTCCTTTTACTTATCTGCCTGAAACTGGCAAAATGTCATATAATCATGGAGGAGAATGTAAACTATGCCCCAAAGGACCCAGCTTTGAAGGATGGGTAAATTTTTTAAATTGGCTACATTTTTGATTAATATAGCAATTTAGTGTAATAGTTCTCGCCATATCATTTCATAAAGAGTTGAACTTTTTTTTTTGCGATTACGCATTTCCTTTTTTGTTTTTTTTTACAAATAAACATATATATATATATATATATATATATATATAAATATGATACAAAAAGTCTACACACCCCTGTTAAAATGGCAGGAATTTTTCCACCTTTAATGTGACCTATAAACTGTACAACTCCGTTAAAAAACAAACTGAAATCTTTTAGGGAGGGAGTAAAAATCAAAAACGAAAATGAATGTGGTTGCATAAGTGTGTGCACACCCTTTTATAAGTGGGGATGTAGCTGTGTTCAGAATTAGGGCTCTTTCACACGGACGGACCGTATGTCCGTTTTTCATCCTTCCGTTTTTGGATGAAAAACGGACATACAGGTATCCCTATGGGATAGCGGGTGTCAGCGGATGAGCATCCGCTGACACCCGCTCTCGTCCGTGCCCGCTATGCTCCGTTTCTGCAGACGGAGGAAAACCCCATTTTTCATCCGTCTGCAGAGCGGATCGGGTGACGACGGACTCTACGGTCCGTCGTCACCCGATCTCCCATAGGGGAGAGCGGCGCTCTGACAGGTCCGTCCCTGCGCTGTGTGCAGAGACGGACCTGTCATCTTCTGCTCAGCGGAGATCGCTCCGGCGATCCCCGCTGAGCAAGCGGCTATCCACGCACTGATCTGCACTGATCCGCCCCGTGTGAAAGAGCCCTTAGGCAAACACATTCAAACTCATGTAAAGTAGTCAGTACACACCTGCCATCATTTAAAGTGCATCTAATTACCCCCAAATAAAGTTCAGCTGTTCTAGTAGGTCTTTCCTGAGATTTTCCTAGTCGTATCCACAATAAGCTTCCAAAGCATCAGAGGGATCTCATTGTTAAAAGGTATCAGTCAGGATAATGGTACAAAATAATTTCCAAGGCATTAGATATACCATGGAACACAGTGAAGACAGTCATCATCATGTGGAGAAAATATGGCACAACAGTGACATTACCAAGAACTGGAGGTTCCTCCAAAATTGATGAAGAGACATAAAAAAAAACTGGTCATGGAGGCTGCAAAGAGGCCTACAGCAACATTAAAGGAGCTGCATGAATATCTAGCAAGTACTGGCTGTGTGGTACAATTGACAAAAATCTCCCGTATTCTTCATATGTCTTGGCTATGGGGTAGAGTGGCAAGACAGAAGCCTTTTCTTACGAAAAAAAAAAAAAAAAACGAAAAATGAACCATTAAAAGGACTAATAGAACAAATTTCATCTGTCGGTAGTATGGTTCTAGTGGAATATGGTATGCCAAATAGCCTATTAAGATAAAAATAAAACTCTGCGACAGTGTTATATGAGTATAGTCCCAGGCAGTATAACCCATTTCTAAGAGTGATAAACAGGAATTTTCTAGCCAATTTGACAGGTAAAATGTCTTTAAAATGCCGATCTAATGGTTCTCCTGGCAGAACCAACATGTATTTGCAAAATGTTCTAAAAGTGTACTTAGAATAATAGAGAGCCTGGTCTTATAAGTCTTTGAAGCCTGCATCACATATACTGTATATTTATAGTTTAACCATAGTTCTGTTTTATGGAAGTCATAGTCAAAGCATACACTTTCATTTTATAACATCAGTATTGTAATAGAATACAAATGATAGAAATGTTTGACAATCCAATATAAGCTAACTTGACAAAATCTGCTTCCATGTTGTTAGTGATGTCTGACTGCTGGCCATCTCTTCCCACAACTTCCTGGACTCCCTACATGCTTTAAAGCTTCTCCTGTGCAGTTTACTGTCAATTTATAAGGACTACACATCCCATGGTACTTTGCTGCCTGCAAGTAGTGATTTCTGTACTAAATCTGCCTCCTGGCACTCCTCCTCTTGGCACCTCTGTAGTTCAAAAGGCAGGCTTTGTAAAATGTGACACAGCAGTGCCTACTACAGGGCATAGTGAATATGTGTCACAGAAATCAAGGAAGTAAATTTACAAACTTCAAATTCATTCAGAAAAATAGTAGTATGCTTGAAATCATTTGAATTCTAATGTGGAAATGATTATTGGGTTTAAATTTCGACCATAGATACAGCAGTATCTATGATGCGGTATTAAACCCGAAAACCAAAAATGTAACGTATTCCAGCTTTCCAGTCATTAGATGTGGTGGTTGCATTTGTTTGTTTTTTTAAGACTTTTTTCCACCTCTTTTCACCTGGTGATCCAGCCAGTAACATACTTCCTGTTGTTTGGTGCCTACATTCTGGATGGAGCAGCAACAGAGACATCTTTGGACAGCAGCATTGTCAGTCTGGGGGTGGAGAGGATTGTTGGATGCACTAGCAGATGTAGATATACTAATCAATAGAAGCCAAACTCCAGCTCATACTTTACAAGTAGTCGCAGGTAGGTTTTTTTCCCCCCCTTTGGGATAAAGGTTTTAAATAAATGAATAAAAGCTGTTAATTGCAATCACCCCTGTCAGTGATAAATGGTTTGTCTCAACCCTCCAACTGCAACATCTGAAGGGCAGACTATTCTGTTGAAGAACAGACTTATGGCTGGATCACCAGGTGGAATAAAAGAAAGAAAGCTTGAAAAAGAAAACAAATGCAGCCACCACATCCAGTAATTAGTAGGCTGCAATATAATGTTTGCTTTTAGGTTTACTACTACTTTAAAGCTTAAAGCCTTATCTGTGTGAACTCCAGGTGGAATGATGTGATGCATGGACAAGTCTTAGGCTGTTAAAGGGTGCTCTTAGGGGGAGATATGGGGCACCTCCAATGTCAGAAGCACCTGTTATCATTCACAAAGATTGTTGACTATGTTTTAAAAACTTTGTGGGATCAGGTTGATCCTTCCCTGTTTATAATGAATAGAGGAAAGGAAGGTGTTAACCATGCATGCATGTTTTTACTCTGTTGGTTAAGTTACACAAGAAATAGTCCGGCTGCTCACAAAAGGCAGAAGTCTCTCCACTCTTTGACCCGTTCCCATCTATGACTTGCTTAAAAACACACTTGTATCTCTCCATAAATTTATATTGTCTCTAGACTTAATTAAGTTCAGATGTTGTTCGAAAAGTGATACAATGTCTTCTTGAGCCTAAATGGAGCTGATAAATATGTAATATAACTCATCTGTGTGAAGATTAAATGTAAAAATGCTTATTTACAAAGGAATAAACTGTCAATTTAACAACTTGTAAAGTGCTTTATCACAGCATGAAAGTGAAATCAATACAAGATTGCCTGAGGAATATTATTGATGACCTTCACCCAACAAGCGGCTTTTATCACCTTGTATTTGAGACTGATCATTTGGTTTCCTTTTTGAATTAATTAGTTTGCTTTGCTTGGCTGTAAATACAAAGCTCTGCTAATAGAAGACACTTGTCTCAGAGAAGCCAACAACATCCGTATTTCCTTTAGGATCAATCAGCCGTTAAATAACTCATTGAACTTTCTGTTTTTTCTACTAATTTATTTTTGGAAGTACAGAGGGATTTGATTTCCTTGTCCCAGTGTTCACCCACCTCAATAAAAAAACAAATCTAATCTGGAGCCTGACCTCCTCTCCAGTAAAGGGTTAAAAGCTGAGTTTATCTGGACGTGATCTCCTTTGTTACAATATCCTTCAAGTCCAGATTGGGGAAGGTCTGCTCCTCGGGAACATGTGTTTCATTTAAGCTTCTCTACACATGTTGCTGCTTTGGGCTCTTTGGTGTGTTTTACAGAACCCTAACAAGGTCCTAGCTAGGTCAAGGTGAGGCTGGAGTCAGCATCTCACTCACTTTGCCATGCTGGGGACCCAATTTAAAACATCCCACTGAGTTCAGACCTCTTTCAACTGCTGATTAGATTAGCTTTACATTTGTCAACTGCACTGATACGAATACTTAACCTTTAAACTCATGGAGTCGGGGACCTTGTTTCTGGAAACTGGCATTTAAAGAAATTTCTCACATTGCTTATTATTATTAACAGAAAAATATTCAGTATATGGTATTGGGAAAAAACAAACCTTGTTTGTTGATGTTACTACAGTATGATACAGCCCTGACAGCGGCAGAATTACTTATTGAAATAATTACTATGGGACAGCTTGGTTAACAAAATGTATATAAAGTTATCAACTAACACCCTGGTGCCTACCTGCAAACCAGGAGCCGCATGTTGTCCTTTTGGCCTTTACTGTGCAGCCCTCAGAGCCCCTGATGATAGTAGTTTGTGTTTTGTGTTTTTTTTTTTTTTATGCAATCTTACTTTTCTATGTGCCCTACATCCAATTTCTCTTTTAATGTTTTTTACTCTGAACTTGGAACAAGTCATTTTTAAGGAGGGCATAGGAAGCACAATTTTGGGAGCATTGATTTGTAAACGTAGTGATCGTTAGTGGACTTATGCAATGTTTTTCCAGCCTACAACTGTCTCCTGAAGCATATCCATAGTCTCTGATCATCTTCTTTAGCATTTCTACAGTCTCTGACGATCTCCTGTTGCATGTCTGCAGTTCTTTTTTCTGCAGAATTATGTTCACAGAATATTATGCCCTCTAATTTAATTAAATTGACCACCATTGATCTTATAGTAACATGTATCATAACAGAATATAGTGGATTCTAAGTAAATTGTAAAAACCTAAATAGAGATATGTATTGCTCACCCAAAAGGCAAAAAAAAGGCGTACATAATGATTTATAAAATACAACAATACAATGGGGATTTACCCTGATTATCATTGTCATTGGGACTCAAAGTAATTGGAAGATCCAATAGAACACAGGAAGGAGATCTCACAATTGGGACTGTTACAGTGACAGCTGTCTAATATTGGCCATAAACAGCTTAAATTTCTAATGACACTTCCCGACTCGACAAACCTAAAGCCACATGAAAAATTTTCGGCCAAACAATGACTGCAACCAATCTGCAGTCACTGTTCGGGTATTCTGCCATCTGCAGTATCTGTCAGAAAAAAATAATAATCTTACTATTCATAGCTAACCTTATAGGGGCTTTATTTCACTTGGCTACAGGCAAGGAAGAGAGGGGAAATCTATCAAATGGGACATAGATGGAAAGAAAAAAAAAAAAAAAACATCGCAGAGATTTTAGCCATACTCTATCCAAAATCTAAAAAACTGTTTCGGCCTTAAATATACTTTAACTACTTGTCGTCATATGATGTCGCCCAGTTTAGCCGAGACCGCGCTTCATGTTCCTGGGACACGGAGTGACCCAATCTTGGCAAAGAGTGTGAGGTGAGGAGAGCTGATCAGCAGCATCCCCTCACAGGGAAGATGTAAAAAGGTAATCAGGGCACTGATGAGTGCTGTCTCTTAGTGCTGCATATTAGTGCCTCCTCGTCAGTGCAGCCTCATCAGTGAGGTTGAAAAATTACTTATTTTACAACATTTTGACAGAAACTACAAAAAAAAAATTTGTTTTTGTTTTTTACATTTTTGGTAATTTTTTTTTTTTTTAGCAAAAAATAAAAAACCCAGCAGTGATTAAATAGCCCCAAAATAAAGCTCTACTTGTGTGAAGAAAATTATTAAAAATTTATTTGGGTACAGTGTTGCTTGACCACGCAATTGTCATTCAAAGTGCGTCATTACTGAAAGCTGAAAAATGGCTTGGGCAGGAAGGGGGTGAAAGAGCCCAGTATTTAAATAGTTAAAGTATTTTCTTTTTTTTGTTTTAAATAGAATGACTGACTGCTTTTAATTGCTGTCTATGTCCCCATTAGGGATATTCACCCTCTCGATTTGTGCTGTTTATCATTCTCACTGAAAATTCCAAATTATAGTCTGTCACCAGAACAGGGATAGAGGGGGGAATCTAATGTGTTTACTTGTTCTGGATTTTCACCTCATGTTTTGGCTATGGGACAGGAAGTGAAGAGAACTGTCCCCCCATGGGACACAGTAGGGAAAACAAAAACTAGCAGGGGTTATAACCTTCCTTTACTCTATCCACAATGAAAAAAAGGTTTTACTCTTAGTTCTACTTTAATGTCTTCCTTAAATTCAAATGCAAGAAACATATGATGCCAATAGTGTAGGAGTACAATATATTATAACAAGGCTACATTCAAAGAATAATTAGCCTAACTAAGCCTAGCATTTTTTGGACAAGACCAAAAGCGCAGTACATTGGACTCCTTTATTACTGTAGTAGTATTTAATAATTGGTATACAGGGATGAAAGCAGAGTGACACATAATAGACACAAGATTAGCCAATGACACAGCATTAGATCACTGATTTTTCCTTTGGGGTAGCTGGACACCTAGAGGCAGAAGAGCATGATCAACAGTATCAGTTTCTGGGCAAACATTTCAAAGAGGAAGAATTTAGGAATTATCGGGATTTTACACTGCAAAATGCCTTTGGTAAAAAAAATGCTCTAGACGTCAGTCTTTGTCCATGACAGAGGGCTTGGGATTAGTCAAATAATGTGAGACACAAATGGTATTGGACGCAAATCTTCTCTTTGAACAGAGTCTCTATTCTTCCTCTTGAAAGGTATCTTTAAAATGTAAACCCACCAGATCTGTGATATTCATGAAACTGACGTTATTTAGTTTAAGCAAGGGAAATTCATTTATAATGTTTAAGCTCAGCAATTACCTTCTTATGTCAGCTAATGTATGTGAAGAGGTTATCACGTTCACTCCTGACCAGTATTTTAGCATGCATTAAAGGCTTCAACTTTAGAAGCAAGCAACCAAAGTAGATGGGGGCTTTTTCCTGAACTGTATAATTTATTGTTGAAGTAATTTATTTAGTTGACATTCATTTTCAAGTAACAGTAAGCACTGCGTCCTTTTACTATAACAATCTCAAGTGGAAAGTAGTTTATACTAACCTGGGATAAAGTATAGGTTCTCACTATATGGTATATAAACCAGACATTGAGTGTAAACACAGTTCACAATCTGAAATGTTTTGTCATTGGCTTTGCCAGATTTTATAAAGTAATATGTGAGAAAAATCTCACAGTATATCTACGCAGTGAACACTGTTCTGATTTAATAAGTATTGCCTATATCATACGGTCACAATTATAGTTTATTGTCCATTGGCAAGGTCTTTTGGTGATGACATCTTTAAATTGAACCTGTATTCACTGCTAAAGCCTCTACCAAGGTCTTTTTAAATAAGATTCTACCTTATCTTAGAGTCCACCTAAGAACTGGCTCTGTTGTTAATGCGACAATTCAAGGGGTAGGGAAATTTATGATCTGAAATTCAATGTTTAGATCTTGGCTTTATGTTACTGTATAGTGTATTTTCAGATTTGCTACTTTTTATTTGTTATGTGTTCTTATTCATACAGCATCCTTAAAAAAAAAAAATAATGTACTGTGCTGCCTGAGCTCTATTATCAGCTTGTATATAGGAAAAAGCCATAAAAGAGTCCTAAACAGCTTTCCCTTATAGGACATCCCTCTTCCTGAATTAACAGAACACTATTGGGAATAAATGGGACTTTTAAGGTATAGATGTCTACATCATTGGTAAAAAGGTATAAAAAAAGCAATAGAATAATTCAGAATATTTGTGTAAAAAGGTAAGAAAATGCCTAAAAAAATGCTATATATAACAACATCTCTTATAGTAACAAGGACATTGCTATGCTTGCAAAATAAATACACATTTAAAGATGTACATCAAATCTGATTAATTCAAGATTCCTCAATGTGTTTCATGGACAATATCAAAAAGTATTAATTTATCATGTCATATGTTGAAGTTTTCAATCAAAGGCTAAAAGCCCTGTGTCTGAAAGCAGGTAAAAGATGTGCAAGAAGGACCCCAGGGAGCTACCAGGGTGAATATCTATCTAGAAACACCTAGCATAGCTTTTCTGGTAGACAGTAGAAAAGCTGGTGCCAAAGATGTATCAACCATGGATTCACCACAGAATCACATTATATATAAAAGATGGGAAATGCAAAATTAACAATGACTACCAGACCTGTTAGGGCAACACTTCACAACCATCACATTTCTCATAAAAGATGTAACTTAGGCATGGAGCAGCTATCAAATAGGGGCCCACCCTGGTAGATAAGTCCTCCATTAACTTTCTCCCCTGGTTACACCTTTTATGACAGAAATGTTGGTTCTGATAGCGTCTTTACTTATAGTTTTAAAAAATGGCCATTATTCACACGGGTACTTCTAAGCAGAATGTGAGTGCTTCCAAGAGCTATATACATTTTTCTGTGAGCTTAATCACTAAAAGTGTGGAACTAAGCAGTCTGGAGGCCATTCTTCATTTGTTGTTTCCCATATTTTATGTGTTATGTGATTCTGATGTGAATCCATGGTTGATACGTCTTTGGCACCAGCTTTTCTATTGGCTATCAAGAAAGTTATGCACCATATTCACCCACTCGGAGAGCTGACACAGGGCTTGCAGCTTTTGGTTAAAATCTTCAGCATATGACATGACAAAATTAATACTTCCTCTTGAAGAAGTGGACGTGTCTATGAAACAAGTTGAGGGATCTCGAAGCGAATACATTTGATGTACATCTTTAAATGTGTTTTATTTTGTAAGCATAACGATCTTCTTGTTATCATTTTAGATGTTGCCACGGTACTGCAATTATGTTTTACATATAGCACTTATTTTAGATGTTTTGTATTGAATAAAATTGAGTTGTGTGTGTTTTTTAATTGTTTGTCCAATAATGGAGACTACTTCCCATTTTTTTCTCAATCATTTTTGGCTTGGTTATCAGTTGGAAACCAGATATGTGCACTGTATGTCCTACTAAAGGGTTAACAATGTCAAAGCTTGGGTTTTGCATTGTATGCTAATGCACGTTTTATCCAATCTGTCCCTAAACTGTCCCTAAATAAGCACATAGCAAGTTTTTTTCAGAACAGTACAATCTGCCTATTGAATTCTGTGTATAATCCTGCTCCGAGAAATCAACGCGAAAGGTGTAATATATATAATACACATACATTTTTCTCAAATTTGGCTGTGAAGGTTGAAAATGCATTTTGAATTGGTCAGAGATCATACAGTACATGGAGGTTCCAACTACTTGAATGTATGAAAGCTCCTAGCTGGCACCCATCAATACCAGGCTTATGCTGGGGCAAAGGTAGATAATAGACTTTAGACTTCATTGTCGATCCACTGAGGCTTCAGCCCCTGAGAAAGATCTGTCAGGGATTTCTGCTGTAGATGGCTGTTAAAATCAGCCATTCTGTAAATCAGCCAGTTACTCCACTGTTTGCTTCAAATGCATAACATACAGATTTTTAACTTCTAAACTTTGCAGCATATTGGGAGATTTTGCTAGCAAATTTCACTATTTCATAAAAACAAAATGATATACTACTTTCACACTGGCAGCCAAAAATATCCCAGCAACCTAGAAACTATGGTGTGACTCTTTCTCCTATTTTTGCTTGCAAGAAATTTGCCTGTATACTTCAGTGAACAATTAGGTTTTCCTTCATTTTTTACTGCATTATGCTGTTTTTACCATTACAAGCCTTCCAAGGCCTGCTGCAGAAAAATATCCCTGCAGCATGATGATGCCACCTCCATTCTTTTTATGATGGAAAGGTGTGCTTATAATGATGTGCAGTGTTTCGCTAATGCCAAATAAGGCCTAATTTAATAAAGTGCAATATGATTTTCATACACGAAAAAATAAAAAATAGGATTAAGAATAAAAATAAATAAAAAGTTCAAAGTTCATCAACTTTGAAAAAAATGTTGCAAAGTGTCCTGGAGACCTGGAGAGGTGATCAGATCTCTAAGTTATAGGAGGTCGTTCTAGCATGAAGAGTAAAAGGGAAACCGTAACAACGTGGGGGCAATCTCATATCAAGGACCCACCTCTAGTAGCCACTAGCTGGTCTTATATAATTCATCCAGAAACGTCACAAAAACTACAGTGGACCAACACTAACATCACCATGCCGGTATAACTCAAAAGAAACACATAAACTCCATGGTCCAGTATCACAGATTACATAGATTTTTAATCAGTGATTATACTCACAAAGGGAGACAGACAGGCATTACAGACCTGGTTAATAACCTATTGCCGATCCAGTATGAGACTTGTTTAAGCCATATGGACTGAACTCAATGGGATTTCAAGTGAGGCTTGGTTACTCACTTCCTATTTAAATCACGATGACCCAGCATGGGGTCCGTGCCCCAGAAGATGCCGGGTGTGATGAAACGCATAAGGCGGAGCCTTCTGTGATGTCCTCGTGTAACCAGAAGTTTTTTTTTTTTTTTTAACTGGTTTACGCTATGTGGAGCTTTTTGCTTTTATCCCTTGTATGAGTCATATGGATGAATGGGTAATTGAGGAGATTCCTGTGATGGATTGTCGGTGACGATTGAAGTACTTCTAACCTATTGAGGACCCCACAAGGAGACTCTTATGGCATTATTGTACTGATGTGCATTTGGACCTTTGTTTTGTTTCGTTAAAAGGTTAGGGCTATCTGGAAAGCCTGCACTGTGTTACCTGGTGGAGGTTCTTCCAGTTTTCTTCAGCCCTAGTATCTCAAGTTGGTGGATGTGGTAATTTCTCTTCAAATTCTTTTTGGACATTTATGTTTACAATTTCACATTTGGACTTTTATATGTGATTTTGCTCAATATATGAGTACTATACAATTCTGTGTGGGGTTATTTTTGTTTTGTTTTTAGTTTTATTTATTTTACTGAACAGCCACATTATCTACTTGCCGACCGCCCCATAGCAGATTTACTGCTACAGGGCGGCCACGCTGTGCAGAATGACGTATATATACACGTCATTCTGCACTTCCTGGTAGGGGGCTGGCATCCAATTCTGCTGTGATTTCTTACAGCAGATACCAGTCAGGCCAGGGAATACAATCTATCACATCACAAGTAAAAACAGCACACATGGTACACAAACACTGGTTAGGCACATGTTTAACCCTTTTATCGCCCTAGATGTTTAGCCCCTTTCCAGACAGTGTCATTAGTACAATGACAGTGCATATTTTTAGCACTGATCACTGTGTAAGGGTCACTGGTTCCCACAACGTGTCAATAGTGTCGGTTAGTGTCCGATTGTCCACCGCAATATCGCAGTCCCGCTATAAGTCGCTGATCCCGGGCCATTACTAGTATAAAAAAAAAATATATATATATATATATATATATATATATATATATATATATATATATATATATATATATATATATATATATATAAATATAAATTCCACTGTATATCCCATAGTTTGTAGATGCAATACCTTTTACGCAAACCAATCAATATACGCTAATTGGGATTTTATTTTACATACATGCACCCCTATGGGATAGCTGGTGTCAGCGGATGTACATCCGCTGACACCCGATATCATCCGTCTCCGCTGTGGTCCGATTCTGCAGACGGAGGAAAACCCTATTTTTCCATCCGTCTGCAGAGCGGATCGGATGAACATGGACAGGCGGTCCGTGTTCATCCGATCCCCCATAGAGGAGAGTGGAGATCTGACAGGGCAGTCCCTGTACAGTGTGCAGGGACCGCCCTGTCATCCGCCGGCTCAGCGGGAATCAGCGGAGCGATCCCCGCTGGGCAGCGGATGTTCACGGGGCGGATCATCACAGATCCGTCCCGTGTGAAAGAGCCCTTAATGTATGAAGACTTTTTTATTTTTTTGGAAATGGTTTATAGCAAAAAGTAAAAAAAAAAAAAAAAATTTAAATTGTTTTTAAAAAACAATAAAAGAAAGCTCTATTTGACATAAAATTGGTTTAGGTACAAAGTTGCATGACTGCGTAATTGTCAGTTAAAGTAACGCAGTGCCCTATAGCAAAAAATGGCCAGGCCATGAATGGGGTAAATCTTCCAGAGAGCAAGTGGTTAAATATATTTTTATTTATGTATTGGAATTGGTGCAGCATGTTTTTTTGCAATACTTATGACTATGTTAATATCTCATAGTATATTTGCAGCTTTTTCCATCTAACACTTTTTATTCACCTAAGCGCAGTTCACGTTACTTGACACTATTTTCAGAATGAGACCTGCATTGGCAGCCACCTGGGGGGGGAAGGGTGAAACTGAGATGTGAACAGCCTGTGAAAGAGAGCTGAACCTTGCATACTTTGCATAGCACACTCCTAAACCCTGCACTCTCTGTTGTGCACTCCTCAACACTGCACTCTGTATGCAGTGCACCCCTGAACTCTGTACATAGCGCACCCTTGAACTCTGCATTCTGTACGTAGCGCAACCCTAAACTCTGCACCCGGTACGTATCGCATCCCTGAACTCTGCACTCTGTACGTAGTGCAACCCTAAACTCTGCACCCTGTACGTAGAGCATCCCTGAACTCTGCACTCTGTAGCGCACCCCTGAACTCTGCACTCTGTAGATGGCACATCCCTGAACTCTGTACATAGCGCACCCTGAACTCTGCACCCTGCACGTAGCACACTCCTGAACTCTGCACGTAGCACACTCCTGAACTCTGTACGTAAAGCACCCCTGAACTCTGCATGTAGAGCACCCCTGAACTCTGCATGCTGTTCCTAGCGCATCCCTGAACTCTGCACGTAGCGCACCCCTGAACTCTGCACGTAGCGCACCCCTGAACTCTGCACGTAGCGCACCCCTGAACTCTGCACGTAGCGCACCCCTGAACTCTGCACGTAGCGCACCCCTGAACTCTGCACGTAGCGCACCCCTGAACTCTGCACGTAGCGCACCCCTGAACTCTGCACGTAGCGCACCCCTGAACTCTGCACGTAGCACACTCCTGAACTCTGCACGTAAAGCACCCCTGAACTCTGCACGTAGAGCACCCCTGAACTCTGCACGTAGCGTACCCCTGAACTCTGCACGTAGCGCACCCCTGAACTCTGCACGTAGCGCACCCCTGAACTCTGCACGTAGCGCACCCCTGAACTCTGCACGTAGCGCACCCCTGAACTCTGCACGTAGCGCACCCCTGAACTCTGCACGTAGCGCACCCCTGAACTCTGCACGTAGCGCACCCCTGAACTCTGCACGTAGCGCACCCCTGAACTCTGCACGTAGCGCACCCCTGAACTCTGCATGTAGCGCAACCCTGAACTCTGCACGTAGCGCACCCCTGAACTCTGCACTCTGTGCGTAGCGCACCCCTGAACTCTGCACTCTGTGCGTAGCGCATCCCTGAACTCTGCACTCTGTGCGTAGCGCATCCCTGAACTCTGCACTGTGTACGTAGCGCACCCCTGAACTCTGTACGTAGCGCACCCCTGAACTCTGTACGTAGCGCACCCCTGAACTCTGTACGTAGCGCACCCCTGAACTCTGTACGTAGCGCACCCCTGAACTCTGTACGTAGCGCACCCCTGAACTCTGTACGTAGCGCACCCCTGAACTCTGTACGTAGCGCACCCCTGAACTCTTCACTCTGTACGTAGCGCACCCCTGAACTCTTCACTCTGTACGTAGCGCACCCCTGAACTCTTAACTCTGTACGTAGCGCACCCCTGAACTCTTCACTCTGTACGTAGCGCACCCCTGAACTCTTCACTCTGCACGTAGCGCACCCCTGAACTCTGCACGTAGCGCACCCCTGAACTCTGCACGTAGCGCACCCCTGAACTCTGCACGTAGCGCACCCCTGAACTCTGCACGTAGCGCACCCCTGAACTCTGAACGCTGTACGTAGCGCAACCCTGAACTCTGCACTCTGAGCGTAGCGCATCCCTGAACTCTGCACTCTGTGCGTAGCGCATCCCTGAACTCTGCACTGTGTACGTAGCGCACCCCTGAACTCTGTACGTAGCGCACCCCTGAACCCTGTACGTAGCGCACCCCTGAACTCTGTACGTAGCGCACCCCTGAACCCTGTACGTAGCGCACCCCTGAACTCTGTACGTAGCGCACTCCTGAACTCTGTACGTAGCGCACCCCTGAACCCTGTACGTAGCGCACCCCTGAACTCTGTACGTAGCGCACCCCTGAACTCTGCACGTAGCGCACCCCTGAACTCTGCACGTAGCGCACCCCTGAACTCTGCACGTAGCGCACCCCTGAACTCTGCACGCTGTACGTAGCGCACCCCTGAACTCTGCACTCTGTGCGTAGCGCATCCCTGAACTCTGCACTCTGTGCGTAGCGCATCCCTGAACTCTGCACTGTGTACGTAGCGCACCCCTGAACTCTGTACGTAGCGCACCCCTGAACCCTGTACGTAGCGCACCCCTGAACTCTGTACGTAGCGCACCCCTGAACTCTGTACGTAGCGCACCCCTGAACTCTGTACGTAGCGCACCCCTGAACCCTGTACGTAGCGCACCCCTGAACACTGTACGTAGCGCACCCCTGAACTCTGTACGTAGCGCACCCCTGAACTCTGTACGTAGCGCACCCCTGAACTCTGTACGTAGCGCACCCCTGAACTCTGTACGTAGCGCACCCCTGAACTCTGTACATAGCGCACCCCTGAACTCTACGTAGCGCACCCCTGAACTCTGTACGTAGCGCACCCCTGAACTCTGTACGTAGCGCACCCCTGAACTCTGTACGTAGCGCACCCCTGAACTCTGTACGTAGCGCACCCCTGAACTCTTCACTCTGTGCGTAGCGCACCCCTGAACTCTGCACTCTGTGCGTAGCGCATCCCTGAACTCTGCACTCTGTGCGTAGCGCATCCCTGAACTCTGCACTGTGTACGTAGCGCACCCCTGAACTCTGTACGTAGCGCACCCCTGAACTCTGTACGTAGCGCACCCCTGAACTCTGTACGTAGCGCACCCCTGAACTCTGTACGTAGCGCACCCCTGAACTCTGTACGTAGCGCACCCCTGAACTCTGTACGTAGCGCACCCCTGAACTCTGTACGTAGCGCACCCCTGAACTCTGTACGTAGCGCACCCCTGAACTCTTCACTCTGTACGTAGCGCACCCCTGAACTCTTCACTCTGTACGTAGCGCACCCCTGAACTCTTCACTCTGTACGTAGCGCACCCCTGAACTCTTCACTCTGTACGTAGCGCACCCCTGAACTCTTCACTCTGCACGTAGCGCACCCCTGAACTCTTCACGTAGCGCACCCCTGAACTCTGCACGTAGCGCACCCCTGAACTCTGCACGTAGCGCACCCCTGAACTCTGCACGTAGCGCACCCCTGAACTCTGCACGTAGCGCACCCCTGAACTCTGCACGCTGTACGTAGCGCATCCCTGAACTCTGCACTCTGTGCGTAGCGCATCCCTGAACTCTGCACTCTGTGCGTAGCGCATCCCTGAACTCTGCACTGTGTACGTAGCGCACCCCTGAACTCTGTACGTAGCGCACCCCTGAACCCTGTACGTAGCGCACCCCTGAACTCTGTACGTAGCGCACCCCTGAACTCTGTACGTAGCGCACCCCTGAACTCTGTACGTAGCGCACCCCTGAACCCTGTACGTAGCGCACCCCTGAACTGTGTACGTAGCGCACCCCTGAACTCTGCACGTAGCGCACCCCTGAACTCTGCACGTAGCGCACCCCTGAACTCTGCACGCTGTACGTAGCGCATCCCTGAACTCTGCACTCTGTGCGTAGCGCATCCCTGAACTCTGCACTCTGTGCGTAGCGCATCCCTGAACTCTGCACTGTGTACGTAGCGCACCCCTGAACTCTGTACGTAGCGCACCCCTGAACCCTGTACGTAGCGCACCCCTGAACCCTGTACGTAGCGCACCCCTGAACCCTGAACTCTGTACGTAGCGCACCCCTGAACTCTGTACGTAGCGCACCCCTGAACCCTGTACGTAGCGCACCCCTGAACTCTGTACGTAGCGCACCCCTGAACTCTGTACGTAGCGCACCCCTGAACTCTGTACGTAGCGCACCCCTGAACTCTGTACGTAGCGCACCCCTGAACTCTGTACGTAGCGCACCCCTGAACTCTGTACGTAGCGCACCCCTGAACTCTGTACGTAGCGCACCCCTGAACTCTGTACGTAGCGCACCCCTGAACTCTGTACGTAGCGCACCCCTGAACTCTTCACTCTGTACGTAGCGCACCCCTGAACTCTTCACTCTGTACGTAGCGCACCCCTGAACTCTTCACTCTGTACGTAGCGCACCCCTGAACTCTTCACTCTGTACGTAGCGCACCCCTGAACTCTTCACTCTGTACGTAGCGCACCCCTGAACTCTGCAGGTAGCGCACCCCTGAACTCTGCAGGTAGCGCACCCCTGAACTCTGCAGGTAGCGCACCCCTGAACTCTGCAGGTAGCGCACCCCTGAACTCTGCACGTAGCGCACCCCTGAACTCTGCACGTAGCGCACCCCTGAACTCTGCACGTAGCGCACCCCTGAACTCTGCACGTAGCGCACCCCTGAACTCTGCACGTAGCGCACCCCTGAACTCTGCACGTAGCGCATCCCTGAACTCTGCACGCTGTGCGTAGCGCATCCCTGAACTCTGCACTCTGTGCGTAGCGCACCCCTGAACTCTACGTAGCGCACCCCTGAACTCTGTACGTAGCGCACCCCTGAACTCTGTACGTAGCGCACCCCTGAACTCTGTACGTAGCGCACCCCTGAACTCTTCACTCTGTTCGTAGCGCACCCCTGAACTCTGCACTCTGTGCGTAGCGCATCCCTGAACTCTGCACTCTGTGCGTAGCGCATCCCTGAACTCTGCACTGTGTACGTAGCGCACCCCTGAACTCTGTACGTAGCGCACCCCTGAACTCTGTACGTAGCGCACCCCTGAACTCTGTACGTAGCGCACCCCTGAACTCTGTACGTAGCGCACCCCTGAACTCTGTACGTAGCGCACCCCTGAACTCTGTACGTAGCGCACCCCTGAACTCTGTACGTAGCGCACCCCTGAACTCTGTACGTAGCGCACCCCTGAACTCTTCACTCTGTACGTAGCGCACCCCTGAACTCTTCACTCTGTACGTAGCGCACCCCTGAACTCTTCACTCTGTACGTAGCGCACCCCTGAACTCTTCACTCTGTACGTAGCGCACCCCTGAACTCTTCACTCTGCACGTAGCGCACCCCTGAACTCTGCAGGTAGCGCACCCCTGAACTCTGCAGGTAGCGCACCCCTGAACTCTGCAGGTAGCGCACCCCTGAACTCTGCACGTAGCGCACCCCTGAACTCTGCACGTAGCGCACCCCTGAACTCTGCACGTAGCGCACCCCTGAACTCTGCACGTAGCGCACCCCTGAACTCTGCACGTAGCGCACCCCTGAACTCTGCACGTAGCGCATCCCTGAACTCTGCACGCTGTGCGTAGCGCATCCCTGAACTCTGCACTCTGTGCGTAGCGCACCCCTGAACTCTACGTAGCGCACCCCTGAACTCTGTACGTAGCGCACCCCTGAACTCTGTACGTAGCGCACCCCTGAACTCTGTACGTAGCGCACCCCTGAACTCTTCACTCTGTGCGTAGCGCACCCCTGAACTCTGCACTCTGTGCGTAGCGCATCCCTGAACTCTGCACTCTGTGCGTAGCGCATCCCTGAACTCTGCACTGTGTACGTAGCGCACCCCTGAACTCTGTACGTAGCGCACCCCTGAACTCTGTACGTAGCGCACCCCTGAACTCTGTACGTAGCGCACCCCTGAACTCTGTACGTAGCGCACCCCTGAACTCTGTACGTAGCGCACCCCTGAACTCTGTACGTAGCGCACCCCTGAACTCTGTACGTAGCGCACCCCTGAACTCTGTACGTAGCGCACCCCTGAACTCTTCACTCTGTACGTAGCGCACCCCTGAACTCTTCACTCTGTACGTAGCGCACCCCTGAACTCTTCACTCTGTACGTAGCGCACCCCTGAACTCTTCACTCTGTACGTAGCGCACCCCTGAACTCTTCACTCTGCACGTAGCGCACCCCTGAACTCTTAACTTAGCGCACCCCTGAACTCTGAACGTAGCGCACCCCTGAACTCTGCACGTAGCGCACCCCTGAACTCTGCACGTAGCGCACCCCTGAACTCTGCACGTAGCGCACCCCTGAACTCTGCACGCTGTACGTAGCGCATCCCTGAACTCTGCACTCTGTGCGTAGCGCATCCCTGAACTCTGCACTCTGTGCGTAGCGCATCCCTGAACTCTGCACTGTGTACGTAGCGCACCCCTGAACTCTGTACGTAGCGCACCCCTGAACCCTGTACGTAGCGCACCCCTGAACTCTGTACGTAGCGCACCCCTGAACTCTGTACGTAGCGCACCCCTGAACTCTGTACGTAGCGCACCCCTGAACCCTGTACGTAGCGCACCCCTGAACTCTGTACGTAGCGCACCCCTGAACTCTGCACGTAGCGCACCCCTGAACTCTGCACGTAGCGCACCCCTGAACTCTGCACGTAGCGCACCCCTGAACTCTGCACGTAGCGCACCCCTGAACTCTGCACGTAGCGCACCCCTGAACTCTGCACGCTGTACGTAGCGCATCCCTGAACTCTGAACTCTGTGCGTAGCGCATCCCTGAACTCTGCACTCTGTGCGTAGCGCATCCCTGAACTCTGCACTGTGTACGTAGCGCACCCCTGAACTCTGTACGTAGCGCACCCCTGAACCCTGTACGTAGCGCACCCCTGAACCCTGTACGTAGCGCACCCCTGAACTCTGCACGTAGCGCACCCCTGAACTCTGCACGTAGCGCACCCCTGAACTCTGCACGTAGCGCACCCCTGAACTCTGCACGCTGTACGTAGCGCATCCCTGAACTCTGCACTCTGTGCGTAGCGCATCCCTGAACTCTGCACTCTGTGCGTAGCGCATCCCTGAACTCTGCACTGTGTACGTAGCGCACCCCTGAACTCTGTACGTAGCGCACCCCTGAACCCTGTACGTAGCGCACCCCTGAACTCTGTACGTAGCGCACCCCTGAACTCTGTACGTAGCGCACCCCTGAACTCTGTACGTAGCGCACCCCTGAACTCTGTACGTAGCGCACCCCTGAACCCTGTACGTAGCGCACCCCTGAACTCTGTACGTAGCGCACCCCTGAACTCTGCACGTAGCGCACCCCTGAACTCTGCACGTAGCGCACCCCTGAACTCTGCACGTAGCGCACCCCTGAACTCTGCACGTAGCGCACCCCTGAACTCTGCACGTAGCGCACCCCTGAACTCTGCACGCTGTACGTAGCGCATCCCTGAACTCTGCACTCTGTGCGTAGCGCATCCCTGAACTCTGCACTCTGTGCGTAGCGCATCCCTGAACTCTGCACTGTGTACGTAGCGCACCCCTGAACTCTGTACGTAGCGCACCCCTGAACCCTGTACGTAGCGCACCCCTGAACCCTGTACGTAGCGCACCCCTGAACTCTGTACGTAGCGCACCCCTGAACTCTGTACGTAGCGCACCCCTGAACCCTGTACGTAGCGCACCCCTGAACTCTGTACGTAGCGCACCCCTGAACTCTGTACGTAGCGCACCCCTGAACTCTGTACGTAGCGCACCCCTGAACTCTGTACGTAGCGCACCCCTGAACTCTGTACGTAGCGCACCCCTGAACTCTGTACGTAGCGCACCCCTGAACTCTGTACGTAGCGCACCCCTGAACTCTGTACGTAGCGCACCCCTGAACTCTGTACGTAGCGCACCCCTGAACTCTTCACTCTGTACGTAGCGCACCCCTGAACTCTTCACTCTGTACGTAGCGCACCCCTGAACTCTTCACTCTGTACGTAGCGCACCCCTGAACTCTTCACTCTGTACGTAGCGCACCCCTGAACTCTTCACTCTGTACGTAGCGCACCCCTGAACTCTTCACTCTGTACGTAGCGCACCCCTGAACTCTGCAGGTAGCGCACCCCTGAACTCTGCAGGTAGCGCACCCCTGAACTCTGCAGGTAGCGCACCCCTGAACTCTGCAGGTAGCGCACCCCTGAACTCTGCACGTAGCGCACCCCTGAACTCTGCACGTAGCGCACCCCTGAACTCTGCACGTAGCGCACCCCTGAACTCTGCACGTAGCGCACCCCTGAACTCTGCACGTAGCGCATCCCTGAACTCTGCACGCTGTGCGTAGCGCATCCCTGAACTCTGCACTCTGTGCGTAGCGCATCCCTGAACTCTGCACTCTGTGCGTAGCGCATCCCTGAACTCTGCACTCTGTGCGTAGCGCATCCCTGAACTCTGCACTGTGTACGTAGCGCACCCCTGAACTCTGTACGTAGCGCACCCCTGAACTCTGTACGTAGCGCACCCCTGAAACCTGAACTCTGTACGTAGCGCACCCCTGAACTCTGTACGTAGCGCACCCCTGAACTCTGTACGTAGCGCACCCCTGAACTCTGTACGTAGCGCACCCCTGAACTCTGTACGTAGCGCACCCCTGAACTCTGTACGTAGCGCACCCCTGAACTCTGTACGTAGCGCACCCCTGAACTCTGTACGTAGCGCACCCCTGAACTCTGTACGTAGCGCACCCCTGAACTCTTCACTCTGTACGTAGCGCACCCCTGAACTCTTCACTCTGTACGTAGCGCACCCCTGAACTCTTCACTCTGTACGTAGCGCACCCCTGAACTCTTCACTCTGTACGTAGCGCACCCCTGAACTCTTCACTCTGTACGTAGCGCACCCCTGAACTCTTCACTCTGTACGTAGCGCACCCCTGAACTCTTTACCTTGTACGTAGCGCACCCCTGAACTCTGCACTCTGTATTTAGCGCACCCCTGAACTCTGTCAGTCTATGGCCGTGTGTTTCAAGATTTTAATCTGTTATCTCTAATCAGTCAAACTCACACCTATATAGTATAATGTTGGGTATATTTTCATGTTTATCTCTTGTCTGTGCAGCTATATAAATACGCATTCAGGTGCAAGTCATCTGTTGCTACGATCCTGCAGTTTTTGGGCTTTTTGTTCTTGCATCTAGATTTCCTCATATTTGCACATTCTTGGATTTTTTAGGCAGATAGAATGTTTCAAATATCTGAATAATTCTCTGAAAGGAGCGTACATTTGTCATGTTTTCAGCTGACATATCTAATTATTGTTAAAAGGCAATTTAAGCTAATGGTAATGGATAGAGTTGACGGTGTAATACTTTCACTGACTGCTGTGCCCTCATGATTTAAAGACTGACTCTGAGAGCTTCATGGGACAATATACACAGGTGCATTTTCAGAATGCTGTGACTGTGTGCCCTGGGAGTGCTGTTATGGGAGCATTCAGCAGACCTGGTTGCTTTCTGTAGCTGCTTATGTGATTACGCTTGCAGCAAAAGCCAAGGACTATAAGAGGTAATACATGCTATATGCAGAGTTAACTAGACATTGCAAATAAATTAAGGAAAAAATATAATGGCCACTACCCATGGGTAAAAGAAAAATGGTGTTTCTGTGAAATCGATCCTTGTTTCTCTCCTTGTCCTTCATGTTATATGGCTTCTTTACTCTAATGCCAAAGTCTTACATTTTCTGATCTGCTAATTTTTGTCTGCATGATATTTCATATGTTGCATGATATTTCATATTTGAACTCTATTCTTTCAAAACAGCTATACCACCAATGCCAGTGCATGTTATATGACTTTTTTCAGATGTAGCTATGATCTTTCAGTCATCCCCAGCCTTTTATCACCTACCTTAAAGCCTCATGCACACTGGACATTATAAAAACGCCAGTGACGTTGGCTGTACAAAGCTGTAGCTTTAGAATAGGTTTTTCAGCATTTTTGCAGAGTTGGAGCATTTTTACAACTGAAAAAGTCCTCTAAAGCCCCATACACACGGTCGGATTTTCGCATGGATTCTGTCCGATCGGACAATGTTGTTGAAAAATCAGATCGTGTGTATGCACCATCGGACAGTGTACGTCGTATTGTCCGACGGACAAAGTCCTATCTCCTGCTGGATAGATTTTCCGACAACACGGTCCGATCACACCAAATCCGATCGTGTGTATGGTAGTCCGACCGGACAAAGTGCTACGCATGCTCAGATCACATTACAAGACCAAAGCTATTGGCTACTAGCCTCTACGTAGTCCCGTCGTAGGCAACAAACGTCACCACGTTCAGAATGATCGGATTTTCCGACAACTTTGTCCGACCGTGTGTACGCAAAACCAACATCAGACAAAGTATGACGGACATGGTCTGACGGACCTGGTCCTCGGATAATCCGCGCGTGTGTATGGGGCTTTAAAGTGGTTGTAAACCCTTTCAAACCACTTAGACCTACATGTAAGCCTAGATTAAGGCTTACCTGTAGGTCCAATAAATATCTCCTAAACCTACATGAAAGAAAAGGCATCATTGTCTACGGCGCATGCGCCGTAGACAGCGGCGCGCAGGCGCACTGCGCATGCCGGGTTCACGGCGATATGCCGCTTTCCTGCGCATGCGCGGGAGTGACGTCATCGCCGCTCCAGCGAATGACAGCGCTGGCGTGGTGAGACCCGGAAGTCACTCCAGCGCTAGATGGCAGCGCAGAAGATAGTGGATGAGGACCGATTTGGGGGCTTCGTTTTCAGGTAAGTCATTCATAATGAGCTAGTATGCTATGCATACTAGCTCATTATGCCTTTGCCTTGCAGGGTGTCTTTTTACACCTTTACTTCCTCTTTAAAACCCACGAGTTCTAATTTTTTTTCCAGCCAGAAAACGCCCCAGCGAAAAAACGCAGATAACAGCGTATGTGTACATGGACACATAGGATAACATGCTGGGGAGTTTACTGGTTGCAGAAAAAAAACACCCGAAACCAAAAACAGCAGCTGAAAAAACGTTCAGTGTGCACGAGGCCTAGGAATTAAATTGTATGTAAAGCCATTCTTTGGGATAAAGTGGTGGTGGATTGGAGCTTCTCAAGTTTGCATTGCTGCCTGTGTCCCCCTTGGAAGATTTGACCCCTCTGTTTGTCTTGGTAAACATTATGACTGGGACTAAAAAATGAGGAAAAATCTTAAATGTTAAGTGGTCAACAAACTAGAATAGAGGAAAAATATTATAATGCAGATGTTTAATTTAATAAAAGCTGTGTAACGGGATTTCCCTAACATTTGGCAGACTTTCTCTCACTTCCTTGTTTGTACAGAACAGAAATTAAAGTTAATGGTCTCAATAGGATACACGCAGAAACTGACAGGGTTTTCACCATCTCTTAGTCTATCCAAACTTTTCAAAAAAAATGTTGACTTTACATATACCTTTTGTCCATAGACTTTAAGAGACTTTTCTCATTTAGGACAGTGTTTTTAAAGCCAACCCCAGACCCACCTATACTCACCCTTTCTATTGCTGCCCCATTGTTGCTTCTTCACAGCTGCTGTAAAATACCCAGATACACAGCAACATGTAACTTCCTCCCATGATGCAGTGCTTAGACATAGCAGCTAATTGAGAAGTGTGAGCCCCAATCAACAAGGAGCTTAAAAACGGGGTATTTTAAGGTGGCATTGACAGAGGAAATAGCAGTGGAAAAGTGCTGTAAAGGTGAGTATAAATGGGTCAGGCTTGGGTTTTGGAGAGACTTGGGACATGCAGATATTAAGGGCAAGGTGACCATTTCTAAAAGAGTGCAAGAAATCTTGGCTTTATGATTTAACCCACGCTAAGGGCAATATGTAAGGTCTTGCAGAGATCTCGATCATCTTGTAAGTGCATCACGACGATGGCAGAGTGTGAAACAATCAGTGTTGACACTAAAAAGGGCAGTGCATTGGTGATTGGGACAGATGGTATAATGTAGATCGACATGTGTATTATTTTCATCCAGGCTAACTGTGTAACTTTTGGCTGATTGATAGTTTCTCCACAACAGACAGCTGGTATACTCATTGGCCACCAACAGACAAGAGATTGTGATCAAATCTGTCCACAAATGACCAGATTGGGTAACTGTTGTTGCACTCCTATGTTTACCCTTCATGCATGTACTTGTAATATCATCCTGGTTGGAGATGTCAGTGGGTGTATGGGATGTAAATGCAGTTTCAGTAAAAGAGAATTAGTAGTACTTTGGGTATTTTACTTAGATCATGTTTCTTAATTGCAGTATCAACACTTTTCAGGAGTTATTTTTCATGGTGGATTTCATGTTGGTAAAAAAAAATGTCATTTGTTCTCATGGAAATCTGTAATGTAGAGTATAATATGATATAGAGAGTGCAATACAGTAATTGCAAGCATGGAATCTTTTTTTATTATTATTTATTTATTTATTTGTACGAATTAATTTTGTAAGGTAATTTTTCCTTCCTGAAACTAACATGAACATAGCATTAGAATTGTTCAAATTGTGCTGGAAATGTAGTGGTAATCATTGTCTGCATCCAAGCACTTTTCTGCTCGCACTGCCTGGCCACCTTGACATCCCCACCGGCCTGGACTTTAACATTAAGAACAGGGAAAAAATGATCCCCTTAGTTTGATGTTTGAGCTAGTGCACATGATGATTACCAAGTAAATAACCTTTAATCCCATCACATTCTTGTCAGAAGGCCTGAGTGATTGATCTCTGCTCTGAAGGCCATAGGGAACACAGCAGAACCATGCTAAAGGTTGATTCCTGGAGGAATAGGCTCTGGAAATGTAAGACAGACCAATTACTTGCCATGCTCTCACATACACTCACACTGCAGAGAGGGCCTCGGGATACTCTGTGACTTGTCTTGATGGGGACAAGCTCACAGTAATATAATAGACCAAGGGATGGAGACATTTGTGTACAATGTAGGCAACAGTTAACTTGTTATGTCAGAAAACTCTGTGTGTGAGCAATATGATAATAGCTGTGGATAATGTCTTATGGCATGATTACAAATCTATACACAGGCCAGCAAGCTTTTCAGTGAAGCAGTTCTAGTAGCAAAGTGTATGTAGCAACCAGTCAGAATTTTCAGATTTGTTCCTGAGTCAATCCTGAGTAGTTGCTATAGATCAGTGGTCCCCTTTGCTTGCCTTTAGGCATTATTCCCGCCATGGACACCAACAGTAGGGGAAAATTCCTGCCGCTGACACCAACAATAGGGCACCATTTCTTCCACTGACGCCAACAATATGACATAGTTCCATCCACTGACACCAATAATTGTGCACAATTCCTCCCCCAATGCCAAGGATGGGGCATTGTTTACTCCCACTGAGCACAGTCCAGCCCCCCTAAAGTCTGAACAACAGTAAACTGGCCCTTTGTTTAGAAAGTTTGCTGACCCCTTCTATAGGTCACTGCACTTTACAACTTGTATTGTATATTGAACAACACCAGGTATTACTTCTTCACGGGTAATGATCAGCTGCAGGGGTTTCTTCCTACAGACATATTGCTGGATATGGTAGAGAATGAAACACACTTGTGTATGAAATTAGGTCACTGAGTTGTAAAAAGTGGAAAAGTAGCTTGTTGCACAAAATGTAACTGTTGAAAGATGCATGAATCAGGTGAACAAATTAATAAGGAAAGGGCAAGATCGAGCACTCAGCTACAACCAGGATGGGCAAACCTTGAATGAATGAAAAGTTTTCAGTCAGTAGCTGCTTTATTAATCATCGAATAAATTTAGACAATTAGGCTGGGCTCACACTAGAGTACGGAGCGGCTCACAGCAGGTGGTCTGGTGTGTCTCCATTCACCGGTTCAGGTCTAAATTCAGCCCGAATTTGTGGCTGAAATGGACCAAAAGACGCACAGGACTCCTGTACAATTTGCAGCAAAGCTGCTCTGGAGATGTGTGAACTGGCTCCATAGAGAGCCGGTCACAATCTCCTTTCTATGCAAATTGGATTGGAACCCGCATCCAATTTGCAATAGTGTGAACCCAGCCTGAATCAAATAAAGCATCTTTGAGAACTATTTACCTACCTTGCTGGAGAAGGTACAGTAGGGGCACATGCCTGCCAATATGTTCTCAGGGAGTTTTCCATGGTGTGAAATGGCCTTGTTTAGTTTTAGATAGAGTGGCAAAAGGTAAATACCTCATCTAGTTTGTATTGCTTTCTATGGCCCTCAGGAAAATAAAGGACACACATGTTGGCCAGCTGGAAAGAGAGTGGGCAATTAAACTCTCTGTCAAAGGAATTCCATATGATGGAAGTTCATAAATACAATATCAGAGGGTAAGGTACTGGCTTTGGACGGCTGCAGGCTCAGGTGCGTGCTAGAAAGGACTCTGAAAATGCAAAACAGAAAGAGAGCAGCGCCATCTAAGTGCAGCCATATGATTACATTTATTCCAAGGATAACCGTAGAGAACTCACAGAATATAACAGGTTTCAATGCACGTGGAATCTCCCCACTCCACTCTCCATTCGGATGGGACGCCAGCGGCTGCACCTGAGCTTACCCGAGTCCCTGGAAGCGCAGCCGGACCAGGGGTTTTCCTTTCTCCTGATCACAGCTAGTCCTTGGCACCCCAGAGATTATAGAGGTTCCAACCCTTTCTCCGCTATGCTTAAAGTATAACTAAAGGCAAAAGTTTTTATTTTAATTTTGAATAGAGTGGAGAGAGATTAGAACCCTGGTCAAGTTCTTATTGCCGTCTGTTCTCCCGTTAGGGAGATTCACCCTCTCTATTTGTTCTGTTTACCATTATCATCGAAAGTTAAATAAAAAAAAAAAAAATTGGGGTTGCCCCCAGAAAAGTAATAGAGGGGAAGTCTTCCAATGGGGACACTAGTTCTGGTGACCTGGGGGTCCTCAAGGAATTCCCTTAATTTGCAGGGATTTTCTCTCACTTCTTGTTTGGCTATGGGACAGGAGATGAACGGAAATCTCTGCAATATGAGATGAAAACAAATCTAACAGGGGTTAGAACTCTCCCTTATTCTATCCAAAAGGGGGGGGGGAGTTTTGCCTATAGTTCTACTTTAAGCCCCTTTCACACTGATGGACCAATCGGGTCCGCCTGTCAGTTTTTCAGGCAGACCCGATCAGACCATCCATTGCTCTTTATGGAGTGGCGGATGTCAGCAGACATGTGTCTGCTGACACCCACCCACAGCTGATCCTGTCTGCTAAAAACAGACGGATACGGATCAGTTCCCCATCCATCTGGCAGATTGGATCAGATGATAGTCTGATGGAAACAGACAGGCAGTCCGTTTCCATCCAACAGCCCCTAGAGGTCAGCAGTTTGTGTCCATGTCTGCTCTGCATCCGCAAAGCAGACATGGACCTGTCATACGCCTGCTCAGTGGGGATCAGCGGAGAGACCCCCTGCTGAGCGGGTGATTCCACTGGCAGACTCCACCACTGTTAAAGGGCCTTAAAGCACAGTATGAAATCGGCGACCTCAGCTGGTGATGCAGCATTTCACTTTAGATGTCTGAAGCTAGAGTTGCAATTTGAAATGTATATTTTACTGTGCCAGCTGCCCATGTTATGATAAAGCTGAATAATCTTTTTTTCAAACTTGCATTGGGTCAGCTTGGTTATATGTTATTATGGATGTCACATCCGACTCGGGATTCTCACATTCAGCATAGTAGTGTATGCTACATACAGTAAGCACTATCCTGCTCCGCAGCAACTTTTCTGGTATACTTTAGACCAGTGATGGCGAACCTTGGCACCCCAGATGTTTTGGAACTACATTTCCCATGATGCTCAACTACACTGCAGAGTGCATGAGCATCATGGGAAATGAAGTTCCAAAACATCTGGGGTGCCAAGGTTTGCCATCACTGCTTTAGACAGTCACTTGCTTGGCACCTCTGCCATTCAAAAACATTTCTTGTGTTTTTTAATGAACACTTGGCATTCTCTCATTGGACATGGTTAGAACATGATGTCACCCACATCCCTGGCTATGATGATTCTTGGCTTAGTCCAGGGCTGTGGGTAGCCCTAAACCATTGGTCTGTGTCTTTGGGTGTATAAATTAGGAATCCTACATTACTCTTCTTGTATATGAATACTAAGGGCTCCTTCACACAGGTATATATGTATTTTCTGCACGTAATGCAGGTTCTTGCTGGCTGAACTAGCAGAAGATCCTGTGTATAATATATGTCCCTAAAGTACTTGAGTGTAGACACATAGAGTTGGTGATTTTATGCATGTTAACACATCTTAACTCACTTTTACACATGTGCAGCTGTGTCTTACCTTTTTTTTTTTTTTTTTTTTAATTTTTTATTTATAACAAGGAAAGGGACCCTGTCGGGTCGATACATTACAAAATAGCATGGGTATCAAGCAAACAACTTATTCAAAACATTCTGAATACATTACATTACACAGTCTTAATGTAGAAAGGGAGAGAGAAACAGTGTTTAAACACATCTAAGTGTGGACAAATTGTTGGAGGTTACTCTCCATGGTGTATTGTGACTTGGTGTGCCTGAGCTACTGTTAGTTTTATTTGCTCCGTTAGGGTATTTGTGCTTGAGGTTGTCGTGTTGTGTAGTACCGAGGACATGGGCCCAGTTCCTCGGTTTTTCTTATTTATGTTGGGGAAAAAAAAGTGGAAATTAGAGAGTGAAGTAGATCCACCCAGTTTAGGTTGGGATTGGTTGAAGGTAGAATATTAGAGTAGAGAGTAGTACGATAAGAGAGAAATTAGAGGGGAGGGGGAGCTGAAGTGGGAGGATGGGTGGGTGGTGGGTAGGGGGTGGGGGTACGGGGGTACTCGGGCCCACGAACAGGGGTCATTGGTAATTCAAACATGTGTGTCAGATGGGATTGGCAGTGGCGGGGTGCAACTTTGTGTGTCTGTTGTGGTTCCCTTAAGCGCCTGGCCCTCTGCCGAGTAGATAAAGATAATCCACGACTGCCAGGTGTTAGAGAATGTTTCTTGTCTATGCTGGGCTGTGAGGACGAGGTCCTCCATATATCTTATCTCCTCCACTTTCGCTATCCATGATGCTATGGTAGGTGGGCTTGTGGATTTCCACATTATCGGTATGCAGGCCTTGGCTGCATCTAGTAAGTGTCTGATCACCGATTTTTTGTACGTTTTTTCGGGAGTGTCTGATGCGTGAAGAAGGAAGAAAGCGGGGTCTATTGGTATGGGGCTGTCTGTAAATTTTTGTACAACTTCCCGGACCATTTTCCCAAAAGTGGTGTAGTAAAGGACAGGACCAGAATATGTGCAGCAGTGTTCCCTTTTCTGCTCGACACCGCCAGCAAAGGTCCGGCGTTGTCGGGAATAATCTGTGGAGCAGGTCTGGAGTTCTGTACCATCTTGACAGTAGCTTATAGTTAGTCTCCTGGATCTTGGCGCATATTGAGGATTTATGAGTGTATTTAATTATTCTTTGTTTCTTAGTTGTGCTAAAGTGGCAATTCAGTTCTGTTTCCCATTTAGTCAGCCCTGGCGGGGTAAAGTCTGTTTCTGGTATGTTTAGCAGGCTGTAGGTTTGTGATAGTGTGTGCGTTATGGTACCCGATTCGTTGCAGAGTTCTTCTAGTGTTGTGAGGGGAGGTGATGTTGTCGGAGGGGTTTTCAGTGAGTGTAAAAAGTGGCTCAGTTGGCTGGCTCTCAAGAAGTCCAGCCGAAATGGCCCTGTGGTATTTGAGAGTTCTGTTATTGTGGGCCAACGACCATTGGTGCTAAAGTGGGAGGCCTGGTGTGTGCCCTTGTCTTTCAGTCTTTTAAATTCCGCGTCATGTAATCCTGGTGCAAATTCAGGGTTTCCCAAAATGGGGAAGAGGGGTGAGTTGGGGGATGATATGGGGGTCGTCGTGATGAGACGTGCGCAGACCTGTGTTGTGGTTCCTATTAGCGGGTGTCGCTTAATTTCCGCTGGCAGAGACGGGTAGCACCAGGGAGCTCTACTAAGTGGGGTTTCGCTTTGATGTTGCTCCAGTTGTGTCCAGAGCTTAGTCTCCTGGTGGCGGCACCAGTCTATAAGCCTGCCCAGGTGAACTGCCTGGTAGTATGTACGGATGTTTGGTAACGCGAGTCCCCCATGTTGTTTAGGTAGAACTAAAAGTTTATAAGAGAGTCGTGGTCTTTTTTTAGCCCATACAAAGTTTGTAAACATGGTTTGTACTTGTTTGAAGTAGAGTGTGGGAATGTGAATAGGTATCGCCTGCATGAGGTAGAGGAATTTTGGGAGTATCATCATTTTGAGGATGTTGCAGCGACCGATCCATGAATGTAGACCGGTGTGCCATTTTTTAAGTAATATTTTGATTGTTTTCAAGAGTGGTGGGAAGTTCAGCTCATATAGCCGTGTGAGTGTGCGAGGGATGTAAGTACCTAAATATTTTAGGGCTGTCTGTGTCCATTTCAACTGGAAACTTGAATGTAGCTGTCTAAGTTGTGCTGGTTGTATTCTTACTCCCATCGCCTCAGATTTAGTAAAATTAATTTTAAGGTTGGAGAGGACTCCATATATCTTAAATTCTCGTAAGAGGTTGGGGAGGGAGATTGAGGGGGTGGTGAGTTTGAACATAAGGTCGTCGGCGTACGCCGATACCTTATGTTGCGTTTGGTGTACTTTCACTCCTGAGATATTGGGGTTTTGTCTTATGTGGCATAGGAATGGTTCCAGAGTGAGGGCGAATAGAAGGGGGGACAACGGACACCCCTGCCTTGTCCCGTTTGTGATCGGGAAAGGGTCTGAGAGCACTCCATTAGCCCTCACTCTGGCAGATGGTTTTTCATAGGTTGCGGCTATCCACTTTAGCATGTTGTCTCCCAGTCCTATATGGCGCAATGTGGCAAACATGAAGGCCCAACTAACCCGATCAAACGCTTTCTCAGCGTCCGTGCTTATAAAAACACTGGGCATTTGGGTGCGGGTGACTTTATGTAGTAGATTCAAGACCTTAGTGGTATTGTCCCTTGCCTCTCTTGTGGGGACAAATCCCACCTGGTCTAAGTGTATTAGGAGGGGCAGGTGTGTCTGTATTCTAGTCGCTATTATTTTGGTGAATAGTTTGAGGTCCGAATTAAGTAGGGAGATAGGCCTATAACTTCCGCAGTTGGACAGGTCTTTGCCTTCTTTTGGGATAACAGATATTTGTGCTTGTAATGTGGTGGTGTGTAGTTTCCCTTCTTTAGTGAGGCCGTTAAGCACATTAACCAAGCGTCCTCCTAATACTGGTAGTAGTGTCTTGTAGTAGTGTGGCGTGAGTCCGTCCGGTCCTGGGGCTTTTCCAACTTTAGTGCTTTTCAGCGCAAGTTGTACCTCCGATAATGTGATAGGGGCTTCTAACAGATCTCGGGTGTTGGTGGAGAGGGTGGGCATACGGGAAGTAGTAATATAATCTGTTATGTGTTCTAATGATGGTGGCGTGTTGGACAGGTTGTAGAGCGATTCATAGTAGGATTTAAATTCCCGTGTTATATGTTGTGGTAAGGTTATCTTCTGTCCCGATGGCGAGCGTATGGAGGGTATGTACGACGCTGTTCTTTGGTCCCGTAATGACTGTGCTAGCAGTCTGCCGCATTTATTGCCCGACTCGTAAATCCTTTTACGTGTTATTTGTAATGCCGTCTTTGCTCTAAAATTTAACTGGTCAGTTACTTGCGTGCGTACTGCGTCCAGTTCGTTCCCTATCTGGTCAGTCGAGGTTTGCTTGTGTCTGATTTCTAGGGTGTGAAGTCTGCTGAGGAGAGAGGTCAATTGGGCTGTCCTTTGTTTTTTTAGTCTTGCTCCGTGTTTTATGAGTATTCCGCGAATCACCGCTTTGTGCGCTTCCCAGACTAGGCCTTCATCACTTTCTGAGTCGCTATTGGTTTGAAAATAGTTGGTTATTTCCCTTGTAACCTCAGCTAGTGTGTCTGGGTCTTTCAGGAGGCTTTCATTAAGCCTCCACGGTTTCCTTTGATTTTTTTGGAAGTCTGTCAGAGCATAACTCAGGATAGCTGGGGCGTGATCGGACCAAGTGATTGATCCTAGTGAGGTGTTTCTAACGGCGTGAAGTTGGTTGTGTGGTATCAACAGGTAATCAATGCGCGAATATGTGTTGTGGGGGCGTGAGTAGTACGTATAATCTCGTTCGCCAGGGTGAAAGAGGCGCCATGTATCTATCAATTGTGATCTCTGAAGTGCTATGTGGATTGCCTTGCGTGTGTTTTTGGGGGTTGATGAACTCCCTGTTGAGGTATCCTCCTCGGGTATTAGGGGGATATTCAGGTCTCCTCCCACTATTAGTTGCCCTTCAGTAAAGTTTTGTAGTTTGATCAAGTGTCTTGTAAAGAACGTATCTTGTTGGGTGTTTGGGGCGTAAAGGTTTGCTAGTGTTATTTTGATGTCACCAATTTGGCCCTTGAGGAATAGAAATCTTCCCATCGGATCTGTCAGTATGTCTGTCAGGGACCATGGGATTTTGGCTGAAATTAATATTGAAACTCCTCGTGATTTGGATTCCTTGTAGGTCGAGTGATACACCGTCGGGAAGTACCTATTCTTGAGGATCGGGAGTGTGTTTTCTCGGAAGTGTGTCTCTTGCAGGAGAACTATGTCTGCCTTTAGGTGTCTCATATCATTAAGTAGCATTCTCCTTTTCTCTGGGATGTTGAGTCCCTTCGCATTTAAAGTGACAATAGTAATGTCGTCCATGTTCGTGGGGGGACGGGGAGTGTGGGGGGGGGGGGTAAGAAAGTACAGTAAAGAGTTAGAGAGAGGTATAGAATAGAGAGAAGAATGTAGTAGATGGAGGTAGGTATATTCTACCAATACTAAAAGGGTATGAAATGCGCCCGTCGGAAGCCTAGTGCTTCTAGCGGTTGCCTACCGATCTAGCTGGTGCTCTAATGTGCGTGCAAAATATTTGCAAAGACGCTCTCCAGGTAGCCTGGGTATCGTGCGTCGTCCTATGTGGGGGTGAAATCAGCAAGGGTCCCTGCGAGTCTCCCGGTCCCTCCCTGACCACCCGACCTCTGCTTGTATAAAAGAGTGTGTGGGCATGCGTGCTCAATTGTGTGTCGTAGAGTGGTTTTGTACATTTCAGGCTATAATATGTAATATGACACTAGGACATGTAAATTCAATACTTGCTCATTTTCTAGTTAACAAAAAAAAACCTTTAACCAGAAAGATGGAATCAATAAAACAACATTAGCTTATATGCATAGGTTACATCTGCCAACTAATCATTCCCCCACAAAATCCAGCCCCCCCCCCCACCCGCCCCAGAGAAGTTCCCCACAATAGTTTATGGTCCTGAGCAATTTGATGCGGTTCCAATATCCCCCCCCCTTTTACGGTTCCCCTGTCTGTCTGGCACCGCCCCTCTCCCGCCCCCAGATACCCTCCAAGGTTGCGTCTTGTCCTCCGATGGGGTCCAAACCCCATTCCTCCTCAAGCAGCCACCCAGTATATGTTTTGCTCCCCCACGAGTCACATCTGTGAGCGTGGGACTTGTTATCCAAGGAGTATCTTGGCACCTGTCGTCTGTGAGCTCCTTTCTGGGTAGGTATCTATGACCCAGCTGACATGACAGGGGGGCCAGGTAAATACATGTGTAGATCTCAACTTGTGGAGCGGGGGGTGATGCCCCAGATTGGTGATCAGGTAGATTGGGGCTCAATCGTCCACCTGTGGTAGTGCTGCAATAATATGATCACCTGCTTGTGTCACCAGGGGGGGGGGGGGGGGGTGCGGGGGACGTATTGTCCTTCTCTTCCTCTGTGACACCACCTCTCAAGACAACAAAGGGGCAAGAAGGGTAAAAAGGGCAAAAAAACAAAAACAAAAAAAAAAACATCTCTTAGTGGGAGTCTCGGTTTGTAGCATGCAAAGTGTTGGGGAAAGGGGGGTGAGTGTGTATCGTTGCACCATGGCGGACCAATCTCTCCATTCAAATTCTGAGGCGTGGGGGTGGCCCGGTCACAAAACCGGACCCCCGGCGGGTCCTCCTCGGCAAGCGGGGGGGTAGGGGGGCAGAAAACAGGGGGCAGCATCAAGGTAAGTTCGATGGCCTATGCGTTACAAACAATGGGTACCGGTATAGGTAGCTCCGCAGTAATCAGGACTCACGTGTACCATCGTCCACGGCGGCGGCAGGGCTGGGGCGGATTCGGCCTCTGTTCCTCTGCGAGCGCGGTGGTTGGTTATATCTGCCCGTTGCTGGTCCCGAGCGTCCCGGTGCCTTCGGTAGTCTCATTAGCCAATTGGGGACCTGGACTGGTTCTGTGCCTATAAAGGAGAAGAATCCCGGCAGGTCTGCAGGCGTTCTCAGGGTGAATGAGGTCTGCGCCGTTCGGAAGATTACCGCCAGGGGGTATCCCCAGCGGTAGGTGTATCCTCGTCTCCTCGCTGATTCCAATACTGGCTTTAGCATAGCCCGGCGCTGTAGGGTTGCCCTGGATAAGTCCGGTAGGATCTGGATATTGGCCCCATCAAATTCGATTTCGCCTGCTTCCCAGGCCTTTCGTAGTATGTTTTCTTTAGTTGTAAAGCGGTGGAGGCGGCATAGCACATCGCGTGGCCTGGCTGGGTCGGCGGATCTGGGGCCCAGTGTGCGGTGCACCCTGTCGATTTCAATCGTCGGCGGGGGGGTCTCCAGCAGTCTGTGGAATATTGCGGTCACTGTCTCCGCCAGGTCTTCCGGGCCCGTGGCTTCAGGTATCCCCCGCAGCCGCAGGTTGTTGCGGCGGCTGCGGTCTTCCATTTCCTCCAGGTGCAATTGCATGTCTTGGGAGTCCATCGTTTGTGATACCTGTGCCTGCTCCAGGGCCTGTATGCGTGTCTCCAGTGCAGAGACCCGTGACTCTCCAGATGTCACACGTCCGACACTGTATGCAACTCCGCTTTCACCTCCTGGATGTCCCTGCTGTGTGCCTCCTCTATCCTTAGGATCAGCGCTTCTATGTCGGCCCTTGTCGGTAAGGCCTCAATGTCGGCTCTGGTGGGGAGGGCCCGCAGCATGGTGCGGAGGTCGGCATCTAATTGGCCTTGCGATGTGTCCGTCATCTCTGTACGGAATGCTGCCGGTGTCTCTGCAAGGTATTCCGGGTCCTCCGGTGGTGTTGGCTTATGGCTTTGGGTTGGGCCCGGGTTCCGTTCCATGCGCGGCCCACGTGGATCGGTTTCTATGGCGCCTGTTGCTTGCCTCGGTGTGCCGCTGAAAAAATTATGGATACTGGTCTGCGAGTTCTGGGATCTGGTCCCTCTTGAGGTCGAGCGTGTCCTGTATTGATTTGGGGTGCTCATGCCGTGCCCACATGAGTTAAGTGGCAGGTAATGGCCATAGTGGATCAGGTTAGGCCTGGGAGCTCTGTCGGTGCCCGTCTTTACTCGGCCATGGCTAGTTTTGTCATTTGTCAGGGAGTAAAGTCGTGCTATGCATCCCTGGGGGTCATAGCCTGGCCGGCTAGAGTGTTGCAACTTCAAGGGGCAGTTTGCCAGTCTCAGAGGGGATCAGAATGGTGTGCAATATGGCCGCCGGGTGAAGCAAGATGGCCGCCTTTCACAGGACTGGGGCCGTTTTTCCTCCTGCCGGCCACTGTGAGGGGGGTAAATGGGAGCCCCTGATGGAGGATGGGTTCCGGTTACCGTGTGGGGGAAAAACCGAGCCACGGGGGGGTCCTGCAGGCCAGAATTAAGTGTTGGGGCCGCTGCCGGGTGTAGCAAGATGGCCGCCGATCACAGGCCTGGGGCCGTTTTCTTGCCTACAGGCCGCTGTGCAGGGGTGTAAGTGGGAGCCCCGGGTGGAGGGTGGTCTCCGGTTGTTGTGGGGAGAAAGAGCCGGTCCAGGGGGGGTTCGAGAGGCCAGGATTGGGGGCCGGAGCCGCGGCCGGGTGTAGCAAGATGGCCGCCGATCACAGGGCCGGAGCCGTTTTCTTGCTTTCAGGCCACTGTACAGGGGTGTAAGTGGGAGCCCCGGGTGGAGGGTGGTCTCCGGTTCTTGTGGGGAGAAAGAGCCGGTCCAGGGGGGGTTCGAGAGGCCAGGATTGGGGGCCGGAGCCGCGGCCGGGTGCAGCAAGATGGCCGCCGTTCAGGGAGCCAGGCCGGAGCCGCGGCCTGTCCTCCAGACGGCCTCAATCACACACGATATTACCCTCTGGTGGTCTGGCTAGCGTTGGGTGCCGTCCTGACAGGTCCCTGGGTGTTTTTCAGGCTGGTAAATTCACGGATGGCGGCAGATTAATAATCAGGATCCAGAGCTCCTCACAAAGACGTCCGCCGCCGTTCGCATCCGGACACGCCCCTCGTCTTACCTTTTTGTACACCCTGACACCCGTCCTGTTTTCAAAGCTGCTGTTTTCTGAATTTGTGTCTGCAGGCAGCCTATAGAAGTGGATGCAGGGACACAGCCACATGTCAAAATTTGACATGCATGCATGAGTGGATGCACACTGTCCGCGGTTGGATCTGTGCACCTGCTGCTGCACTTGTGTCAAATTTTGAATTGCAGCTGTGTCTGTGCAGCCACTGTGTCTGAATCAACTGTTATAGCCTGCATACATGCAGCTCCAAGGTGGATGTCAATGAAGGACAGGTGTCATGAGCCCTAATGTAGCATTTGGATGCATACAAAACTATAAGCTGTGTGCATCTAAATGTGCCATTTTACATGCTCATGTGAATAACACCTATTGCCTTCCCTAACTGGTATTTATCAGAATGGTATTTTGCTTTGTATTGTCCATATTGATACCAAAAAATGATAATCGATACACTGTGACTATCCTGTTTGCAGAAAAAAAACATTTTTGTTTACTCATATTGTTACTTGTTATTGAAAATTTAGTTGTGTACTGTAGCAGCTGCAAAGGCAAGCAGGAAAAAGGGCCCTTAAAATAGACTGCTATTTTTATTCTGAAATTATGTTCTGTGGCTTTCTGCAGCGTTTCAGCAAAACAACACTTATTGTCAGTGCTTTTACATTTACAGAAAGGAAAGCAAATATTTTTGCATATGTTTGTGAAAGTAAGTGCTTCTTTAAATGTCGCTTTAGAGAAAACTATTAGAATTATCTTCAATTATATTGCAAATCGAAACACAGGACTGTTTTCTCTCCAAGCACCGTTTGGCGCAAGCTGTATTGTTTTTGTAGGTTTTCGTGGTGAAATGGAATTTTCATGTTCTAACTAGACAATGTATTCAAGTCAGAAGCTAATGATCTGGTTTGGGACCTCTAACACTCCTCCAAAACAACTTGAATGTAATACACCCAGGAAAGCTAGCATCTCCAAAATTGCAAAGATGTTGTTCCTTTGTCTCTTTTTTTTTTTTAACCAGGGTTGGGCTTTAAAAGGCTCACGCAGCTTGTAGGATGTCTGGGAAACCTCAATCCTTCCTTTGAATAAGCACTGACACAACATACAAAGCTGATATTATGTAACCACAAGATACATTTTCCTGAGTATTTATAGGTCGTACGTGTTAACTGAAATTGACTTTTTGAGGTTGCCTTGTGGTTTAAATACAGTAGAGAAGAAGTGCTGTTTGTTTTAATAACCTGTACACATTTCTTCTACAACACAGATCCTTGTTAATTTGCAGATTGTGGGATGTCATCTAGGCAGCAGCCCAGAAGCAGCCTGGCCCAGCTAGTGCAGTACAGTACACAGTCCTCATCCTGCTAATCTGAACTACCTGGGGCCAGTCTGCCTGTAGGAAGGGCCAAGAATGACTTAAGCTGGCCATAGATGATTTGTTTTTTTGTTTTCTTTGTTTCTTTTTTTTCATTCAGCCATCTGGCTGAATGAGGGGGAAAAAAAAGGAAAATAACAAACAGATTCCTGCATCCACATAAGCAAAGTGGATGGAGGAATCTCTCCCGCTGGGACAATGTATTCTGACAGTGGGACTCGCTGCTGTCAGATAACACTGATCAGTGGCTATAGCTGCTGATTGATAGAAGTTTTCCAGCATTCCTGTTTGACCGAAATCAAGCCGGTCCCTGCTGAATCAGCCAAATTCCAATCCCTCTATAGCAGTGATGGCAAACCTTGGCACCCCAGATGTTTTGGAACTACATTTCCCATGATGCTCATGTACACTGCAGAGTCAATGCGCATCATGGGAAATGTAGTTCCAAAACATCTATGATGCCAAGGTTTGCCATCACTGCTCTATAACCATCTTAACACACATTTTTTTTTTTTTTTTTGCTGGAAAATACCTAGCACAAAAGAGTTAAAACTGATATTGCTGCAAATTTCAGTTCCACAATACATAAAATTCCAAAATAAAACAATGCTGCTTTAAAAACATAATTCTATATTGCATTGTTTTGAAATAAAGCTTCTTGGGTATTGATAGTGTATGTCAGCCAAAAACATTTTCTCTTGCGTTTTAAAGAGTGGAGAAGAATCTGGATTGTTGAGGAGTGGGATGGTGGTTCATCCTCCGTCAGAGGGACTTGCCTTCACTTCCTAATGATTTCACCAGACTAAAAGTGAGCAAAAACGTGCATTACCAACACATACTCTTGCTCTCACTTCCTGTCTGTTTAAATGTTGTCAACAGGACAGAAAGTGAGGGGAAATTTCTCTAACAAATCCCCGAACAGTAGATAAAAACCTGACATGATTTCTAATACTCCCTCACTCTATCCAAAACTAATGCTAAATCTGTTTTGGATCTATTTTATGCAGATTAGTATTGATGATATCAGTTACAAAATGATTAATATTACGCAAATACTGTATGTTTCAGCTCTTGTTAAAGTGTTAGTTCACATTTCCCAAAAAACTGTCTATGCAAATAAGGGGCTTCTGTAGCTCAAAACAAACTATGCAGCTCTGACAAAAGTTGAACAATGCCCTTACTATAGGTGTAGGCCATTTACAGTGGGGAAAATTATTATTATTTGATCCCCTGCAGATTTTGCAAGTTTGCCCACTTACCAAAAAATGAAGGGTCTAAAATTTTTATCATGGGTGTATTTTAAATGATAGAAACAGAATATCAACCAAAAATCCAGAAAAAAAAACATAATACAAACGTCATAAATTAAGCTGCAGTTCAGTGAGTAAAATAAGTATTTGATTTCCCTACCAACCAACAATAATTCTGGCTCCCACAGACTGGCTACAGTATGTGCTCATGTGGTACACAAATTAGTCCTGTCAATTTAAGAATGTGTTCCTAAGGACAACTTGTTATGTGTATAAAACACACCTGTCCACAGAATCTTTCTTCCATTTAAACCCACCATCATGGACAAGACCAAAGAGCTGTCAAAGGACGTCAGGGACAAGATTGTAGACCTGCACAAGGCTGGAATGGGCTACAAGACCATCAGCAAGAAGCTTGGTGAGAAGGAGACAACTGTTGGAGTGATCATTCGTAAATGGAAGAAATACAAAATAACCATCAATTGACCTGGGTCTGGAGCTCCATGCAAGATTTCACCTCATGGGGTAAGGATGATCATGAGAAAAGTGAGGGATCAGCCCAGAACTACACAGGAGAAGCTTGTGAATGATCTCAAGGCAGTTGGGGCTAGAGTTGCCAAACAAACCATTGGTAACACAATACGACGCCATGGATTGGAATCCAGCAGTGCACTCAAGGCCCCTCTCCTCAAGAAGGCTCGTGTACAGGCCCATCTGAAGTTTGCTAATGAACATCTAAATGATTCAGAGAAGGACTGGGAGGAAGTGCTATGATCAAATGAGACCAAAATTGAGCTCTTTGGCATGAACTCGACTCGCTGTGTTTGAAGGAAGAAAAATGCTGACTATGACCCTAAGAACATCATCCCTATAGTCAAGCGTGGAGGTTAAAACATTATGCTTTTGGGCTGTTTCTCTGCTAAAGGTACAAGGCTTACTTTGCCAAATTGAGGGGTCAATGGATGGGGCCATGTATTGTAAAATCTTGGATGAGAACCTTCTTTCCCCAGCCAGAACACTGAAGATGGGTCATGAATGAGTGTTCCAGCATGACATTGACCCAAAACATACCGCCAATGCAACAAAGGAGTTGCTCAAGAAGAAGCATATAAAGGTCATGGAGTGGCCTAGCCAGTCTCCAAAACTTAATTTTATAGAAAATTTATGGAGGGGGCTGAAACTTTGAGTTGCCAAGCGACAGCCAAGAAACCTTAAGGATTTAGAGAAGATCTGTAAAGAGTGGACCAACATTTCTCCTGAGATGTGTGCAAACCTGGTGACCAACTACAAGAAACGGCTTACCTCGGTGCTTGCCAGCAAGGATTTCTCCACCAAGTACTAAGTCATGTTTTGCTCAGGAATCAAATACTTATTTTACTCACTGAACTGCAACTCAATTTATAACATTTGTATCGTGTGTTTTCTAGATTTTTGGTTGACACTCTGTCTCTATCATTTATAAAAATTGTAGACCCTTCATATCTTTGTAAGTGGGCAAACTTGCAATATCTGCAGGGGATTAAATAATTATTTTCCCCACTGTACATACCTCCCAAAGCCTAACTGTAATACTCCCAGGTGAGGCCTAGTCATTACTGCTCACCTCCACATCACAGGAGTGAGCTATTTCTCCGATTCCTCTTTGCATGCTCTTTCTCTCCCCTGATGCAGCAGCTTAGAGCTTCGTGTTTGAGATCTTGTTCCTGCGATGGAGGAGGTAAGCAGTAACAACAAGGCCTCACTTTGCAAAATCTGAGCAACATCCTGGGAGTATTCAGTCAGGCTTCCGTAGATATGTAAATGGTCTACGCCTATTGCAAGGACATTGTTCAACTTTAGTCAGAGCTGCATAGTTTGTTTTAATCTACAGATGCCCCTTATCTGCATAGGCAATGTTTCCTAGTGACAATCTTTTATTGTTCATAAAATGCCCTGTGAATGATTGTTTTATGCATGTCATATATATATAAGTATGTCATATATATATAACTGGGAAGCCGTATGGGGCCTCACACTTCCCAGAAGCCTTTAGAACGCCCGAACCAGATCAACAGCTGTAAATGGGTGAGAGGATTTTGTAAAAGTATAAGACTGTGTAAGATTATCCAGATATCAACTTGCATTGGCCTCCCTGTGGCCTGTTTCCAATCAAGCACTAAAAATAAACATTAGTTAATCACCTGAAGAGTTACAAGCATTGACCAGACTGTTGCCGATCCTGAGATTCTGTCCCAGAATCCTTCAGGAGGTTTTACCATACCCTCTGCTTCTCATCCAGGAAAGATGCAGTTTGTGACATCTGCTCATTCTGGATAGGAGTGTGGAAAGAAATCCAAAAATCAGATAAAGGCTATTTAGCAGGGAAGAAAAGCCTTCCTTCTTCCTGTTGTGAATCCTACAAATGTACTTTTGTGGCATTGCATAATAGAATTCTAAATATTAACTGTCAGAAAAGGCTAACATTTTATTGTTATTGCTGCTGCATGAACATTCTTCAGGAAAATTACTACTGACAGATGTCGGTGAAAGAATTCCAAAAAATCCCATCCGTTAACTTTGAAGTTAAAGCAGAACTAAACCCTCCTACCCTTTTTAGCCAAGAAAGCTGCCATCTTAGCCTCTGTTTGATCTGCAACTGCCATAGTGCTGCACATGTGATCAATTATGACACCAGCCATTTGATGGTTTGACAGTTTGGTTGAGAACACAAGCATATGTAACCGTTTGCATTCCCAGCATGCCAGGAATGTAACTGTTTTTTGAAAATGTTAAATTGGTGGGTTTAGTTCCGCTTTGAACTGCATTCCAAACTTTTTGGAACATGTCTAAGCCTGATTTGGACTGGTGACACCATGGGCGTTATTTACTAAAGGCAAATCCACTTTTTTACTGCAAGTGCAGTCGCTGTAGATCACTGCAGATCTGAGGGGAAGCTCTGCTGATTTTATCATCAAATCACGTGCAAGCTAAAATGCAGTTTTTTTTTTTTCCTAGCCTGTCCCCCTCAGATCTACAGCAACTGCACTTCCAAGTGCACTTGCAGTGCAAAGTGGATTTGCCTTTAGTAAATAACCCCCATGTTTAATACTATATTAATGAGTAAACATCAGAGTGCCAATTCTGGAAATTCACCTAATCTCTGCCTATTGCTGTTTTTAGAAAGCTGTCGAGGTGAATCCAGTGACAGTGGTTACTAGCTATTTGTCTACTGTCAGACACAAGTGATCCACTAACTTATTTTTGCTAATTATTACATAAAGGATAAGTTTACCTTGCAAGTAAAAAAAAAATTGCATTTACAATAATTTTTTGTAGTAGTCTGGAAAGCATTGCACCCATGATCAGGTGATTGCAGGTGCAATCTCAGGCTCCTGCAGACTGTGTAGCTGTCTGCTTGTACCTCATATGGGCAGGCAGTTAGACAATGACAGGAAAAATCTGTGAACCACCTAAAACGCTCAACAGCACCCTGGTGGTTCATTGAGAGTTACAAACCATCAGCCGCAAAGGCTGTCGGTACTTGCATTTCATTTATTTACAGCACTCTGGAAATTACTAATGTGACCGTAAGGGTGGAGCGCCGTGCGGCTGTTCTCTTTTCAAACGGTGACAACAGGTGTGGGTAGAGGATTCCTGGTCTGCTGTCACAGGAAGGGGGGATCAGGGAGTGGCTGTAGTGGTGGAAACATATTCCACTCTAAAAATGGGTGGAATATGTAACATGTTCCCAAAGGTGAACTTATCCTTTAACCACTTGCCAACCAGCCGCCGTCGTCATACTGCGGCAGGTCGGCACATTACCACAAACCGTCGTAGCTGTACGTCAGCCCTTTAAGCGGGGGATAGCAGGCGTGTGCCTGCTGCACTGTGGAGGTGCCGATGCGCATGGTCACGGGCACAAGAGCCAGAACAGGGACGTGTGTTTGTGTAAACACACAAATCCTTGTTCTGTGAAGAGAGGAGAGACAGATTGTGTGTTCCTACTAGCTAGGAACAACGATCTGTCATCTCCTCTAGTTAGTCCCATCCCCCTACAGTTAGAACACACACAGGGAACACAGTTAACCCCTTGATCTCCCCCTAGTGTTAACCCCTTCCCTGCCAGTGACATTTACATTTTATTTTTTTTGGCACTGATCACTGTATAAATGTCAATGGTCCCAAAAATTTGTCAAAAGTGTCCAATCTGTCTGCCATAATGTTGCAGTCCCGATAAAGATTGCTGATCACCGCCATTACTAAAAAAAAAAAAAAATATAATCATAAAAATGCCATAAATCTTTTCCCTATTTTGTAGACGCTATAACTTTTGCGCAAACCAATCAATATACGCCTATTGCGATTTTTATTACCAAAAATATGTAGAAGAATACATATCGGACTAAACTGAGGAAAAAATTAGCTTTAAAAAAAAAAAAAAATTGGGGATATTTATTATAGCAAAAAGTACAAAATATTGTGGTTTTTTTTTTTCAAAATTGTCGCTATTTTTTTGTTTACAGCGCCAAAAATAAAAACCGCAGAGATGATCAAATACCACCAAAAGAAAGCTCTATTTGTGGGAAAAAAAGGACGTAAATTTTATATGGCTACAGCATAGCACGACCGCGCAATTGTCAGTTAAAGCGACGCAGTGCCGTATCGCAAAAAATGGCCCAGTCATTGAGCAGCCAAATCTTGGTTAATTCATAAAGATCGGATTTTCTGCTTATTCATGGAATATTGTAGAAACAGACTCCTACACAACACTAGATGTTTGTAAAAAAAAAAAAAAAATCTAAATGTTTTTTTAATTAAAGGCTTGAGGACGATGTTAATTTGTAGATAGGTATAGACTGATTAGGTTCAGGCTGTACAATGTAGCTTCCCATGTCAGTTTTATCCTAGTTTTGCAAGAGCTGGAATTAGGAAATAATGGGAAATACAAGAGCCTGCCTGTGCCCTGAGATTATTCTCTTACTTAATAAGGAGCTGTGCTTAATGCTAAATAATCTATGTCTGGCTTCTTAATACGGTTACTTGATATCCCAGGTGATCCGTGCCACAAGGTGAACATTATTCCAAGTGTGTTGTAAACATTCTTTAAAAGAAGAGGACAGACTTTCCCCTCCCATCTCTTTTCTAATTTCTCCTTTTCATCCCCTGAAAACATTTTCTGTGTAGACAAAAGAGAGGCATTGTTGCCAAGTCTGCAGCAGGCATCTTTTCAGAGAAGCAGCGCGGACCAGGAAATTCTTCAGCGAAGGTATAATCAAAGAATACTTCATCCCACTCCGTAATGTATCGGCGGCTTTTCACATTCCTCCAGCATAATGCCTTAGAAAGTGAAAACATGCACATAGGGAGACTGCCTGCGACCTATTTGTCATGCAGCCTAACAGTCTGTAATCAAGCTGCGGCTTAAAATGCACACCGTGTAATTTGTACGTAAATTAAGAGGTGTTTAAGAGCAGGAGATGTTTGAGAGCTAATGGCTTACGGCTGACACTCTAGTCTCCATTTCTGCAGCTCTGCTTGCACCTGAACCTTGGCACGCGCTTCTTTACACTGGAGCAGGTGTCTTGCTTCTGGACTGATGGCACCTGCAGTAAAACCCAGCAGAATACACTTGGCATGCACTGAAAACCCACAGCTTCCGCTATATTCATCATCGTAGCACAAGAAAAGTTGTGTTCTTGTCCCATTTGGTACAACAATAGTTACACGTGATAATAGCAACACCACAAAAAGAAGTAAAGGTGTTTAAGTCCAACCGATAATTACATTTTTGATGGTTGTTTGCTAGCAAAAATAATGCTGTTTTTTTTATAGCTTTTAGGAACCCCCAACCTATCTTAGCTCAGCAGAATTTCCAATGCTACTTAAATGAAATGGTTGTACTCCCCTTTTGAATTTTCCATAATTTAGTGTACATGTATTGGAAGTATTTCTTAGATGGGTAGACCCTTCCTTGAAGGCCTTATACTGGCTGGATTAACCATTAAAGTGGATATAAACCCAATTTTTTTTTGTTTTTTTAAGATTTCCTTTCATTTGAGCCCAGTCTTGCCACACAGATTTACTCGAGGCCTGAGCAATCCTCTTTTATTGTTCAGTTAGAGAAATCTTGACAAAGTCTTGAAAACTTTGTCAAAAACGCCCCCTTGCTGTGATTGACAGGTGATTTACATATCTCATGCACTAGCCTGAGACAGGCACATCCTGTGTAAAAAGTTCACAATTCACATCCCCCTTCCCTCCAGCTCTCCCAGGATTGGCTGCCTTTACTGGATGTTTCTCATCATGGGATGCAGTGAACAGTCAGCAGACTATAGACAGTGATTTAGGGGACATGTATGTAGTCAGAGCTGGGCAGAGTAGAACATCCAGTGATCTGATGATAACCTGTCTCAGGCTAGTGCATGAGATATGTAAATCACCTGTCACTCACAATAAGGGGGCGTTTTTGACAGTTTTCAAGAGTTTGTCAAGATTTCTCTAACTGAACATTAAAAGAGGATTGCTCAGGCCTCGAGTAAATCTGTGTGGCAAGACTGGGCTCAAATGAAAGGAAATATTATTCTCTACATTATGACATCAAAAAAAATGGGGGTTTACATCTTGGGGCACCACCGTTTTTCCCCTAGCTATCATGCCCTTTAAAGGATAAGTGTACTTTAAAACAAACCCCTTTTGCCCTGAACTAATCAATCCCACCCTCTCTGTCAACAGATGAATACTTACTGAGATCCAGCTGCCACAGCCTTTGTTGTTTCATTACATCCCGGCACGCAAGGCATCTTTTTCCTGGCCACGCAGGTGCATTACAGCCCTATGAGCGTCTATGGGGCTTGTCTGCCTTCATCTTCTGGCCAGCTGTAATGTGCCTTTCTTGATTTTGATCCATGCAAAATCTGTTAAATTAATAAAATGAAAAAAAATTGCATTTGATATTGTTGTTGCGATCTGCCTTGGAAAAAAAACTGAAGGGTTTTAAAACATCAAACTTGTCTTTCAATTTCAGCACTCTTTCTTTCTTAATGTCATGTTGGTTAAGCAATAGAGGGCTGAGAGGGGGCATCATTGTTGGGCTGCACTTGGAGCATTAGTGGTCCTTTATCTGGCCCTAGCATTATGGTTGGGGAGCAGAGATGCAGACTATTGTGGAGAAATTTCTGGTGGCATCTCATAAATGCATATAAGAGACTTTTTACATTTCAAATTGGTAACATTTATGTAAAAACTAGAGAGAACGTGCATCCAAATTCTTATTGGTGTGGAACAAAAATAAGCTTCCTCCTTTACAAAACAACCAGAAGACTACATTTTCTGATATGAGTCTATAAAAGTGCCCATACATTCAGCTATAATCCTGGTTAATTAGTCAGGTCTTGGTCCTGAATGTTGGCAATCACAACCACTGATGCTGATCAGAGATCAGATATCACTGAGCTGTGAGAATAGATGTGTTCCAATAACTGGGGCTAATCAGTTTCATGTAAATAAACATATAACACTGTTGCTGATTTAAAAATCTTGTTTTTGTGTGATTTGTTAATATATATGCATATGGGTACTATTCTACGCACATAGATATTAGGACAGTCAGATGTACATGTGTGATACAACCTCCTTCAGGCAGGATGGAGGTGTACTCCATCCGGTATCCTGTTCACCCCAAGAAGCCTTGGATGGCAGTGTCTGTGGTTATTTCGTAAATGTGATAATATCGTTGCCTCTAAGTGGTTGTTTTTGACTGTCATATCACATTGTACACTTCCAACTTTCTGGAAAAAGTTTGTTTAAGGAAGGCCCTTTACTGTTTCAGAATGACTATGAACCTGTTCACAATACCACATTTAAAAAGACATGGTTTGAGCCTGATATGAGCGGCTAAACACCTTTGGTATAGTTAGAATGCCAGTTAAATTAGAATTGGCAATTAGGAACCAGGTCTTCCCATCCTTCATCGGAACCTCACCTTAGTAATGTTCTGTTGGCAGAAATTCTCACTAATACACTGCAAAATTTGTTGAAAGCTTTCCCAGAGCAGTAGAGGCTGGTATAGCTGCAAAGGATGAAAGGCTCCATATTATTGGCCATGGGTTTGAATTAAAATGTCCAGCAAGTGTATATACACTATATTATCAAAAGTATTGGGACACCTGCCTTTACACGCACATGAACTTTAATGGCATCCTGTTCGTAGGGTTCAATATTGCGTTGGCCCTCCCTTTGGAACTATAACAGTTTCAACTCTTCTGGGAAGTCCACAAGGTTTAGGAGTGTGTCTATGGGAATGTTTGACCATTCTTCCAGAAGCGCATTTGTGAGGTCAGGCACTGATGTTGACGAGAAGGCCTGGCTTGCAGTCTCTGCTTTAATTAATCCCAAAGGTGTTCTATCGGGTTGAGGTCAGAACTCTGTGCAGGCAAGTCAAGTTCCTCCACCCCAAACTCGCTCATCCATGTCTTTACGGACCTTGCTTTGTGCACTGGTCCAAATCATTTGGTGGAGGGGGGATTATGGTGTGGGGTTGTTTTTTCAGGGGTTGGGCTTGGTCCCTTATGCCCCGTACACACGGTCGGATATTCTGATGGAAAAAGTCCAATCGGATTATGTTGTCGGAAAATCCGATTGTGTGTGGGCTCTAGCGGGCTTTTTCCATCGGAATTTCTGACGGAAAAAAATTGAGAGCAGGATCTAAAATTTTACGACAACAAAATCCGATCGGACTTTTTTCGATCCTGTGTAGAGAATTCTGACGCACAAAGTGCCATGCATGCTCAGAAGAAATTTGGAGACGAAAGCTATTGGCTACTGGCCTCTACATAGTCCCATTGTACGTTTAGCACATCACCTCGTTTGGAACAATCGGATTTTCCGACAACTTTGTCCGACCGTGTGTGTGCAACACAAGTTTTGGACAAAATCCGATGGATTTTGTGGTCGGAATGTCCGACCATGTGTACGGGGCATTAGTTCCAGTGAAAGCAACTCTTAAGGCGTCAGCATATCAAGACATTTTGGACAAGTTCATGCTCCCAAATTTGTGTGAACAGATTGGGGAGGGCCCCTTCCTGTTCCAACTTGACTGCCCACTGGTGCATAAAGCAAGGTCCATAAAGACATGGATCAGCGAGTATGTGGTGGAGGAACCTGATTGGCCTGCACAGAGTCCTGACTTCAATCCGATAGAACACCTTTTGGATGAATTTGTGCGGAGACTGCGGGCCAGGCCTTCTCGTCCACATCAGTGTCTGACTTCACAAAATGCGCTTCTGGAAGAATGGTCGAACATTCCCATAGACACACTCTTAAACCTTGTGGACAGCCGTCCCAGAAGAGTTGAAGCTGTTATAGCTGCAAAGGGTGGGCCAACTCAATTTTGGATGCCATTAAATTTCATGTGCGTGTAAAGGCAGGCGTCCCAATACCTTTGGAAATATAGTGTAGGTGTGAGGGCCAAGTGCCCGCCAAGCTTTGGCCATATAGCAAAGTTTTATTGTAAAGGGTGTTGAATTTGTAACGCTGGCATATCAGGATATCACATGCAAACATTGTATCCTTACAATTTGAGCACACTTTCTGTGCTCGGGGCCATAGGACAGGCCAGGGTGCGAGGGTAGAATGGCAGCTGCGCACCAAATATGAGCAAAGGCTGCTTTCCATATCTAAATACTGAGGATTTATAGTTCTATAATTCCATAGTACATTGATGTACTATGGAATGATATACTACAATAAATCTTCCTTTGTGTGTATCTGGTGTTCAGACTCTGCTCATATTGATTAAAATTGTAAAGTCCCAAAGAGTTAATTTTACTCTCTTCATGGTTTTCCCACTACATAAAAATGCTTAATAAGGACATAAATAAGCTCTGTCCCAATCCACCCAAACAATAGCCAAATTCATTGAAAAATTTTTGTATTCTTGGCAAGCTCTCTGCTTTCCAGAGTCCAAGACTAGGGACAGTGTTGAGGTTTGCTTACCATACTGGATTAAAAAAAATATATATATATATATATATATATATATATATATATTAATATATATATATATATGTTATAGTGAGTTAGATTGTAACCTTGGATTGTAAGCTCCTTGAGGTTAGGGACTGATGTGAATGTGCAATGTATATGTAAAGCGCTGCGTAAATTGATAGTAATAGTAAATAGCTCTGACCTAAATTTCTTGACTTGCATAATGTGACATTGATAGGTTTTAGGGATATTTTATTTTTATTTAAAAATAAAAACCAACACAGACCTAACTTACCTAAGTCCTTGACACTTGCCTGTCCCGTATATCTTCATACACCTGGCACTGTCATCATGTTAAAACTGTCCTCCATTGTATAGCCCCTCATCAAATTGTATAATATGTAATAATGGAAGTCTTAGATTGTTAAAATCCCAGCTCCACAATTCAAAAATATTTTTCACAAGCAGTACATACACTCCACGCTTCTCTGTATGGTCCAACACCTTTCCTTTTCCATGCTGAATGACACCCAGCACCATTCAACCTACATCTTGTAAACCCGGAGCTCACTGCAGAACCTAGTTGACTTGGCTATATCAGCATCACCTTCTGTACCCCTGAGGACTTCCCACTGCTTGTGAAAGACCCCTTTCATTATATGACTGTACCAAAGACATCTAGAAAAATAATGCATGTATAAAGAAAAATGAAATGAAATAATATGGTGCGAGATGTTCAAAACTTTTATTGCCCTAAAAGCCCCATTGCAGCTAAAACATTTCATTTGTTTTGGAAAAAGTGGTGTCATATTCTTATTGTCCCAAGTAGGGACATATGCAGGTTCGGGAATGTGTTTAAATCACACATGTTCCCGCACCCACAGGCAAAACACACTGCTCTTTAGCAGATGTGTGGAGGTGCCATTCATTTTTAATGGCACCCCCACGCATCTGAGAACACAGCACGTTTTAAGGGACATGAAACCGTATGGTGCAAAAGCACCTTGTGATTTCCATGTAGCTGTGGTTTTGAAAAGGGGCAGGGACATTTTTCCTGCATGTCCCAATTCAAATGACTGGGCTTCTATGCCTGCGCAAATTTGGCACATAGGAAATGCTTAGATGTGAACCTAGCCTAAGACAGAATGGGCCCTAGACATGGTAGCAATGTTGCCTCCCCATCCCTTCGATTAAAAATTACAAGGAGTACAATAAGCACAGAAAAACAACCCCATTTTTATTGTCTGAAATTGCATAGACCATCCCATCAGAAAATAATTACCAACGAGTCCACCTTCCCTTGCGACGTGACAGGCAGATGTGCAGATGTGACCAGTTTTGCTATCCTCTTAATTTACTTCAAAGGCTGTTTCTGATACACATTTGCAAGTCAATATATATTTTTTTGATATCCGTAAAACCAAATAGTTTTAATCATCATACTTAAATAGATGTTGATACTGATTCGTTAAAGGGAGAGGAAACAATCACTGCTCAAGTAGTTGTGACTTTCAATATTTGGTCACAACCAATCTCCTGTGTTTTAATTAATGATGCACTCACCGTGAAATAATCCAAATCGGTCCTTTTGTATAAGATTAGCCATTGTGACTTTCCATTTCAGTTTTTGTAGGTTGGCATTGATAAATCATAGAACAATACAATCCCTTCAGTGAGCTGGCATAAGAGCTATCCGGGCAGAACGACATCATTCTTACAGTTGTACCTTGTCAGAGGACTGGCAAGCAGCTCTACCCAGTTCTCACTGCACAGCATAACCACATTGAAAATGTTTTAGTTTTAAAGCTGATCTAATATGTTTTACTTTAAATCCACTAGTTGCTTGCTTGTCAGGTCAGAAACTCGGTATTGATGACTTTAGATCAGCATAATAGCCAACCAACTAGCATTTTTAGGAGAAAGGAGGTCACCAGTGGCAACCTGTTGTTTTTTTTTTAAAAAGGACAGGTTTCCCTGAAAGGGAAATTGTTGTATTCATAGTCGGAAAGGTTCATTATTTCTGTGTGTCAACTTCCAGGTTGTGAAATCTTCCCCTGAGTGGGATTAAAGTTAAATTGCACCTCATAGTCTGTCAGATGAGTACTGTTGGGTTCCCAGAATAGTAAATAAAGCCTCATTCAAGATAATATAGGGATAGGGGTGGGTACCATCATCCTTAACCATGGATATTGGAAGGTGGGAGCTGCTCCAAACATACTTTATAGCACTAAAACTTTGAGGACTATCTCGGTACCCAAGAATTGCACCAGTTAAAAAGAAAAATTGAACAATCTATTGAAATGGTACCATGTGCACAGTGTATGTACCTTTTGTACCAACTGTTTTTAATTATGTCTATTTTTCAATAAATTGTCTTTCTAACTGGTTTAATTTCTTGTGTACCGAGATAGTCCTCAATGTTTTAGTGCTATAGAGTATGTTTGGAGCAGCTCCAGGCACTTCCCTACCTTCCAATATCCTGGGTTCCCAGTATACAGGAAGATACACCAAATGGCAAGGTATGTGCACACCCCTCCGAATTATTGAGTTCAGGTATGTTTACGGTGAAGCTACAGCATACAAAGACATTTTAAACAATTAGGGCGCTTCCAACCTTCCCAGATAGCAAAAAATTGTGCTGCAAGTTTGAAAATGACTTGCTAAGCTATTGCTAGACTTACTAGGCTTCACAAGTTTTTGCACAATTGCAGCAAATCAGCATTGCATGACTCTAGATCAACTTTCTTTGCAAACATTCTGTAAGTCTGCTGCAAGTTCTGGTTCAGTTACACTGGGGAAAATAATTGATCCCCTGCAGATTTTGTAAGTTTGCTCACTTAAAAAGAAATGAAGGGGCTATAATTGTTATAGGTGTATTTTAAATGATAGAAAGAGAATATCAACCAAAAATCCAGAAAAAACACATGATACAAATGTTATAAATTGAGCTGCAGTTCATTGAGTAAAATAAGTATTTGATCCCCTACCAACAACAATAATTCTGGCTTCCACAGACTGGCTTACAGTATCTGCTCATGTGGTACACAGATGAGTCCTGTCAACTTAAGAAGGTGCACAGAACGACTTATGTGTATAAAAGACACCTGTCCCTAGAATCTTTCTTCCATTCAAACCTCACTATCATGGGCAAGACCAAAGAGCTGTCAAATGATGTCAGGGACACAATTGAATACCTGCACAAGGCTGGAATGGGCTACAAGACCATCAGCAAAAAGCTTGGTGAGAAGGAAAGTGGACAAACTTAGAAAATCTGCAGGGGACCAAATTATTTCCCCAATGTATGTTGTGCAATAGTCATCCCACCACAGGGGTCACTGTGGTTTTAGACCTGCCACGCAAATTTGCTACAAATTGTAAAAGTGTCAACTAGAACTTGTGCTTCAAGTGCTCTGCAAGTGTATAACTTGCCAGTAAAAATGTGCAGCAAGTTACCAAGACCTACAATTCAACACTGCCACAAATTGTGGCAAGTTATTCTTGCTATCTGGGTGGTTGCCTGGTCTTCTGGTTCAGCATCAGTACCCAACTTCACAAATGCTCTGTTGACTAAATTAGTGCAAATTCTGATAGACACACTCCAAAAGCTTGTAGAAAGCCTTCACAAAAGAGTAGAGGTTGTGATAGCCACAAAGGAAGAGGGACAACTCCATATTATTGCCCATGATTTTGGAATAGAATGTACAAAATGCCCATATACTGTAGCTGTGATGATCTGGTGTCCACAAACCTTTGGCTATTTAGTGCATTTGCTTTTTTTTTTTTTTCAGAGCATTGGCAAAAGACTTGGATATGAGCAAATGCATTGTTTTCAGTAGGGCTTGGCTACACCAAAGTGTTGGAAAGCAAAGGGTTTTACTTTTCTCATTACTCTAAAGCAATATTCACAAAATGTTCACAAAACTACTTAAGACTTCACAAGAAGTGACATACAAAATAGTAATAAAATTAGGCAGTCTGTATATTTCCCTCTAGTCACTTTTAAGTACCTAAGTGTAGATCTATTTATTTATTTTTTTGAGACTGTGATAATGGTAGATCACTTATCAGTTCCTTGATCTATATCTTGTAAACATGCCATGCGTGATGTAATCAGCAGAAATGTAAAGCCATACATCCTAGGAGGTAAGGAAAATATTCAGTGTACATTGAGAGTGCCATAACTGCTCAGCTTCTGCTGCTTTGTAACCTAGGTTTTTGAATTTAATTTGTAGAAAATTACCCATACAGCTACAGTGCCTTGAAAAAGTATTCATACCCCTTGACATTTTCCACATTTTGTCATGTTACAACTAAAAATGTAAATGTATTTTATTGGGATTTTATGTGATAGACCAACACAAAATGGCACATAATTGTGAAAGGAGAATGATAAATGGTTTTCCAAATTTTTTACAAATCAATATGTGAAAAGGGGGGTGTGCATTTGTATTCAGCCCCCTTTACTCCGATACCGCTAACTAAAATCTTGTGGAACCAATTGCCTTCAGAAGTAACCTAATTAGTAAATGGAGACCACCTGTGTGTAATTTAATCTCATTATAAATACAGCTGTTCTGTGAAGCCCTCTGAGGTTTGTTAGAGAACCTTAGTGAACAAACAGCACCATGAAGGCCAAGGAACATACCGGACAGGTCAGGGATTAAGTTGTGGAGAAGTTAAAAGCAGGGTTAGGTTATAAACAAAATATCCCAAGCTTTGAACATCTCACAGAGCACTGTTCAATCCATCATCTGAAAATGGAAAGAGTATGGAACAATTGCAAACCTACCAAGACATGGCTGTCCACCTAAACTGACAGGCCGAGCAAGGCGAGCATTAATCATAGAAGCAGCCAAGAGGTTCATGTTAACTCTAGAGGAGCTGCAGAGGTGGGAGAATCTGTCCAGAGGACAACTATTAGTTGTGTACTCCAAGAATCGGGCCTTTTTATAAGAGTGGCAAGAAGAAAGCCATTTTTGAAAGAAAGCAATAATAAGTCCTGTTTGCAGTTTGCGTGAAGCCATGTGGGGGACACGTAACATGACAAAGTGTGGAAAAATTCAAGGGGTATGAATACTTTTTTAAGGCACTGTATCTACAGGCTATAGTTGTATATATTTTGTAATATAGGGTCTCCAGGGTGCTAAAAAAAAAGCAACTTTACTGTAATGGGCCTCAAGATGAACTGCATTCCTTGATATTTTCATATCTAGTACTATCTGTGACATAATAGCACTGTATCTCGGTTAATACACATAATTGTCTTTACATTGAAATGTAATGAGCAAGGTAAACATTAACAATTGCTGATCAGCCTTTATCATTTTCAGGAACCCCTAAAACTTCCAATAATGTAATTAAAAAGAAAAAAAGTCATTAAAATATTTATCACAAAATCCTGAGTTTATCTCATGCATGTTATGATATTGATTTTTGCCATAAAATTATGTAAAAGTAAAGCGTAAAAGCATGAAACAGTCAATCAATGTAAAATTAACATGCATTGTTTTTGCACCTAAAAAATAATGTTTGGCTGCCATTAACAGTCAGCTACTATGGGCTGTCTATTGCAGTGACTGGAAAAAGTAGACATAACAGGAAGCGAGAGGAATTTCCTGCAAATTAGGGGAATCCCTTGGAGCTCCCGAGGTCACCAGAACTAGTGTCTCCATGGGAAGATTTCTCCTATATTGCTTTTCTGGGGACAACCCAAAATTTGGGCTTTTCTTTAACTTTCACTTTCCATGATAACAGTAAACAAAACAAATATAGAGGGTGAATCTCCCTGACAGGGGGCACAGACCGCCTTAAAAACTTAATAGGTGTTCTAATCCCTTTTTCATTCATCCGGCATCCTGAATCCCCCCCCACCAGGGACATTGTATTCTGACAGTGGCAGATTACACTGATCAGTGGCTCATTGGCGACATCCACTGATCACCAGTAAATTGTCCAACACGTCCCTTCAGTAGAATTTGAAAAAATAATCAACTTCTGTCAAGTAGGAGAGGCCACACATTAATCGAAACTTGGCTGGTACCTGCTGGACAATCCAGATTTAGTGTTTTTCACCTCTTTATGATTTTTTAACTTCATTTTACAGACCAAGCTGTGCAGAAAAAGTGTCACTTTGAGACAAACCATTTTACACTGACAGGGGTGTTTACAATAATGGAATTTTATTCATTTATGTAAAACCTTTATCCCAAAAGGAAAAAAAAATACAAAACAATAAACTATTGCAGCCACAACATCTAAAACTGACATTTTTTTTCGGCACCCATCACAATGCGGTGGTATGAACTGGACAGGTAGGAGACGAGGCCTTTTTTCTTGTCTTTCAGTAGGACTGCTCTGGAATAGCTGCCCTACTTGCAGTTGGTGTGAATAGAATCTTAAGCAGCCCATAGATTAGTCAGTTTTTTTCATTCAGTCAGTTTGTTGAATGAAAAAAAATTTTTCGATTCCTATATCCACGCATACAATGTGGAAGCCGAAATGCTCGCTGATGTGTGATTGTATTCTGACAGAGGCAGACACTCCCACCATAAGGCCCCATTCACACCTGAGCATTTTGTATCTTGAAGCCTGAAGCTACAAAACGCTGGAGAGAAAAAAAAAAATGATTCTCTATGTAGATGGTTCACATCTCCACTCCAAAACGCCTGAAGCCAGAAGCTCCAAACCGCCTGAAGATCAAACAAGTTCTGGAACTTTTTTTTTTAGGCAGATTTGGGTGTTTTTCTGCTTTTTACATTGGTGACCTTTTGACCTGCACAAAATCGCAGCAAAACGCTGTAAAAAACATGCGGCACAATCATGGTAAAATTGTGCGACTTTCTGCCTGAAAATGCTACACTCAGATCTGAATGGGGCCTTAGACAGATTAGCGCTGAAGCCTATTGCCTGTGGCGCTGATTGAGCAAAAATATACAGACAGGGTGGTTTAACAGGTTCAACCACAGTGGCCATACATGGATCAAAATTCAACCGTTCCCTGCTGAACTGTCCAAATTTTGATCCGTGCATGACCAGCTTAACCACTTCCCTACCGCCCACTGTCATATGACGCCCACAAGGTGGATCTCCCATCCTGGGTGGGCGTCACAAGACGTCCTACCATTCCCGGCCGCCTAGGGGGCGCGCGCGCCCGCGGCGTTGCTCGGGACCCGGTGCGCGTGCCCGGCGGCAGCGATGTCCGCCGGGCACCCGCGTTTGACCGTTAAAACAGCGGGACCATGCGGGACCGTGGAGCTGTGTGTGTAAACACACAGCTCCACGTCCTGTCAGTGGCGAGGAGACCGATCATGTGTTCCCAGTACGGAGGAACACTGATCGGTCTCCTCCCCTTTTGAGTCCCCTCCCCCCACAGTTAGGAACACATTAACCCCTGCAGCGCCCGCTAGTGTTAACCCCTTCCCTGCCAGTCACATTTACACAGTAATCACTGCAATTTTATAGCAACGATCGCTGTGTAAATGTGAATGGTCCCAAAAATGTGTCAAAAGTGTCCGCCGTAATTTCGCAGTCACGAAAAAAAAATCGCAGATCGCCGCCATTACTAGTAAAAAAAAAAAAATGCAATAAATCTATCCCCTATTTTTTAGACGCTATAACTTTTGCGCAAACCGATCTATATACGCTTATTGCGATTTTTTTTTTTTTTACCAAAAATATGTAGAATACGTATCGGCCTAAACTGAGTAAAAAAATTGTTTCTTTAAAAAAAAAATGGGATATTTATTATAGCAAAAAGTAAAAAATATTGTGTTTTTTTTTCAAAATTGTCGCTCTTCTTTTTTTTACAGCGCAAAAAATAAAAGCCGCAGAGGTGATCAAATACCACCAAAAGAAAGCTCTATTTGTGGGAAAAAAAGGACGTCAATTTTGTTTGGGTGTAACATCGCATGACCGCGCAATTGTTAGTTAAAGCGACGCAGTGCCGAATCGCAAAAAGTGCTCTGGTAAGGAAGGGGGTAAAATCGCCCGGTGCTGAAGTGGTTAAGGATTTGTAAACTGTAATATAAAACATTTTGTTTTGGAGTTTACATATTCTGTAACACCTTAAAACCTATATTAGATTTTAATTGGATTTGATTTGCTTAATTTTGCACCAATGCAATATTTATTTCTGTGCATTAAAGATTTTAATATATTATAATAATGAAAAGATACACAAGTAAAGCAACTTATGCAGCTTCTTGATTAGAGCCAAATGCAAAATCATGAGTGGCAGTAGTGACTTGTGGTGATCTGATAGCAACAGTAATATCCAGCAAATGCTGAAAACTTTTTCGACACAGATCTTATTGGATCCCTAGCGCTGTCAGACAGAGCAGATTTTTATTGATATGCTCTGCTATGCCCCTGTTGCTGTGCCCATTACTAGAGATCTCAGTAATTGCATAGTTGTGTGCACATCTTATAGGGTAAAAAAAGGTGTAGCTTTCCACATATTGTAATTACTGAACAAAATTATATTGTTGTGTATAATCCTTGTAAGCTTACATCAAATTGCTGCTAAAAATTCAACCACATTTTAATTAATCTTTTGCTGGAATTCCAGCCAGCAAAAGATTGAGAGCGTGTTCTGTATTTTTCAGTCGGGAAAAGTTCCTATCTGAAAATGCGATCGTCTGTACCAATTCCGACACGCAAAATTCCTACGCACGCTCCGAAACAATTCGACGCATGCTCAGAAGCATTGAACTTAATTTTCTCGGCTTGTCGTAGTGTTGTACTTCACTGTGTTCTTGACAGTCGAAAGTTCAGAGAACTTTTGTGTGACCGTGTGTATGCAAGACAAACTTGAGCGGAAGCTTGAGCGGAATTCCGTCGGAAAAACCATCCATTTTTTTTTTGCTGTTTTAGCTTTTTTCCGACGGAAATCTCCGCTCGTGTGTACTGATATATTTTCATTACAGTGATGGCTGGTGCTACAAGTCTTTTCTATACAAGCAAGGGGGATGGGGGGTCTGTCCGAACACTGTCATTGGACTAACATGTCTCTTCAACATAGGTCAATTAGGTAATTCGTAAACCCTTACATACGTTATACCCAGTGAAGTGACTCGATCAAACCCCCCTGTCGATCGAATATTTCAATTTTATGTTTTTAAAACTTTTTTTGCATTGATACAAACCCCCCCCCTGTCGTCCGGTCGTGCAAAGTGGCTCCCCAAAATTGACGTCCTTTTTTTCCCACCAGCTTTCTTTTGGTGGTATATGATCGCCCCCCATCTAGGACAATTTGCGGGCAGCTTTACCCCAATAAGCTGGTTGCGCAGAAGTTATCCTCAGTGGCTTGCGACATTATGGCGGACGCATCCCCTGCTTCTGGCCATTGATACTGGTCGCAGTGAAGGGGTTCTTCTCATGGCCTAGGGGTGTGTTTCTTACTGTGGGGGGGCGTGGCTGTCATCAGGTCTTAAGATTGGGATCGCGGGTATCCCCGCAGCGATAGAGTCCGCAGGACCCGCGACCGGCCTCAGGGGGGAGGAGAAGCTGATGTTTAAAGCTTGATCCATTAACACACACACATACCCAATATCTCAAAACTTGTTTCCTCTGCCCAAATACAACACCCTTCTCAGTTTCTCAGGAATACACTTTTCCAGTATTAGGAATACAATAGCGAATATTAACCACCCCTCTGCTTGGAGGGTTGTTTTGTTATAAATCTAATTTTATTAATTAGATAAGAGAATTCACTTCACCTTCTGTCCCAATGACAATTGGATTTTAAAAATTTTGGGTTGTTATGGACTGGTGATAAAGCATCCTTACAGGACACAAGAGCACGCTGAAATGGGTGGGCTGGAGGGAATGGATTCCCCCCTGCCCAAAATTCATAGGGGAACATTAGGGCGCAGTGCTCTGAACCCACCCATTTTTTGAAGCCTGGATAATTTTTTTTGGACCATTCTCTGTAAACCCGAGAGATGGCTGTGCATGAAAGTTTCAATAGATCAGCAGTTTTTGAAATACTCAAACCAGCCCGTCTGGCACCAACAACCATTCTGGAAAAGTCCTGGAGATGAGCATGGGAGGAGGTGATGAGAGAACTAGAGAGAAGGAGGTCTTGAGAAGAATGAAGAGAACGATTAGGTTGGTATTTTGAGACTAGGTCAGTGATGTAGCTGGGGGCAGAGTTGTGAATTGCTTTGTAGGTAGTTGTTAGTATTTTGAATTTAATTTGTTGGGTGAGCGGCAGACACGGTTTTGGTTTTATCCAGCTGTATTTATTCAGTGCAACATTCAAGTGAAAGATATAACATTAACTTTAAAGAAAAAAAATTCAAAAACAGAATCACTGAGTTGGAAAAAGGGTCACCTCCTTGTGTCAGTATCTTGTTGAAGCACCCTTTGCTTTAATTACAGCCTTTAGTCTGTTGGGATATGTCTCTACTAACTTTGCACATCTAGACTTTGCAATATTTCCCCACTCGTCTTTGCAGCACTGCTCAAGTTCAGTTCAATTTGATGGTCCATAGACTGCAGTCTTCAAGTCATTCCACAGATTTTAATGGGGATTTAATTCTGGGGTCTGACTAGGCCATGCAAGGACATTTGCCTTTTTCTCCTTCAACCGCTGTGTGGTCATTTTTGCTGTGTGCTTTGGGTCATTGTCATGTTGGAAGGTAAACCTTCTTCCAATTGACAACTTTTTGGCAGAGGGCGGCAGATTTTCCTCATGAATTTGTTATTTTGCCCCATCCATGCAATTTGATTATTTTGAAGGGGGGTAATTCTTTTCTATACCCATTGTATATCCACTTATCCTATGAGATCCTGTCAGTTTGACAGGCCAGCAATCATGGAAGCCACTGCTGCCTGACTAAAATAATAATATAATACACTGGTATTGTGGATAAGAGAATCAAAGGATTTTCTCTCTCCTGCAGGCGGAACGGCCAAAATATGATTAATTTAAAATGGTCTAAAAAAACTGAACATATGATGAATTCATGTACTGTATAACAGTGATGGCTGGTGCTCAATTTTTTGGGGGGAGGGGGGTCGGACAGTTGGTCGATCGATCAAACCCCCCCCCCAACCCTCACCCCCCCTGTCGATCGATGAACAAACCCCCCCCCCCCCCGTCGCACGCCCGTCCGCCCACCAGCCCCATCTAAGTTGCGGGCAGCTTCCCCCTGTGTCTCCTCAGTGGCTTCCCCCCTGCTTCTGGCCAATACGGTCGCTTCTCTTGGCCAATCGGGTCTTAAGATTGGGAGGGAGGAGAAGCAGGAATACAATAGCGAATATTAATTAGATAATGCCACACAAATGGGTGGGCTTAGGGCGCAGTGCTCTGAGACCACCCTTTTTGAAGGCAATTAGAGCCTCAGGCTCTAATCATGTGCTTCAAGGAAAAAGAAAAACATTGAAATCCATGTGTCAGGCACCCTGCGTGTAGATTAGGGGCTGGACGCATGGATTAGGGGGGGCAGTGCCCCTAATGGAGCGTCCTCCACTGCTGTATAATTATAAATTACCTTTAAGAAAGCAGCATATCAATGTAATGTAAACTTTCCTTTTAATGTCAAACTAGGCCCAGCAACTCCCCCCCCCCAAGCTTTCCTATTGGTCAGTGAAGCCATTCATCATGTCAAGAACCAATATAGTGGCAGAAAGGGGTGGAGCCAAGCATGAATTTTACAGGGAAGTCCAGATTACAATGCGGATCCACCGATCTTTCTAGCATGCAGTGACCTCTTATATATTTTCTCATCATGTGCTCAGGTTGAATTGCCCATGTTTTTGACAGTTTTACTTTAAAAGGAAGTGGCTCCTAATGGCTTTGAATTGACAGGCGAGGATTAGGTTAACCTTGGGGTCGTCCAGGTTTAGGTGGTTTAACTTGTAGTGTAAAAAGGCAGACTATTTCTATGAAATTTAACTTCCTTGCCGTTGAAAGCCCCACCATAAATCCACATATAAACTGTTACATGACATTGCAGTGAACTCAACAGTTCACATTGTAACCGGCATCTTCCCCCACAGTGTTTTTTTTGGCAGGATCTCCCAGCAGGCCCCCATAAATCACCTGGTGAACCCTGTGCTCAGCCTAAGCTGGGGGATGACTTGTAGCGACAAAGCTTCCAGAGTTGAGTCTGGCTTTAAAGACCAGCTGCAGAGATGGTAGAAAAGGAAAAAAAAAAAAAGAAAAAGGTTACAGTTTGTGAATGCTGAGTAATCTTATAGCACTGCGTCCTTTCGTCACCGCTCACTGACACCATGCATCCTGTCTCAACCATTATTTCCAGCATAATCTGAATTATCCCTAAAGAGAATATTCAGGGTAAACGTAGAATCATCTGTTTAGATATATGCATTCATCAAAGTAGGATATATACCCATGTCTCTGAAATCAATTGCAGGGGAAAATCTTTGTGAATAGCAGTAACAGCAAGAATTATTAAAAGTATGACAGGGCTGCTTTACATGGTAGCGGTTTTGTGGGATCCCACTACTTTGTTCATCTGTTTCCTCGTAATAGGGGAAAAGCACAACGCTGCTGTAAATCAGTGCAGACTTCCTATAGAACAGAGGGAGGGGGTCAGTTTGGAAAATGTTAATAAACAGGCAGAAACAAATAGGAGAGAACAATATGATGAAATATAGAAGTGGTTACTAATTATATTTTTATAACTGTTTGAAGGCTGTGTGTATATATATATATATATATATATATATATATATATATATATATATATATATATATATATATATATATTCTTTGTGTTACGCAGGATTATCTCCTTCATTAAATATTTCAAAGTCAAAGGTGAAAAAAGCTATATAAATAGGCTTAAATTTACAGGGAAAAAAAGTGTCTGTAATAACCATAGCAACGAGCCAGGGGTCTGCTTTGACTTTCTTCTGCGCGCTGAGAAAAATACATATGGGGCTTATATATAATAAAATCATTAAAAATAAACCTGCACAAAGGGAACTGCGGTACTTGCTTTTGTCGACCTTCTTTTAAAAGTGTTAGTGTCTGAATATAATACCTTGAGCCACTGACAAGGAACAAACATGCATATTAGACAGTCTGAAGGAAAACCACTCCTGATGTGTATTCTTGTTGAAGGTCAGCAATGCAGAAAGTGCTGTAGACATTGGATCAGCATGACAGCCCCGCAAATAGTTTTTTTTTAGAAGAGTTCAGCAGTGGCAGCCTCCATATTCTCTCAGTACAGGTTTCCTTTAAAGCTAAACTCCAGGAATGGACAAACTAAGCTAATGCATTTACATATACAGTATCTCACAAAAGTGAGTACACCTAGCACATTTTTGTAAATATTGTATTATATCTTTTCATGTGACAATACTGAAGAAATTACACTTTGCTACAATGTAAAGTAGTAAGTGCACAGGTTGTATTATAGTGTAAATTTGCTGTCCCCTCAAAATAATTCAACACACAACCATTAATGTCTAAACCGCTGGCCAAATTGGGCCAAATTAGACATTTTCTCTCCCCGTTGCCATGTGACTCGTTGGGTCTCGGGTGTGAATGGGGAGTAGGTGTGTTAAATTTGGTGTTATCACTCTCACTCTCTCATACTGGTCACTGGAAGTTCAACATGACACCTCATGGCAAAGAACTCTCTGAGGATCTGAAAAAAAGAATTGTTGCTCTACATAAAGATGGCCTAGGCTATAAGAAGATTGCCAAGACCCTGAAACTGAGCTGCAGTACTGTGGCCAAGACCATACAGCGGTTTAACAGGACAGGTTCCACTCAGAACAGGCCTCGCCACAGTCAACCAAAGAAGTTGCGTGCACATGCTCAGTGTTATATCCAGAGGTTGTCTTTGGGGATAGATGTATGAGTGGTGCCAGCATTGCTGCAGAGGTTGAAGGGGTGGGGGTCAGCCTGTCCGTGCTCAGACCATAAGCCGAACACTGCATCAAATTGGTCTGGATGGCTGTCGTCCCAGAAGCAAGTCTTTTCTAAAGATGACACACAAGATAGCCTGCATACAGTTTGCTGAAGACAAGCAGACTAAGGACATGGATTACTGGAACCATGTCCTGTGGTCTGATGAGACCAAGATAAATTTATTTGGTTCAGATGGTGTCAAGCATGTAGAGGCAACCAGATGAGGGGTACAAAGTATGTCTTGCCTACATTCAAGCATGGTGGTGAGGGTGTCATGGTGTAGGACTGCATTAATGCTGCCGGCACTGGGGAGCTACAGTTCATTGAGGGAACCATGATTGCAACATGTACTGTGACATACTGAAGCAGAGCATGATCCCCTCCCTTCGTAGACTGGGACGCAGGGCAGTATTTCAAACACACCTCCAAGATGTGACCACTGCCTTGCTAAAGAAGCTGAGGGTAAAGGGGATGGACTGGCCAAGCATGTATCCAGACCTAAACCGTATTGAGCAGCTGTGGGGCATCCTCAAACGGAGGTGGAGGAGCGCAAGGCCTCTAACATCCACAAACTTTGTGATGTCGTCGTGGAGGAGTGGAAGAGGACTCCAGTGGCAACCTGTGAAGCACTGGTGAACTCCATGCCCAAGAGGGTTAGAGCAGTGCTGGAAAATAATGGTGTCCACACAAATATTGACACTTTGTGCCCAATTTGGACATTTTCACTTAGGAGTGTACACACTTTTGTTGCCATTAGACATTAATGGCTGTGATTTGAGTTATTTTGAGGGGACAGCAAATTTACACTGTTATATAAGCTGTGCACTCACTACTTTACATTGTAGCAATGTGCCATTTCTTCAGTGTTGCCACATGAAAAGATAAAATATTTACAAAAATGTGAGGGGTGTACTCACTTTTGTGAGATACTGTATATTTAAAAGAAAAACTATTATCAACATCGGAAGAAGAAGAACAAGAAGAACAAGAAGAAGAAGGCGGAAGAAGAAGGCGGCGCAGAAAGCGACGACAGCGGCAAGAACAGAAGAGACCCCGGAAGACCCCCGAAGGCGGATCGAGACCCCCAGACGACGGCGGCAACGACGAAGAAGGTAGCCGGACTTCTCCGCTCGGTAAAAGAGCTAGGTAAATGGCGGAGGAGTCCGGCGAGAAGACCCCCAAGACGGAAGAAGACCCCCGGAGCAGTGCAATAAAATATTTTTTCAAAAGTGTGGTTTTTTTACTTTACATTTTACACCTTAGGTGAATGGGTAGGGGTACATCGTACCCCATACTCATTCACATAGGGTGGGGGGCCAGGATCTGGGGCCCCCCTTATAAAAGGGGGCTCCCAGATTCCGATAAGCCCCCGCCCACTGACCCCAACAACCAACGGCCAGGGTTGTCGGGAAGAGGCCCTTGTCCTCATCAACATGGGGACAAGGTGCTTTGGGGTGGGGGGGCCGCACGGCCCCCCTTTCCCCAGGGCACCCCCCATGTTGAGGGCACGTGGCCTGGTACAGCTCAGGAGGGGGAGTCGCTTGCTCGTCCCCACCCCTTTCCTGGCCTGCCGGGCTGCGTGCTCGGATAAGGGTCTGAGATGGATTTGGGGGGGGGGCCCCCACGCCGAAAAACGATTCCCTTTAAATCCATGCCAGGTGACGGAGCTAGCGCGCCGGCATTTACTGCCTACGCTAGCTACGTACCTGAAGTCACGTGCTAAATGAACGGACTTTCCGATGAGCGGCAAGTCCGTTCATTTCAAAAGTCCGGCGGACTAGCCTACTAACGGCGGGATTGTCCGCTGGACTGCCAAGTCCAGCGGATAATTTTAAAACAAAACTTAAAACTTTAGTCTGCCGGACTTTTTGAAAAAAAGTCAGTCGGAGGCCCACACACGAGGGGATTATCCCCTGGACTTGAGTCCAGGGGATAATCCCGCGGGATAGTCCCTTCGTGTGTACGGGGCATAAGTCTGCCTGTAAAGTTCTATACACATGATCGGAAAAAGTCTGATTGGATTTTGTTGTCGGAAAATTTAAGGTCCTGCTCTCAAATTTTGTCCGACGGAAAAAGTCTGCTAGAGCCCGCACACGATCGGATTTTCCGACAACATAATCCGATCAGACTTTTCCCGTCGGAATTTCTGACCGTGTGTACGGGGCACAAGTCTTCATGTACACAGGGCATTGTTTTACCTCTCCTGAACGATTTAACTTGACAGCTAGAAACCGGCGTCCAAAAACGTCAGTTTAGCTGGGTTTACATGCCGTGTTTTTGTTAAAATGAAAAGCGTCTGTAACTGAAGCGCTGCTAAATGCGAGTTTCCGTGTTTAGCAGCGTTTACAAGCTGTTACAAGCATTTGGCGTTTTTAATCTGACGCCTCTGAACATCCGTCCTGGATCCATTTTTTTTCGTTCCAAAAAATGCTTCTAAACTCAACTGCCTAGAAACTACTATAAACGACCTTGTGTACATGTACTTATAAGATAACATAGAGGTGAGTTCAGGGGAAGCTGAATAAAATGCCCAACTGCTCCTAAACGTCCGTTTACCAGCGGTGTACACGAGTCCTAATGCCATGTACACGAGTCCTAATGCCATGTACACACCATCGGAAATACCGCCAGCAAAACTCTGATGGGAGTTTTTTGTCAGAAAATGCGACCGTGTGTTTGCTCCATCGGTCTTTTGCTGGCGAAATTCCAGCCAGCAAAATATTGAGAGCATGTTCTCTATTTTTCGGTCAGGAAAAGTTCCTATCTGAAAATAAGATCGTCTGTTTGCAATTCAGACACGCAAAAAATCACGCATGCTCGGACACAATTCTACGCATACTCGGTATGAACTTAATTTTCTCAGCTCGCCGTAGTGTTGAACGACACTGCGTTCTTGACGGTCGAAAGTTCAAAGAACTTTTGTGTGACTGTGTGCATGCAAGACAAGCTTGAGTGGAATTCCGTCAGAAAAACCATTCAAGATTTTTAGGACGCAAATTCCGCTCGTGTGTAGAGGCGCCGGGGGACAGATGAAACATCCACCTAGGTAAGTATGAATAAAAATAAAATAAAAAAAAAACATACTTCTCTTTTAAAGACACGGGTGCCTGGATCACAAGACTGGTTGAACAGAATTTAAAATAATTTCACAGGTAAAACAGTTTTCAGATAAATATTTAATTTGTTTAGTTTCTATTTGGGATTTTACTTCAGCAGCCTGGCTTTCACATTTTTTTTTCTACTTCACTTGTCAAATAACTTTTAATTTATAACGCCATGAAGTGAAAACTTTTGAATGCAACATGATATCTGCAGAATGGCAGTGAACAAGCATGTCACATAAAAATGAGGCCAGAGGTGAAAATGTGGTGAAACTGGCAAAAAAGTTCAGCTGCCTACAGAAAATTGTTCCTTTCCAGGTTTCCGTCATTCTCTCCATTGACGGAAAGAATTGCATCAGAAAGAGATCACTTCTAAAGTAAATTTCACCGGTTTATAAATAGAAAAAAAAATACAAAATGGATATCACCAGAAAAAGGCACATCAGATCCATGAGGAGGTGTTCTTATGGGAAAAGGACAATTTTCTTTTTGATTTCTGACTTGTTGGTATATCGGGTTGCAGTTGTTTTGAAAACTTGATAAGAATTTTAGTGAATTTCCCAGTGGCGGCTGTTATCCTCCCCTTCATCCATGCGTGTCCGGCCCCCTAATCTACATGTAGGGAGGCGGCGCATGGATTCCAATGGGGGCAATCCAAAGGGTGGGCTCGGGGCGCAGAGAACTGTGCTCCGAGCCCACCCAGTTATGTGACAATAGCGAATTAATATTCACTATTCTCACACTGATCCTCCTCCCACCCAATCAGGAAGCAGGTTCTGAGACCAGTCACCCAAAAGGACTGGCTGAAAGGACAGACGATCCTATTGGATGGCAAGGAGGAGGGAGGAGACGCACGGCGGAAGCTGCTGTGATGCAGAGGAGGAGGAGACACCCGCCACCCATAAGAGTGCTGCCCATCCGAAACCTAGATGGGGTAAGTGCGGGGCTGGATGACCAACCAAGAGACCCCCGAGGGGGTGTGGGTGACCCAACTGAACGGGAGCCGTGGGTCACCAACCCCCCCCCCCCCCCCGGAAAAAAAAAACACCAGCCACCACTGGAATTACCATTTCCGAAGGGAGAAAAAAGTGCAAAGTGTAAATATCTTTGAAGAAGCGACATCCTGCAGTGCCTGTTTGTAACTTGGAACCCGGGGCTGCTGAAAACACTTTATTATGCAAATATTGATCTTGTTTATTAAAGTCAAGAGCTTTCTCCTCCCTTCTGCCTACATTCGTTGCTATTGTTTGGTGGTCGCAACCTTAATCCTTAAAGTGTATTTTCAGTTTTGCAGCCAAATTGGGAAAACACCTACTTTAAATGTATTACAGTAAATGTTTTCATGCATATTGCATTTCCTAAACATATATTACAAGCTGTTTCTTACATTTTTACATGCTTTTAAATACGTTCCTTTCTTTACCCCTGCTAGCTAAAATTAAGGAGGGGGGGGGGGGTTATGTTAATCTTAAATAACCCTGCCTGTACTGTGCTGACAGATTTTATTATCAGTTGTAAACAAGATGTACACACTGCTTAAAGCCTAGTACACATGATGAGATTATTAGATGAATGATCGTCCATTTTTTTTTTTTTTTTTTTGCATGTTATTCTCCAGATCGAAAATGGAGAGGTTTACTAAAGTACGAAAATCCTCATTCGACAGAATAAAAATTCGGAAGTGATGTCATGTGTTGTAGTGTATTTGTACTGTATTTTCAGATGGAAACTGTACTGATTAAACAAAAATCATACGATCTGGTATTGTACAAGAAAAAATTTCATGTTTGTCCCTTTGGAAAATTTCGGACCAACGATCAGATTATTGTTCTTTCGCTTCCAAAGCGGTATTTTTTGTATGATTTTCTAAACGTGTGCAAAGAAGTAGAAGTAAACCCTATCGTTTTCAGCCATGCAAGCTGCCTTCTTGGCCTCTGTTTAATCTACAACTGCCATGATGCGGCACATGTGATCAGTTATGACATCAGCCATTAGACAGTTTGACAGTTTGGTTGAGAGCACAACCAATGGGAGTGTTACATTTCGGGCACGTGCCGGAAATGTAACTGTTTTTTGAAACTGTTAAATGGATGGGTTTATTTCCACTTTAACCACTGAGCCACTGTGCTGCCCACCATATGCTTGTTTCTAGGCTGTGACTGAAACATACCAGAGCCACACACAGCCAGGCATCTAGTATATTCAAACGGAAGCCTACAGTGGCAGCTGTCATACTTCTTTCATGACAAAGCCACTTTGACCTATTCAGTTAGGCAAAAGAACTTGCCCAAAGCAACCAATCAGAATTAATCTTTTAATGCCTCCAAATATAGAATATTGCAGGCTTAAAGCATGATTCATAATGTACAAAAAGCATCCACAATATTCAAATATGATAAAAAGAGATATGAAATCGTTGTAAGTAAAGTTCACTGCAAAAGAGTCCAAAATATGTGATTAATATTACCGCAAAGTAAGTATCTTCCAGCAGACACTTTCTTTGCTGTGATATTTATCACAAATTTTGGACTCTTTTGGATTGGACTTTATTTACAATGATTTCATTTTTTTAAATCATATTTGAATATTGTGGATTCTTTTTACACATTACAAATAGTGTTTTGATGGCACATGCTTTAAAGCGAAGGTCCACCCTAAAATAAAAATAAACATTAACATTCTCAAAAAAAATCCAAAAAAAAAAAAATTTGAATTTTTTTTTTAATTACCAGAAACCCCTGTTGCTAGGCAGTCTTCCTAATCTGCCTCTTCCTATTCCGCGTTGTGTTCTGGGTCATGAGTGTGTCCCAGAAAACAACAGGGCCATTCACAAAGCGCCGTGCCACTCGCGCATGAGCAGTAGGAAACGAGCAGTGAAGCCGCAAGGCTCCACTGCCTGTTTCCCTTCGCTAAGATGGTGGCTCCGGCACCCGATCCGATGGATGGATCGGCCTCGGGGGGGGGGGGCGACATTGCGGGCTCCCTGGACAGGTAAGTGTCCTTATTAAAAGTCAGCAGCTACAGAGTTTGTAATATAAAATTGTGTCTGGAACAGCGCTTTAAGCTTGTTTGTGTTGGTTTGTTTAGGTACTGTATATTTACCTTTTCGAATTTTCCCATTTCTTTTCTTTATCGCTGACCCCCTTTTTATGTTTTCAGAATCAGTTTGCTGTAGGTTCATTTTTTTGCTCCTCCTTTCTGAATACGTCTCAGTGTATAGTTGGACAATACACAGAAGCATTTATTTTTTCTTCTGTGCCAGCCATTGTAAAGATCTTTCTTGTAAACCTTTAAAAAAAGAAAAAAAAAAAAAGCTAATAGAAAAAAAGTAAAGGTCCATAAGACCTAATTTATAGCTCATTTTAAAAATAATGATGTAAATGAGGCCTCGGTGGCGGAGCCCCAGAGATGACCAGTGTAGTCTGTTGTATAAGTGCTCTCAGTAGGGGAGAGGGGCCAGTCATTGCAGCCCCCATGCATGTTTGTATAAGTGAGGTGAGGTTGATGTGTAGCGGCTCTCTGATTGATGGTGATTACTTGTTTATGAACCTGAGGCTGAAGGTCTGAACTTCCTCATGGGCCAAATAGTTCAGGGGGCTGTTTCCTGACACTGCCCGAGGGATCTCTCCATCTGAAGTAGGAGGAATGGATACAGAGGCAGGCAGCCAAGTCTGAATGTAACAAATTAAGAACGCTATTGATATGTATATCTTGTGTATTTATTTAAAAAAAAAAAAAACGCACAGACGTATAGCTGAAATGACGTGGCGGTGTGATGGTTTGCGTCTCTTTTTGCATTAATATTTCTCTGTAGGGGTATAACATGCTGCAACATTTTTCCAATGGACCTACCATGAAAATCTGGAATGTTTTCTGCTTAGATTATGGCATCAATAAACTAAGAATTTTACTTTTCCTTTTCTGTTCAGTTAACCTTTTCAAGAGACATTTAATCTGTAAACCTCATCCCCTTGTTTTGCCCCTTCTACACGGGATATAAATTGTTCTTGTGAAATCTGTTACACTAATTGAGAATGAGTATTCAGAACCAATCTGGAGCCTGAGGGTAATAAAGGATTTGTATACTAGAAATGTTTCCAGTGAAAATATCTTAATAAATCAAGTTTGCTCTGGGCCAGGTAAAGCTGAACTCCAGGAAGATAAAAAAGACAAAAAAATTAAGTTCAGTGCAGTTCTGTATTCATTCATGCAAGCAGTGTAAGTACTTTAATTTAATTTGTAATCAGCCACTTGTATTCCCCTGGATAGCAGAGCAAAGACTGAGATAAAAGAGAACCAATGCAAGGAGCCAATTAGTTGCACTGCAGTGCTCATATGCTAACAAGGGACATGCAGAAAATAGGATACAGCAAGGAAAGAGTAATGTGGTTATCCATTTACCTCTCTCCATTTTACTGTCCAGGCACAAGCTGGGGAAAGGATGATACACATAGGTGTTATTTAACCGCTTCCTGCCAAGCCTATAGTAATTTGATAGCTGGCGGGAGCTCCCTGGTTCTGGGAGAACATCATGACATTCTCCCAGTCGTGTGCCTACTGCGTGCTCTGGCAGCCACGCTGCAGCTTAGTCTGTCACCAGAGGACACAGTGGATGACTGAGCTAGCCTCAGTATTATGTGATCGTTGTGACCAATAAGAGCAGTCGCATGACAGTTGTACAAAATGAATGGCTTTCATTCATAGCCATTGGTTGTGTAGTATTCTGAGCTACTTGATTGGTCATAGGGATCACATGCTACAGACAGGGCTAATCACAGCACACTGTACCATGTGATAGCTGATGCCAATAACCGCTATCCCAATAGCACACAATGATTATGAATAGATACCAATCCCAAAAATGATTGCTTATAACAATGTTCATTACTGTTATAAGCAATCGTAGTGGTAAAAAAAAAAATCATCATCACCTACCCAGAGGAGTACATTGTTACTATAGTAACCTTGTACTGCTCTGGTCACAGCGTAACAAATAAATAAATAAATAAATAGGGAAAAAAAATAAAATGTTCTAGTAACAGTATGTAAAAAAAAAAATATTTTTTTATTTATTTTCATTTTCCAAAAAATTACAACTTCTAAAAACTCTCCAAAAAGGGGTCATTTGGGGGATATTTGTACTGTCCTGTCATTTTAGGGCCTTAACAAGAGAGAATTGGAATAAAAAGAGCTGTCAGTATATCAGGACTGATCAATTTTAATATATATACTCTATAACTTTCACACAAACTAAATATTATACACTGATTTAGGATATTTTTACCAAAAAAGGTAGCAGAATACATTTTGTCCTAAATTTATGAAGAAAAGTTATTTATTTGCAAATAACAGAAACTAAGAAAAAAATTTTTTTTTTTTTTCATAATTTTTGGTATTATTTTGTTTATATAGCAAAGTAATAAAAAAACATTGGTGATTAAATAACACCAACAGAAAGCTCTATCTGTCTCAAAAATGATAACAATGTAATTTGGGTACAGTGTTTCATGAGTAATTGGCATTCAAAGTGTGACAGTGTTGAAAACTGAAAATTGGCCTACACAGGAAGGGAGTTAAAGTGTTTGGTATTGAAATAGTTAATGTAGTATTGAACCCTCAGTAGTTTTAGCTTAACACATTGACCACAATAAAATAGATAATTCCTAAACCACTATTTGTTATGACAAAGCCAAATCTTACTCCAGTACTTAATTTACAGCTTTTAGTTCTTCTTTCAGTGCTTCTTTCCTGAACTTCTGAACTTCCAGTTTTCACAGGAAAGAGTTAACCATGTACAGTACTAATTATATATATATATATATATATATATATATATATATATATATATTACCCACAGTGGGGGAAAAAATAATTATTTGATCCCCTGCAGATTTTGTAAGTTTGCCCCCAAAGAAATGAAGGGTCTATAATTTTTAGCATAGGTGTATTTCGAATTATAGAGACAGAATATCAACCAAAAATCCAGAAAAAACACATGATATGTATGATATATGAATGTTATAAATTGAGTTCGCGTTCAGTGAGTAAAATAAATATTTGATCCCCAAGCAAAACCTGACTTGGTACTCGTGGAGAAACCCTTGTTGGCAAGCACAGAGGTAAGCTGTTTCTTATAGTTGGTTACCAGTTTTGCACACATCTCAGGAGGGAGTTTGGTCCACTCTGCTTTACAGATCTTCTCAAATTCTTAAGGTTTCTTGTCTGTCACTTGGCAACTCGAAGTTTCAGCTCCCTCCATAAATTTTCTATAGGATTGAGGTCTGGAGACTGGCTAGGCCACTCCATGACCTTAATGTGCTTTTTCTTGAGCCACTCCTTTGTTGCCTTGCTGGTATGTTTTGGGTCATTGTCATGCTGAAAGACCCATCCATGACCCATCTTCACTGTTCTGGGAAAAAGGTTCTCATCCAAAATTTTAAAATGTTTACATGTCCCCATCCATTGGCCCCACAATTTGGCAAAGTTGCAGAGAAACAGCCCCAAAGCATCATGTTTCCACCTCCGTGCTTGACTGTAGGGATGGTGTTCTTAGGGTCATTGTCAGCATTTTTCTTCCTCCAAACACGAGTCCCCCTCCTCAAGAAGGCACATGTGCAGTCATGCCAATGAACATTTAAATGATTCAAGGAAGGATTGGGAGAAAGTGCTGTGGTCAGATAAGACCAAAATTGAGCTCTTTGTTATCAACTCGAAAGAAAAATGCAGGCTATGACCCTAAGAACACCATCACTACAGTCAAGCACGGAGGTGGAAACATGATGCTTTGGGGCTGTTTCTCTGCTAAAGGTACAGGCTCACATTAAGGGGCCAATGGACAGGGCCATGTATGGTAAAATCTTGGATGAGAACTTTCTTCCTTCAGCCAGAACACTGAAGATGGGTCATGGATGGGTCTTTCAGCATGACAATGACCCAAAACATACCACCAAGGCAACAAAGGAGTGGCTCACGAAGAAGAACATTAGGGTCATGGAGCAGCCTATCCAGTCTCCAGACCTCAATCCTATAGAAAATTTATGGAGGGAGCTAAAACTTTAAGTTGCCAAGTGACAGCCAAGAAACCTTAAGGATTTATTTTTTTAACAGAAGAAACCTTAAGGATTGAGAGAAGATCTGTAAAGAAGAGTGGACCAAAACCCCTCCTGAGATGTGTGCAAACGTGGTAACCAACTACAAGAAACGTCTTACCTCTGTGCTTGCCAACAAGAGTTTCTCCACCAAGTACTAAGTCATGTTTACTTTGGGGATCAAATACTTATTTTACTCACTGAACTGCAACTTCATTTACAGCATTTGTTTTATGTGTTTTTTTTCTGGACTTTTGGTTGATATTCTGTCTCTATCATTTAGGATACACCTATGATACAAATTATATACCCTTCATTTCTTTTTAAGTGGCAAACTTACAAAATCTGCAGGGGATAAAATATATATATATATATATATATATATATATAATTATTTTTATTTTTTTGTGGTTTTATGCGCAGACACTGGCATTTCTTCATCCCAAACAGTAGCAAATTACATACAAATAGTGCCCAAGGGACTTTCCCAAGAAATGCCAAGCAGTAACATATGAAACAAACCTTGTAAAAAAAAAACATTCATTTTTTATTCCAGGAGTATATTTAAAAACTTGAAATACACTGTAAAATAGTTATTAAAACAACTCTAATTGTGTTAATAACACTTTTACAGTTCAACTAATTACGATCTTCCTAATGAAGTGAATAGAGATTCACAAAACGCGTTGAGAAGGTTTTCAACATGAGAATGCCAATGATGTAGTCCAATCATTTACAGCTCTCTGTTATTATTCTTTTGCTAATCTATTTATGAACATTTTTGCATTTTAAATATACCTATGGAATAAAAAATTCATGGTTTTTACTTTTTCATAAGTTACTGCTTGCCGTTTCTTGGGAAAGTCCCTTGGGTGTCTATTATATGTAATTTGTAACAATGTACAGTGGATTTTCCAGCAGTCTGTTAGCTTGGAGGAGGAGGGAGGATCAGAGAAGAGACACAACTCCAGTCCCTGCATGTAAGGATGGCTTTATAGGATGCTGCAAGAGAAAAGAGCCACCCTGAAATAGGTGACCTGGTGGAAAAATGTTTTCTGCCTAAAGCTGGCCAAGCATGGTTTTGTTTTTTTCATTCAGCTAGCAAACGGTACGGAAAGAACGGAACCTATTCTCCCATCCACACATTCAAAGTGGATGGGGGGAAACTCTCCGCTTTTTAGAATGCACAGATCAGAGTTGCAGCTACAGATCAAGCTGCTTTTTTCGACAAGGCGGTTGAACAAAAGATCCGTAGGTTTAACTACAGTGGCCACATGTGGATAAAAATTTAGCCAGTCCCAGATGAAGCAGCTGAATATTGATCAATCTCTAGCCACCTTTGGTAGACAGGGCAGAGATGTGTGAATCTCACGACTGAATAGACAAAAAAACAAATCATTTGGCAGGTAAAACCGCTCTCAAATATGGATAGTATTTTATCGCTGTATGGTTTGCTTGGAGTAGAACTTAGGCAAGCCATACACTAAGCAAATTTATTTTCTACAACCACTGGTTGCAGGATAGAAATGTGCTTGATTCCCCAATCAACACAGACAGTGTTGATGCAGGAATTGGACATTGTCTTCTCCCTGCAGGGGGATGGCAGGGACAGTTGGGGGAACCTTGCCAACTGGGAGAAGACAGTGATTATTGCTAGTGGCTATAGAAGCAGGCTGTTTATACCCAAGTTGATTGATCAACTTGGTACATTCAGCCTGCCCATTAATGATTTGAATCATGTATGGCTGGCCTTAGACACTTGCATCCAAGATTATTGTATGAAGGGGAGGTAAAGCTATTCAAAGTCTGCTGACACTAGACTCAAGATTCTACAGCTCTAGCAACATAAATCCATCTCTCTTTCTTGGACAGGCATTGAATTGGTGGATTGTGTAGTGTAATGCTATGCTAGTACTGGTGAGAAAGGTGGTGTTATGCTTTTATCAATAGCTCTTTCTGCTTTTAATTTTCATTGTTCTGCCCTAGGCAGCCGACACAATCTGTAAATAGTTCAAGATGATTGTTTTCTGGTTACCATATTTAACTTGGTAAATGTATATGTTTTTATCTTTCAGATTTGGTCCTGGCCTGGTGATTTATTGGTATGGATTCATTGAGGAGCTGGACTGTAATCGGGAGCGTGGCATTCTATTAAAGCATGAGTTTCCCAGTGATATTGTAACTCTGAGTAGCTGCGTGGCTCTGGAAGATGAGAGCAGCCAACGTACAAGAGACTGTAAGACAGATAGAAACCAGGAAACAGTGTAGTATTTCCATGCAGGCCTTAAATGTTGAACTCTAAATGAACTGCAGTACGAGGTTACAGAGTTGCCTTCTCATACAAACACTCAGGCAATCTGTTTACCTTCCTTCCCATCTGCCCTTCTGCCCTGTGCTACAGCCCAAAGCTCACGCATTATCTGTAACACCTCTGCTTGTGCAGATGATCTGGAGACATACTCATTGGCCTTCCTTCCGTCTGCACCCTTCCAGTTACAGCCAAGAGGAAACCAATACTCTTCTGACGCCCTTTTTCTTACAACTCCCCTGACATGCCTGCAAAGGACCTGTCTATGCTGGCTTGTTTTAGACCTCTATAGTCTAGGGAAATCAACAGAAATGTAATATTAAACACTGCCATTGCCCCCTGTGTATATAGTCTACTTAAAATAACGTAAGGTCTCTTGCTATTAATACTGCATTCTGAAGGTTCATCTCTGTTAAGGTTATCAATATGCCACGTATTCTGTTTGCTCCAGGATCATTGACACTTCTTTTTTATACTTTAGTGTACAGTCCTGGCTTGTAATGTTAATGAAGCTGTCCACCCTGAACTTTTATTTTCCTGTTCAATAGAATGTGACGAAGCAGCCACTCTAGGCCAAAGGTAGTATTTCCCCAGTGAGTGGAGGGATCTCCATTGTAACTTTCCACTAATGGTTTCTTACATTGTGACTGGACAGAACTTCAGGCTATACACAGAATTTTTTAATAAATGTGTAGGTGAAAATTGTTTACCTGTGTCTGCTTTTTGCTTCTAGTACTGTTAAGAAAAGCAATGATCCAAAAAGCCAGGGGCCTGCAACAGGAAATAGAGCCTCCCACAGCACTCTGCACTCCCGGTACAAGCTAAGCTGTTTCACCCAGTAGAGCTCCATCTATCAGTGCGCACATTCAGCCTATCTTAATCAGAAATGTACAATTAGCTTTTGGATTTGTAGCCTTCAAGTCATTCTATACTGTGGAAATGTTGGGTAAAACAGACCTCCACAGATGCATGCGCTTACCTTGCTAATGCTTCCGCTGAGCCATTCAGCTGTCAGGAGTGAAAGCAAAGCTTTGTGTAAGCTACACATCACTGAAGCTGTAGCTTACACAGGGCTATGGACTCCCCTATGACATTACTGATTGGCCCAGCACTCTCATGTATAGGAAGTCACATGCTCCTCTATACCTTGATGTATTGTGTATTTCCTTCACTGAGAGGTGCATGAGCGAAGGAATGGTAAATATAGAAAGTAAAATAAGCCCATGGCTTTGCTCCGAAAAAGGCAAAGTACAGGTTTGCTTGAGAGAGTTTGACAGGCAAAATAAGTACGTACTTCACAAAAAAAACGCTTTCATCCTGGGACCTCCTGAATCTAGAATATTATTATCAGGGCTTTATTTCTCAGAGAATAGGCGCAAGAAATTCCCCTTTCAAATCCCCCCTGGTCTCCGCCCCCTACCCACCTCCGAGCACTGTCTCTTGATTTATCCCCCTATCCACCCTTCCAGTACCACCCCTTTTAGAGAATACAGAGCTAAGTATCGTTTTACGGTGCTAAGTAATTTGTATGTGATTTGTTAATCATAAGCTGTAAAATATATTCCATGCAGCCAGCAACAATATACCCCCCCCCTTAACAATAGTTCCCCCCCAGCAACAATAAACTCCCCACAACAAATGCCCCCCCCCCCAAGCAGCAATAGATCTACCCCAGCATTAGTAGACTCTGCCAGCAACAATATATCTCCTAGCAGCCAGCATCAACAGACCCTCCAGCAGCCAACAATAGACCACTCCCTCAACAGTAGATTCCTTCCAACAGCAACTGAACCCCCCACCCCAGCAACAATAGACCCTCCAGCAGCCAACAACAATAGATCCCCCCTTCAACAATAGAACCCTCCCAGCTACAATTTACTCTCCCCCAAGCAACAATAGATCCTTCAGAAGTCAGCATCAATAGACCCTCCAGCAGCCAACAAGAATAGACCCCCCCTCAACACTAGATCCCCACAGCAACAATTGATACCCCCACAGCAACAGTAGATCCTCCAGCAGCCAGTATCAAAAGACCCTCCAGCAGCCAACAACAATAGACCACTCCATCAACAGTAGATTCCTCCCAGCAACAATAGACCCTCCAGCAGCCAACAACAATAGAACCCTTCTAGCAACAATTTACTCTCCCCAAGCAACAATAGATCCTCCAGCAGCCAGCATCAATAGACCCTCCAGCAGCCAACAACAATAGACCCCCTCCCTTAACACTAGATCCCCCAGCAACAATTGATATCCCCCACAGCAACAATAGTTCATCCAGCAGCCAGCATTAATAGATCATCAAGCACACCTCAGCGCCCCTTGTCATTACAGTGCTGGAGGTGCCGAAACTGCATTGCCCTGTGTTCCTACTGAAAGAAAACTTGATTATTATAGGCATTTATTTAGTGCCATTCATTTACACAGCACTTTACATACTATTTGTTCAATTAATCTACCACCTGTTTAGAATGTGGTGAGGAAACCTACACAAGCACAGGAATTAAATGCCATTTCCAGGCAGTTGTGCTCAAACTGTGAGCCTCAATGCTGCAAAGTAAAAGCAGAACGGAGGCACAGTGCACACCTGCTATTCCCCCCACTCTCCCAGCATTCCAAAGTGCAGTATTGGCTCCCAAGTTTCCCACATTGCATTGTGGGATACCAGGGCCTGGCCAGAGTGCCAGCTAAAAGTATGTGCCAGCTCTTCTTGGTTCATGTAAGGTGTGTGGTGATTTTCCAATACTGGGTTTAAGTGTAGGTTCACACTGAATCGTGCGAGTTCAGCTGAACTCACACAATTTTATTCCTGTATGTCAGTCCCGACTTCGGTGGGCCATTTCAGAGACATCTGTGCGGGTTGCTGCACAGAGGTTTATGGAAATTACACCCCGAACTCGTCAAAAGTAGTACAGAAACTACTTTTGGGAATCAGTGCGGCATTGCACAGATTCGGATGGTGCCATTGCTGGCAGAGGCCACCGATTTGACATGTCAAATCACATGCCAAATTGCTCCTATGTGAACCAGGGTTAAGGGTGATTACTGTCAGATGTTACACTACGCTGTATATTATGACTCTCAGCACCTACAGGGGGTGATTTACTGCAATGAAGAAATTCTATAGTGAATATATATATATATATATATATATATATATATATATAATATATACACGCACCCTGTTCCAAATTATTATGCAAATTCAATTTCAGTGTCGCAAAGTTTAAATATTTTGTTTTTCAGTTTAACGCATGGATGGCATTGTGTCTCAGGGCTCTTTTGATCACTGAAAACAATCTCGGACACCTGTGATAATTAGATTGCCAGGTGAGCCCAATTAAAGGAAAAACTACTAAGGGCTCTTTCACACGGACGGACCGTATGTCCGTTTTTCATCCATCCGTTTTCGGATGAAAAACGGACATACATGTATCCCTATGGGATAGCGGGTGTCAGCGGATGAGCATCCGCTGACACCCGCTCTCGTCCGTGCCCGCTATGCTCCGTTTCTGCAGACGGAGGAAAACCCCATTTTTTCATTTGTCTGCAGAGCGGATCGGGTGGCGACGGACTCTACGGTCCGTCGTCACCCAAACCCCCATAGGGGAGAGCGGCGCTCTGACAGGTCCGTCCCTGCACGGAGTGCAGAGACAGACCTGTCATCTTCCTGCTCAGCGGAGATCGCTCCGGCGATCACCGCTGAGCAAGCGGATATCCACGGGGCGGATCTGCACTGATCCGCCCTGTGTGAAAGAGCCCTTAAGGAGGGTGTTCCACATTATTAAGCAGAGCACCATTTTCAAGCAATATGGGGAAGAAAAAGGATCTCTCTGCTGCCGAAAAGAGTGAAATAGTTCAATGCATTGGACGAGGTATGAAAACATCAGATATTTCACGAAAACGTAAGCGTGATCATCGCACTATTAAGAGATTTGGGGCTGATTCAGAGCACAGACGGGTTTTGTGAAGAGAAAGGCACATTAAGGAAGATTTCTGCCAGATCCATGCATTGGATCAAGAGAGCAGCTGCTAAAACACCATTACATAGCAGAAAACAGATATTTGAAGCTGCTGGTGCCTCTGGAGTCCCACGGACATCAAGGTGTAGAGTCCTCCAGAGTCTTGCAACTGTGCATAAACCTTCCATTTGGCCACCACTAACCAATGCTCACAAGCAGAAACGGCTGCATTGGGTAGAAAAATACATGAAGACTAATCTTCAAACAGTCCTGTTCACTGATGAGTGCCGCGCAACCCTGGATGGTCCAGATGGATGGAGTAGTGGATGGTTGGTGGACGGCCACCCTGTTCCAACAAGGCTGCGACGTCAGCAAGGCGGTGGTGGAGTCATGTTTTGGGCCGGACTCATGGGAAGAGAGCTGGTCGGCCCCTTTAGGGTTCTAGAAGGTGTAAAGATGACCTCTGCAAAGTATGTGGAGTTCCTGACTGACCACTTCCTTCCCTGGTACAGAAGGAAGAACTATGCTTTCCGTAATAAAATCATCTTTATGCATGACAATGCACCATCTCATGCTGCAAAGAATACCTCTGCATCAATGGCTGCTATGGGGATAAAAGGAGAGAAAGTCATGGTGTGGCCTCCATCCTCCCCTGACCTCAATCCTATTGAGAACCTTTGGAGCATCCTCAAGCAAAAGATCTAGGAGGCATTTTACATCCAAACAGCAGCTCTGGGAGGCTATTCTGACATCTTGCAAACAAATTCAAGCATAAACTGTCCAAAAACTCACAAGTTCAATGGATGCAAGACTTGTGAAGCTGCTATCAAATAAGGGGTCCTATGTTAAAATGTAACGTGACCTGTTAAAATGTTGTTCAAAGTTTGATTGAAATATCTTTTGATTTCAGTAAATATGCTGCAAATACAACAAATGACAAAGTTTTGAATCTTACTGTGCGTAATAATTTGGAACAGTGCATTGTACATTTTTTATATATATACCCAAAGTAGTGTTTCCTCTGTTTAACTATATTCACTTCAAACATCCAGTTATGTGCAGGATATACCGCATAATGTGATATTCTATGCAAATGCAGGTTCTTAGCATATCATACACTTATTTGGACCATGCCTGTTTACTTGAAGTAAATATTACACTTAAGGCGAACCTGTGCCTGCACAGTACCTACTAAGTAGAGCTACACGATTAATCGTTAAGAAATCACAATCTCGATTCAACACCCCTCACAATCCTTAGCCAGCATTTTCACGATTCTATTTAAACAGTGCAGAGCCGTTCTCTGTTCACTCACAGCTGTCAAAAAAAAAGAGCCTCCAGAAAATGTTTATCAACATTGTGAGATAACTATAAACAAAGTATCTTTTGGTTCTTTTAGATCAAAGGGATCAACTTCGGTCTGTAAATGAGGTCAGTTTAACCATTTAAAGGTTTGATTTATTAAAACTGCAAAGTGCAAAATCTGATGCAGCTGTCCATAATAGCCAATTGGCTTCTAACTTTAGCTTGTTCAATTAAGCTTTGACAAAAATCTTGGAAGCTGATTTCTGGTTTCTATGCAGAGCTGCACCAGGTTTTGCACTCTCCAGTTTTAGTAAATTAACCCCTGTCTTTTTTCTGACACTTGTTGCTTACAAGTTAAAATCCGTATTTTTTGCTAGAAAATTACTTGGAACCCCAAACATTATATATATATATTTTTGATCAGAGACCCTAGAGAACAAAATGGTGATCGTTGCAATATTTTATGTTACACTGCATTCGCGCAGCGGTCTTTCAAACACAATTTTTTGGGAAAAAATACACTTCAATTAATACAAAAAAAAAAAACTAAACAGAAAAATTAGCACACTTTTTTTGTATAATGTGACAGATGATGTTACGCCGCAAGAATCGTTAGAGAATCATTCATTTTTTTCCAGAAACATGCAGCTCTACTACTAAGGTTTTTACATGTTCTGAACATGCAGTAAAACACTTCAAACAAGCCCTCATTCACCTCTATATCTATAAGCATTGGGGACTCATTAATTTTCAAAGTTCACTGAAGTCTACTTTTCTATTACAACAAAATCTTGACACACACAGCTGGTGTATCTAAGGTGTTAGAAACTGACCAAAAATTACTCTGGAGACTTGTGATCTTTGGGAAAGAATAACTTATTTAAAACAGCTAGAGAGGCCCTGTGTGGCTTGTTTTAAGAATATGTAAAATTGTAAATAGTCACCTGTACAAAGTCTAGACACAGGTGCGTTTTAAACGTACATGCCTGAGGTCATACTCCTAAAAGCTCATATATATGTGCACACCCATGGATATCTGCTTGTGCACTTTAATCTCTTAAAAGTAGACTGTTTAGATCTATATCCTGGTCTTGGCATGTTGTCCAAATTAGGAGGTAGGTACTTAACTGTGTGGTCATTAGGGGTTTATTTAAACAGAGGCCACACTACTTTGGGTATATATATATATATATATATATATATATATGATAGTGAGATAAGAGTACATAAATCAAATATCAAGGGAGGAGAGAGCATTAAGCTGGATACACACTATTCAATTTTCTTTAGATTTATCATAACCATATAATATGAGGTCAAACCTAAACACTTTTAATTTGTATGCAATCAGACAGGCTCTTGCACTACAAAGTTGAAGGTAAATCTAAAGGAAATCAAACACCAAAAGTTGTATAGTGTGTATCCAGTTTTACATTTTAGTCTGCCACACCTTTTATTACAGAATATGTTAGTGAACTGAGGGGTCAGTTTACCAAGCTGCATGAGTTATTTGACCAGCATACTTTTTTTATAATTTTTATCAAAAAGGTGTTTATTAACCACTTAAGCCCCAGACCATTTTGCTGGCCAAAGACCAGAGCACATTTTGCGATTTGGCACTGCGTCGCTTTAACTGACAAGCGGTCGTGCGATGTGGCTCCCAGACAAAATTGACGTACTTTTTTGCCCCACAAATAGAGCTTTCTTTTGGTGGTAGTTGATCACCTCTGCGGTTTTTATTTTTTGCGCTATAAACAAAAATAGAGCGTCAGTTTTGAAAAAAACGCATTCTTTTTTACTTTTTGCTATAATAAATATCCCCAAAAAATATATGAAAATATTTTTTTTCCTCAATTTAGACCGATACGCATTTTTCTTCATATTTTTGGTAAAAAAATCGAAATAAGCGTTTGATTGGTTTGCGCAAAAGTTATAGCGTCTACAAAATAGGGGTTTGTTTTATGGCATTTTATTAATTTTTTTTACTAGTAATGGCAGCGATCTGTGATTTTTTATCAGGACTGCAACATTTTGCGGACACGTCGGACAATTTTGACACATTTTTGGGACCATTGTCATTATTACAGTGATCAGTGCTATAACATTGCACTGATTACTGTAAAAATTACACTGGCAGTGAAGGGGTTAACCACTAGCTAGTTAGGAAGGGGTTAGGTGTGTCCTGGGGAGTGATTCTAACTGTTAGGGGGAGGGGCTGTGTGTGACACATCACTGATCATAGCTCCCGATCACAGGGAGCTATGATCAGTGACACTGTCACTAGGCAGAACGGGGAGATGCTTGTTTACATTAGCATCTCCCTGTTCTTCAGCTCCATGAGACGATTGCGGGTATCCCCGCGGACATAGAGTCCGCTGGACCCGCGATCCTACTCACGGAGCTCTCGGCAGGTGACCACACGGCCATTTTCCCAGCCGTGCCATTCTGCCGACATAAATCTACATGCGGCGATCGACAAGTGGTTAAACAAGTTAGACAATTTCCAATGTACAAACAATGCACTTGCAGGTATCTTTAGTTACATATCACGGTTATCCTAGCTCCCTTAACTTTAATCCAATCAGCACGACCTTCAAGTCCACAATACGCTGAAGCACAAAGACAAAGAGATACATTACAGCTGGTGTTGAGCAACCCTAGAATGTCAAGATCTCCCCGTAGGGCATCGCAAGATTCTGGACAGCACCAGTTCCCTGAGACTTAGCCCAGGGGAATCCAGCCATGATGACCAGATTCTTTCTAATCTACCTGGGCTTCACCTGTGTTGATTGATAGATATATCTTTCCATGCCCAAAGTGTTCCCCATGTGTGTTATCCACTAGGCAACTGTGGGCGGTGATATCGACTTTCATCCTATCAAAATAAGTTTTTGGGCTTGAAACAGTGCCCTAGAGAATGCTATTCTGACCATCTCCTCTGGAATTACCTCCTCCAAAACTCCCAAGATACAGGGAGTTGGGTCTAAGGGGACGGTCATCTGAAACACTTGATTAAGCGTTCCAAGTACCGCACTCCAGTAGCGGTGGAGCTTTGGGCAGCTCCAGAGTAGATGGATGAGATCCCCCTGGTGCTGCCTGCACTTGCCGCAGAGGGGGTCGGCAGCCTCCCCATCTTATGTAATTTAAGCGGGGTGTAGTGCACCCAAAGCACAATGTATAATTGGGATACTTTTTGGGCAACGCTAACGGAGCAGGTAGTGATAGATTGCAGGGCTTCCTCCCATTGGTCTCCCATGAGTGGCTCTACGTCCCTTTCCCATAGGGATGCTGCCTTAGTGGGGTGAGCTCTTAAATGGTGTGTCAGTAGCATTTGATAACAATGTGAGATAATCCCTTTGGTTTCATTGCTTGATTGTAAGAGGTGTAAAATAGGGGTGTTGGACAGTTGTTAGCATCCCCCTGCACGCCGACCGTGTGCCTGAGCTGGAGTTCGGAGTAAAACATGGTGGGGGCAGAGTAAACCTATTTTGTAGCTCAGGGAAAGAGAGCAGCTTGCCATCCTGAAATATGTGGGATAGCAAAGTTACACCAAAGGAGTGCCACTTGGGTCCCTGTTCGAGTTTTGCCAATTCGACATAGGAGAGGTTATCCCATATCTGGCTGTATTCAGTAAATCCTAGCACCCCCTGCATCTGTTTGCCCTCGTTCCAGATTTTTTAAAGTAGAGTAAGGGTGGGCGTCTGTTTATTGGATTTATGGAACATCTGTGCCTCCAGGCCCATCGGAACAGTCTCCGCTCCAGAGCCGATCAGCATCAACCTTGCTGATGAGCCCACTGGATCATGGGCCATGGACCCGATCAGATGTTGCATTTGGGCTGCAATACAGTACAGCCATGGATTGGGCACTGCCAATGCTCCACTGTCTTTGGGGTACTGCAACTGCTCTAGTTTGATCCTAGGGGGGCCTGTATTCCACAATAGGCATCTAAAGAGTGTTAACCACACTATTTTCAAGTGAATTACAGCAGGGGAGTTGTGTAGAAAATATAGTAGCTGTGGCATCAATAATATTTCTATTAAGTTGGCTTTACCCGCCAGCGATATTTAGTTTAGTTTAAGATTATTCCAGGTGTTAATTTTGTCCCGAAATCGGTCAGTAGTCAGTAGTCAGTAGTCCGCAAGTCTGTATGTATTCCTAGGTATTTGAATAAGGTCACTACTGGATTAGGACAGGAATCAGGCAGTTTCACCTCGCGATCCCCGTCGAGCACCATTAAGGCCGATTTGGACCAATTTATGGTCAGACCGGAGTAGTGCCCAAAACTGGAAATCACGGCCTTTACTTCGGCTAAAGAGATATTGGTGTCCCCCAGGAAAAGCATCATGTCGTCAGCATACAACATGATCTTCTCATGTAGATCACCAAACCTAAACCCCATAATCCCTGAGTTGTGCCCCTGCCCAGAGCAAACGCGTGAGACATTTGGCCCGACATCCTAATTGTCGCTTGTGGGGACGCATATAACAGTCTGACCCATGCTATCAATCGATCTCCGAATCCAAATCTGGATAGCACCGCCCACAGATATCGCCAACCAATACTGTTGAATGCCTTGTTGGCATCAAGGGACAACAGAGCCCTGTGTCCCCATCGTCCGCCTGTAGTTGCATGTTCAAAAAAAGGCGTCTGAGGTTAGTGGCTGTAGACTATTGTTGCATAAAACCAGCCTGATCAGGATGTATAATGGAGGATATGATCTCCTTGACCCGGAGTGCCAAGACCTTAGCCAGGATCTTTATATCGCTTCTTGAGGAGAGAGACGGGATTATAGGAACCCAGGTCAACCGGATCCTTCCCAGGCTTAAGCAATAGTATCACATTTGCCCTGGCCATTGAGGGTGGAAGGCGACCCTCCTCAATGGAGGCATTGAACACCTCCAGCAGCCTTGACAGTACCTGTTCACCGTACTGGGCAAAAACCTCCATGGGGAAGCCGTCCTCCCTGGGGGCCTTGCATGTGGGAAAAGAGCATGCTGCCATCTGCAATTCCTCCAAAGTTAAAGGTGCTTCTAATAGTTGTTTAGCCCCCCCAGACGGTTGCTATCCGTTCATGTGAGGTGAACAACTTAAGCCAGAAGGCGTTGTTTCCAAGGGGCTTTGGGTAATGAGGTGGGGGCTGGGTGATCAGCCATAAGGCTACGGGGGAATGATCAGACACTCCACGTGGAAAGTATTCTACCCTGAAAGTGTAGTTAACTATGCTATGGATGCCTACACACAATTCAATATGTGACAGGGAGCCATGGGTTTTGGAAAAACATGAAAATTGTTTGGTATCTGGATTGCGCATACATCATATATCTGTCCAGCCTACCTCAGAGAGCAGGTGGCTGAGAGCTGTACCCCTACCACCCCTGGGGGGGGGGGGGAGATTGGAGGATGCCTATCTAATCTGGGGTCTAGATAGCAATTAAAGTCCCCCATAATTAACACCGGAACATCGGTCTAGTTTGCCATTTACAACAGCAGCAACTGCAATATGTCCCGTGAGAACGGGGATGGAATGTATACAAAAGCTAGAAGCAAGGTCATGGTAAACAATTTGCAGTATAAGAATACAAATCAGCAAGTGGTGTCTCCCAGGGAGTCAAGCTCCTGATAGGCCAACGCTTTGTGTATCAGTACACTCACTCCGCTTTGCCAACCCATGCATATTGCAGGAACCCCACATTGCCCCCCAGGAGGTGAGTCTCCTGCAGGCCAATAATGGCTGGGTAGAATTTACATAATCAAGATGAGTTCATGGTCCATTTCAGGGGATCATTCACTCCTTGGACATTCCAAGACACAATGGGTGTGGATGACATTGCATACTAGATATATAAGAACAAGGAGGTCAAGTGGACATCAGCGGTCCCTTAACTGGCCAACCAATCTGGGCACGTTGATAACCTGGAGTAATCAGCATAAAATGCATTAAGCATAGCATGCCCCTCAAGGGGGCTGTACATTGGAAAAATATTGTGCATAGGAGGCACAACTGCATAGCATATAAATTTAAGATAAACCACAAACTGAAGCAAAAGACATCCTGAGATACAGCCATGGCCAACTGGACACAGCTAAGGCTTCCCAGGTGATGTAAGGAATATGTTCTATAATATCTTCTCGTGCCAAATGGGGCACTGAAACATAAGCCATGCAACCCATGACCACAGATAGTTCACAAGCAACCAAAACGGTAGCTTCTCCCATGTGGGCCGCTGTAAGCAGCCGAACCAACAAAAAGTGGAAAGTGTATAGTTACTCGCTGTAGATAAATTGCAGAAATAGTTCCTCTGTAAAAGGCAAACTGTATAGGGAACTTGGCACCCAACATTTTCCCATTTCCTATCAGGGCGTCATCCTGCACCATCTTCGCGTCCGCGGCAGCGGAGATCTTACTCGCTTTGATCCAGGCAAACGGGCGCATCTTGTATGTTTTCAAAGAACTGATTCTGACCTCTGGCCGTTACCCTCAGCTTGGCCGAGAAGAACATAGCGTAGAATAGCTGTAGCCTTTGCAATCTCTTCTTGACATCCGCAAATTTTAATCGTCTGCGTTGCACCTCCGTGGAAAAATCTGGGTAGAATGAGATTTTGGTGCCGTTGTAGTGAATGGCTCCCTTCTCTCTGGCCAGGCGCAGCACAACCTCACGATCCTTGAAATTCAGAAGCCTGGCTAGTACCAATCTGGGAGGGTTGCCAGGTGGGAGAGGTCTCGGGGGCACCCTGTGTGCCCTTTCTACGTCGATCGGTGAGAAGGCTTCTTTGCCAAACGTCTTGCAGTCAACCTTCAACAAATGCTGTGGGATCCCTGCCCTCCACCTTTTCTGGGAGCCCCACTTTGCGGACATTATTGCTTCTCAGACGGTTCTCAATGTCATCTGTTTTGTTTAGGGCTTGGAAGACCTGCTGGGTAGCCATTCTAACATCCCTAGTAAGCGGGGGCAGCTGATCTTCCACATCGCTCACCCTGCCCTCCACTGCAGTGGTTCTTTCCCTGATCTTCTGGAGGTCTTGACGGAGGAGGGACACTGTTTCCCTCAGCCCTCCAAACTTTTCTTTCAGTTCGTCCACAAAGGCAGTGCATTTGTGAACTGCATGCAGGATCTTACTGAGCGTAGGTTGAGCACTGTCCTCTGAAGGTATATCAAATAGATCAGGCATAGGGTCAGTGAGAGAGCCTAATGGCACTGTGTCATCTAGCAAGCCTGCATCTTCCCTGTCTGCATGTTCAGGGGAGAGTGTGTTTTCTCTGGGAAGCATTCAGGGGTGAGTCAGCAAGGCCAGACAGCTTCTGGGTATAGTAGAGCATATCCCTGGGCAGTTCTTTGGGCTTCGGGGGTTTGTTTAACTTACCCCCCTGCTACGTTTTCTTCTCCATGTCTCGTGGTGTTTTAGGATGCTATGACTGCCAGGCACCATCTTGGACAGCTTGGGACTCTGCGGTGTCTCCTCGCTTCCCCCGGGTTAGCATCAGCTCGGCGGGTCCAGTGGGCAGCGTGGGCGGCGAAATGCAGGCAGAATCACTTGTGAGGAAAGGGTTATTTACAGGATCACCAGTGGGAGCTCCATGCAGCAGGTCCGCTTTACATGCCTCGTCAGGCCTCGCCCCACCAGCCAGCATACTTTAATTTATTTCTTGATAATCCGATCATCAAACTGTGATAATTTGTGAATTTTGACCTAAAAAATTTAGCAAAAAGGATAAAGTAACATGCATGTAGTAAATTCACCAATCCCTGCAATTAGACCTTTAGTGAATACAAAATATTATTTTTGATTGTAACAGTGAACAGATAATGAAAGGTAATGGAAATACCACGAGTTATGATTTAGTGATTTTGACATGTAAAAATATTTTGATAAATCTCTTTGGGAAAAGGATATAGTACTGCTGTCTGACTACTGGCCTTAAGTGTCCCTCAGAATAGTGTCCCGTGTCCATGACTCTTCCTGTGAACTTCACAGCCTTCAGTGTAATGTTGACAATATTTTAATCCACACTGAGATGCAGGCAGATATTTATGGCTTCCTCTCTGACAGCTCTCATGGGGTGCAGAATTGTCAGCTATTCCATATCTACGGGTCTGCAGTTATTTTACTCCACTGAACGAAACAAAGCCATTACATCACTAAACAGGGTAAGGTCACAATGCGAAAGATAACTTTTTTTTTTTTTGTAAAACTCTTTGATGTCTATCAAAACACATGATCCAGTCTGCTGCAAAACAAATATGTGGGTGTCTGCCAAGGAGATTATGAACAGTAAAATGTTTAGCGGCATACAGTGTCCGCAGTCAATCAAGCAGGAGTGAGAACAGAGAGGTGTCTGTGTAAGCGGGGTAGTTAATTTGCTACCATCTGGAATATGGCTGGTGCTCAAAGTTCAAGCATCCTCAACATCTAAACACTTTGCAAGCTTGACCATTAATATAAGAAATCTTTTCCACTACAAAATATTTGGCAGCTCTTAGCAACAACTGAAAATCCAACCAGGCTTGGCCTTTTGTCATGGCATAAGTCTTTGAAACAGCTTTTGAAACATTTCAAAAGGTGCTGTAACCAAGCTGGATATCAGAGTACAAGATGTTGTACTGGCCAAAACTGACAGAAGAAATCAGGCATTCCAGAGAAATAGACAAATATTAGAGGTCCTCCAAAAATATAAACTATATATACAAAGGGTAAAGTGGACTCATATTCAAATATTAATGATTTTCCTGGGATGGCCAGTAAAAAATAAACTGTAAAAAAGGGTGGAATACTTTTCCCAATTTATTTGTTCTCTTCTAGGCTCTGTTTCATGATGGATATTATTCCTTCTCTTCGGTACAAAGACATTGAGGGAACATATGAACTTTGTTTGTTGTTTAAAGTGAACCTGTGTTCTTTCTTAGCAGAACAAGGCCACAAGTGCAATTTAATGGTTGACCTTCCAGCAGCCTATTTTCACATTTCTGCCTCTCTGTTCAAGCACTGGGAATAAGAAGAAGCACTCAGTATTTGAGCATATTATGAAGTGCATGTGAATCACTCCCGTTTCTCCTACATTAAATCATTGGTGATTGGCTACTCAGGCACCCATTGCTGCCACATGGGATGAGAAAAAATCCTCAGTCTTGTGTAATCTTTAAAAAAAATATTAAAAGCCAGCAGCTACAAATACTACTACTTTTAATAAATGGACACTTACCTTTCCTGGAGTCCAGCGATGTCGGCAGCCAAGGCCGATCAATCGCTCGGCTCTCGGCTGCTGCCGCTGCCATTCTCGGTGAGGGATTCACTTCCCGGTTCCTTACTGCGCATGCACGAGTCGCGCAGTGCAATGAGAATGCTCCGCGCTGTCTCTGGGACCCGTGTGTGTCCCAGCAGACAGCGCGGCGGGACAGGAAGAGGCATAGACTCCCGTGGGAATCTATGCCCGGAAATGGGTGCAAATACCTTTCTTACACAGGTATGTGCACCCCCTCCCCCCTGAAAGGTCCCAACTGTGGCACCGGAGGGGGGAGGGTTCCGATGAGCGGAAGTTCCACTTTAGGGTGGAGCTCCGCTTTAAGTCACAGCTTAAACTTCTAGTCTCTACAATTATCAGTTCAATGGAGCTGTGTGGGAACAAAGGAAACGCGAGTGCACGTTGCTGGTGGGTCACCGTTAAAGTGAACTTGTTGCTTTGTCCTGCTTCGGCAAATCACCTCAGTGATTTCAACTTGAAGTCAACTTTTTACAACTTATCTGTAGGAAAACTGGTGGAAGGTGATAGTCAACTTAATGAATCCCTTTGGTGAGTGTATAGTATATTCATTTTTTCAGACAGCTAATGCAACTTTGTCACCTACTTGGAAGATAAAAATGGCAAACCCCTTTACGTTATTTCTTTAACTACTTCAATACCAGACAATTTTACCCTCTTCCTGCCTAGGTCAATTTTCAGCTTTTAGCACTGTCACACTTTGAATGACAATTGCTCGGTCATGCAACACTGTACTCATATGAAATTTTTATCAATTTGTTTTTCACACAAATAGAGCTTTCTTTCGGTGATATTTAATCACTGCTGTTTTTAAATTATAACATTTAAATAATAATAAATAATCTTTCTTCATAAATTTAGGTCAAAATGTATTCTTCTACATTTCTTTGGTGAAAATAACCTAAATCAGTGTTATTAAGTCTTATTTAGTCTGTAGTAAAGCATACGTCCACAAACGGTGGTGTATATATCTGAAAATTGATAAATCCAGATGTACTGGCACCCTCATTTCTTGAGCCCCTTAAATGCGAGGACAGTACAAATATCCCCCAAATGACCCCTTTTTGGAAAGTAGACAGCCTGGGGTACTTAGTAAGAGGCATGGCAAGTTTTTTTGAAGTTGTAATATTTTTGATAAAAAAAAATTAGAAAAAATAAGAAATACATTTTTAATTTTTTTCACAATTTTTTTCAATTATTTATATACAGTCACCAGTGCAGCACAGAGTCATCATATAACTGGTGTTGCGGTGATCAGGGACACTGGTGACGGTATGCAATTAAAAAAAAAAATGTAATTTTTGTAATTTTATATTTATTTTCTGTTTTTTATTATTATTTTTTTTCTTACATCTTTTTTTTGCTTATAGTGACCAGAGCAATACAGTGTTATCATAGTAAGTTTTTTTACACACTATGATTGCTTATAACTGTTCATTTTACAGTTATAAGCAACCATTTGTTTCTGAATGAAAACTATTAATTTAGTGTTTACTACTGTGATAATCTGTGATTGGCCACAGCTAATGACATGGTACAGTTGGGCTGTGATTGGCCCTGTCTGTACTATGTGATTAGTGTTACCAATCACAGAGCTCATCACAATATTACACAATGAAAGGCATGATATAAAGTCTTTCATTGTGTACAATTGTCATGTGATCTGCTGTGATTGGCCACAGTGATCACATGGTACCGGCATTGTCATGTCAGCTGTGTCTGGTGAACTCAGCAGGTGACCGATCGCACCAGAGCACAGCCTGACGTCTTCCCAGGAAAACAGGTCATATTACAATAGGCCGGACATGAGGGGGTTAAATCAGTACTCCAGATCAGATTGTTTTGGGTAAATGACACAAAATATGAATCCAGGTGAACGATATAACAGCCAATCATTTCCAAAACAAAGTCAACAGTGACAGCATACCTATTTCTCAGGACAGGTTTCCTTTAATACTAAACCAAAAACTAGGTTAGCTATCAAGCGCTCAGGTGACTAAAGCCATGTGCACTCATTTATGTAGAAAGCACTGTGCCTAGTGCAAAACACGTCAGAATTTTATAGTGCTTTCGAATGTGTTTTATGCCGCTGTGTTATTGACCGTCGGAATTTAGTGTGATCGTGTGTAGGCAACACAGCTTGAGCGGAATTCCGTCGGAAAAAACGGCAGTTTTTTCCGACCAGATTTCCGATCGTGTGTACGCGGCATAAGAACTTGTGGTCAATCCTCAAGAGGCGGTTGGAAAAAACACAAATTCTGACAAACTCCAAGCATTGATTATGCAAAAATGATCTGCTATCAGTCAGGATGTGGCCCATAAGTTGATTGACAGAATGCCAGGGCGAATTGCAGAGGTCTTGAAAAAGAAGGGTCAGCACTGATTTTTTTGCATAAACTTTATGTAATGGTCAATAAAAGCCTTTGACACTCATGAAATGCTTGTACTTCTACTTCGATATACCATGGGCAGCAAACTTTGTGAAAATGAAAATTTGTGTCATTCTCAAAACTTGGCCACGGCTGTAGGGAATAGTGCTGCGGCTGTGGTGCTCATAGCTTTTAGTTAAAGGGTAAATCCAATTTTGCGGCAAAAAAAAAAAAATATATATATATAACATATAAAGCCCCACACACACGGTCGGACTTTTTCATGGATTCTGTCCGATCGGACAATGTTGTTGAAAAATCAGACCGTGTGTATGCACCATCGGACAGTGTACGTCGGATTGTCCGACGGACAAAGTCTTATCTCCTGCTGGAAAGATTTGCCGACAACACGGTCCGATCACACCAAATCCGATCGTGTGTACGGTTGTCCGACCGGACAAAGTGCTACGCATGCTCAGATCACATTACAAGACCAAAGCTATTGGCTACTAGCCTCTACGTAGTCCCGTCGTAGGCAACAAACGTCACCACGTTCAGAATGATCGGATTTTCCGACAACTTTGTCCGACCGTGTGTACGCAAAACCAACATCAGACAAAGTATGACGGACAGGATCCGACCGACCTGGTCCGCAGATTGTCCGACCGTGTGTATGGGGCTTTAGAGTGCTACACAAGTCACATTGTAATTGAATGTTGATAAAAAATGACATTTAATTTTTAATCTGCAACTCTGTAATTATCTGCAACTCTGTAATTATCTGTAAAATGCAATGCAATATGGCAACCTGGAAGTATTTTGTACACAACACCCCCCAGGATATGTAATTTCCTGCTTGTGTAATTGGCTTACTGATTTTCCCATAAGTCTGCACTAAGATACAAGTAAAATTTTGGACATCCCCTGCAACAAAAATGTAATTTTTGGTGAGATACACTCAATAGGAGACGTTGATTGCTAATTATAAAATAACTATTATTAGATTCACTTTCCACATGGACACAAACAGCTATTTCTTCAGAATAACAAAAGGTAATAATCTGCAACAAAGATTGTTAAAATCCCTGCAATGTAAATAGGTCACCCAGAGGGGGAATATTTTTTCTCAATAAAATTGGAGTTACTCTTTATACTTGTTCCTTTTATGTGGATAATAAAGACCAACCTTCTCCCCCCTCCGTCTTTGCTGCGCAGCCTTATTGCCTTGATAACTGTTGGGTCCTGCTCCTCCGGTGTGTACAAACCACAAACTACAGGCCGTACAAAGTATGTTTTATACTCAATTTGTCAGAGCGGAGTGCATTTGAAAATAGAGGCAACCAGGCAGCAAGGCCAGCAATAGCACATTTCTTATTTCTCTTCATCCACAGTTCCCTTTAAACATCAATGGTTAATCCAGTTACATGTGTTTTGCAAAACAATGTACAGTTCATAATCTGCCCTAGATCTGTACTTTGTGAAACTCTGGAAACAGCCAACGCAATCTGTTTATATTATGTGGGTATATTTAAATAGAACTTTTGAAGTCTTTTGATCAAGGAATGAATTTTTTTGGACACTATTGTATGTATCTGTCCTATAATTTATTGTGTGGACGCATTCTGCTCTTTGTGTAGCAGCCATGGCTGAAACAATAGCAGGAAAGTGGAAACCACAAGAGGAACTGCAGCAGGTTTGTTTATTATGGAGGCCTTAATTATATCTTCCTTATTTAAATGTTTTCAATTGAATAAAGTCAGCTTACATAATATTTCCGTTATACTAGGAGGTTAGTTTGAGGTAGCTCAGTCACATGAGCCAGAGTCTGTGCATGCCCTAACCTTTCCGTAACCTCTCGCTGGTCGTCTTTGTTTACAGCTCAGGCACAAGGACAGGGAGGGGAATGTACAATCCGCTTTACCATTGATAGCGTCTCATAGGGAAATCCTTGATGGTGATGGAAGGCTATGCAGCAATTTACCTCTTAATGGTAGGAACTAAATAAAAGGCCTACAGTAAAGCCATTCCACTGAAATCTCCAGATTGGGGCTGATTTTTCAAACTAAGTCTGCACATATTGTTCTTGTTAAGAAAAAGAAGCAGAACTAAACCTGTGGATAAATTATCATTAGCATGAACTTGTGCCTAGGCCATGGACGTTCAAGTATTTACATATTCTTAACAAGCAGTAAATGAGCTTTAAAGCCTCACTGACCTATGTAGTCGCAGGCAGTGTGGAAAAATAAATCTAAATTCATAGCAGAAGCAATGAAGGTGTTCAATCATCCTGTATGGCAATTCAGCTTTTTGTCTTGCCCAGTAGTGACTCAGCAGCTGGGTCACTGCTGGGCAAGGGTGAGGGCAGCTCGGCTTCCCTTGCCATCCCCCTTGCTGTGATCCAGCAGATAAGCAGACAGCTCACCCTGTTTCCCCCTCCCAGCACTGACTCAGCAGTGACTCAACAGGTCAGCTCACCTTTCCTACCCCCCAACCTCCTACCACCCAGAAAAAACTCAACAGCTCAGCTCACCCTACCCCCATCTTCCAGCAGCAATTCAGGAGATGAGTTTTCCCTACTCACCCCTCCCAGTAGTAACTAAGCACGTCATGTTCCCCTGCTCCCTCTCTTATCAGTGACTTGGCACACTCAGCTTCCCCACCCAACAGTGACTCAACAGTTTAGCTCCCCCTGCTTCCCCTCCTACCCGTAACCCTGTAACTCTGCAGATCCGCTCACCCACCCAGCAGTTACTCAGCAACCCTACAAAAAAAACCGGAGCAGGACAAATTATTCAGCATAACAGATGGGTAATTAGCAGTTTAAAAAGGAGTGGTCAATAATGGCAGCCTTCCTACTTCTCTAAGCAGGGAAGGCTATCATGCTGTCCCTTGTGTTTCAGTATCAGTTAAAGCGGAAGTAAACCCATCGATTTAACAGTTTTTTTTTTAAAAAAAAAGGCATGCCGGGAATGCTAACTGCACATTGGCTGTGCTCTCAACCAAACAGTCAAACCATCCAATGGCTGGTGTCATAACGGATCACATGTGCAGCACTGTGGCAGTTGAAGATTAAACAGAGGCAAAGATGGCAGCTTCCTTGGCTGAAAACGATAGGGGGGTTTACTTCCACTTTAACCTAAAATATGATGCAGATAATGACTTAAATCCAGAGATTAAACATAACAGCCAATCAATTATTATTTCAGTAGGTCAACAATGGCAGCCCCAATATTTATTTTTAATTTAATTTACTATAAAGGACAAAGACATTTTTTAGTAGTCATAGCCAATTGCCACACTTTCTTTCATACACCAAGTAAAGTTCTGCATAGCCTGGGGTAGGGCAGCACCCTAGTCTAGGCAGCATTGACATAAGCCTTTTAGTGAGATCTTGCTACAAGTACCAAGAGGTAGTAACAAGATCAGTCAACCTGGTCATGAACACTTTGAGGCCACAGTTTGATTGATCTGCTACTGCAAATAGAATAAAAAGGGAGGATTGGGGGAAAAGAGATTACTATACCATTAGCGCTTCATTTTTTTTGGCCAGAGTTCATCTTTAAGTAAGGTTTACTTCACTAAGTGAAATTATTGTCCTTGTTTCAAAATTACAGCCTCCATGTGGCCTTCGTGGACTTGTTCTAGAGAGCTGTTAACTATATCTGCGGAATGTGGTCATGTCTTTACAATTGGTTTCCCTTAGGCACATGCTAATATAGCACCTCCTTAATCCCGAGCAGTAGTAGGTAACACCAAGGGGGCTTAGAGAATGTATAGGGGGACCAAAAAAAATACTTTGCGAGACAGTTACTCTAGTATTTTTAACTATTAGTGCTGCACCACAGAGAGGGTTTAGGGGGTGCAGGATAGCACCCCTAATCCACAAAAATAAAAGACAGATATTATGAAAAAGCAACAGATCCCATTGGAGCAACCTCTAAATAGATGCTGAAGGACAGGGAAGTCAATTTCCGTGAACCTGTGAGAGCAGCCACAGTGTTTTCTTGCTCACTAATCTGACTTCTGCCAATCTAAAAACAGAAAAAAATAGCTGAGCCTTTGGGCAAAGACTCCTTCTTGCAATGTCCAGACAGCAGCTTCTATCCAGCTACTCTACCACACTATTCAGCAAGAAGATTCCCTTTCAGCCCACCTCCTCTCAGGTATGCACTGCAGCCTGGTTTCCAGAGCCCTTTACACATGGCTCATGCTGAGGCCAAGCCTAAAAAGTAATTCTTCGCACAAGCCTTCTCCCAGGGGGGGAAATCTTTCTGCAATGGTGCTCCAAGAAGTTGACCTTCCTGTACTGATTTCTGGAACCTCCTCCCAACAACAAGCATCACAAACCAACCCCTTTCGGCTTAGGGAAAAGCTGCAGAGCCTAGAAACGGTAAACGGTAAATACCAGCTCAAGCTGGTTACAGCCCAGCAACAACGCATACTAAATTAAATTAGTGATCTACCTGCATATGGCTGGGTCCCCACACTAGGCTCATAGGCATAGTTCTGTTCCCTTTGGCAACACAGAACATTTCCAGCGACTGCAAAGAATATTTCAAGTAGCTGTGGAAGCATAAAGAAACACATTTAGTAACATGTAGAGAATACTAGATTTTTACCACTCTGTCCAATACCATGAAGCTTTTCAAAGACTGGAGTTAGGTTGTAAAGATTTTACTTGGTCACACTTGTGAACTATTTAATGCGTTTCTAATCAACACCTGGTTTGGTTCAATTTTGGACTACAATTCATATCTTTAATCGTAATTAGCTAAAAAAAACGATAAGTGCATTTAATCCAGATGGCATGACTCCTGCAGATGTGTCTGAAATATGTTTTATTACCATTACACATTTCATTTGTGTTCAAAACACATGTAAAGTGGATGAAATCCAAAGTGTGAATTAGCCGTAGCAACCAATGCACAAACTTGATTGTTACACCTGTCATTTGTGATTTAAGTAAGATGCCCACCCCTCTCTCCCCACCACCCCTGACATGTGACCGCGCCAGTTAGTGCATTATAATATTCCCATTCACATGTTATTAAAAGTTTAGCTTACACTTTAAAGTCATAAACCTCTTAGGCAAAACTCCAAGAACAAACTATTTACAGACCACCTTGAAAGGCCTTATGGTGGGGCTACAGCTTCACCATTTTCATCATAGCTTTAACAATGGTCCCCATTTTTAAGGATTACTGACTTCCCATGACTTCGCTTGTCACAGCAGATGCAGCCTGAGTTTGTACATGCTGCTTAGGCTATTCGTCATTTTAATACATTCCTTTGCATCCTGGCGTGGGATAATTCATTAAAGCTGTGCACAATATCCCCATAAAATTCTGGATTTGTAATCTTGCAGGCCTACCAACATAAGACTGATGTGAGAATGACAGTAAAAAGGGCAGACCACTAGTGCCCTGGCAAGCATGCCCAGCAATAAATCGGTGAAAAATTAAAGGTTAATTAATTGATCCAAGCTAGTTAGTGCAGCCCAACATAGTAAATCTCACAAATACAAAATGGGACACAAAATAGAAATGCTGGTGATCGCTACCCATTAGATGCTTCTTTTAAAGTAAAGCACAACACTACCTGCCTGGAGTCTGCATGTTCTCACTGTGCCTGCGTGGGTTTCCTGTAGGCACTCTGGTTTCCTCCGACACTCCAAAGACATGCTGGTAGGTTGATTGGTTCCTGTCTAAATTGGCCCTAGTATGTACACTATATTGTCAAAAGTATTGAGAGACCTGCCTTTACACGCACATGAATCTTAATGGCATTCCGGTCTTAGTCTGTAGGGTTCAATATTGAGTTGGCCCACCCTTTGCAGCTATCAAGTCTTCTGGGAAGGCTGTCCACAAGGTTTAGTAGTGTGCCTATAAGAATGTTTGACCATTTTTACAGAAGCATATCTGTAAGGTCAGGCACTTATGTTGGGCGAGAAGGCCTGGCTTGCAGTCTCAGCTCTAATTCATCACAAAGGTGTTCTATTGGGTTGAGGTCAGAACCCTGTGCAGGCCAGTCAAGTTCCTCCACCCCTAACTCACTCATCCATGTCTTTAGGGACCTTGCTTTGTGCACTGGTCCAAATCATACTCCCAACTTTGTGGGAACAGTTTGGGGATGGTCCCTTCCTGTTCCAACATGACTGTGGACCAGTGCACAAAGCAAAGTCCATAAAGACATGGACGAGCAAGTTTGGGGTGGAGGAACTTGACTGAACTGCAAAACCCAATCCTGACCTCAACCCAATAGAACACCTTTGGGATGAATTAGAGCGGAGACTGCGAGCCCGGCCTACTCATCCAATACAGTGCCTGACCTCACAAATGCGCTTCTGGAAGAATGGTCAAGCATTCCCATAGACACATTTCTAAACCCTGTGGACAGCATTCCCAGAAGAGTTGAAGCTGTTATAGCTGCAAAGTGTGGGCCAACTCAATATTGAACCCAACAGACTAAGACTGGGATGCCATTAATGTTCATGTGTGTGTAAAGGCAGGTGCCCCAATACTTTTGACACTATAGTGTATGTATGTGAGTTGTGGACCTTGTAAGCTCCTTGAGGGCAGGGACTGATGTGAATGTACAATATACAGTATATGTAAAGCGCTGCATAAATTGATGCCTCTATACAAGTCCTTTAATAAATATAAACTGAATTCATTTTTTATTTAAATAAAATACTTGTATATCTGTGCTCCTGATCTACTGCAACTTCTTTGTGCAATGTTTGTTAAAATGGCCGCTTACAGTCTACATTGGAAGCTCGTGTGAAAATATGACAAAGCAGGAGCACAACTGGGACAGAGTGTTTTCACCCTATAAATGGGGACAGCGTGGAAAAGGACCTTCATGACAAGATCAACAGGTATTATTTTAACCACTTCCCGACCGCCCCATGTATATATACGTCAGCAGAATGGCACGTACAGGCAAAATCACGTACCTGTACGTGACATTCTTCCGGCGGTTGGGGTGTCCGATCGGAACCCCCTCCGCCGGCGGGGACGGTCGGGATGGCTCCAGAAGCGATGCGGCACAAGGGGACGGCCAGTGGTTTCTGGCCACCCCCTCGCGATCGCTCCTGGCCAATCAGATGCTTCCCCTTCCTGTGTAATTGTAAACACAGCAAGGGGAAGTGATGTCACGCTCCTCGTGTCGGTCTTTCTGACCGGGACGCCGAGCGGAGAAGACATCAGGTTAGTGCACCAACACTACACTGACACCAGGCACACATAGGCACATATTTCACCCCCCAGATCACCCCTTGCCCCCCCAGTCACAGTGTCACTGATTGCAGTGATCATTTATTTTACTGATCACTGCATTTAGTGTCAGTGTGACTGCAATAACTGTCAGGGCAGTTAGTTTTAGGCCCCTTTAGGTCTAAGGTAGCCCCCCCCCCCCCCCCAATAAAGGTTTAACCCCTTGATTGCCCCCTAGGTAACCCTTTCACCCCCTTTTGCCAGTGTCACTAAGCGATCGTTTTTCTGATCGCTGCATTAGTGTCACTGGTGCCGCTAGGTAGCCAGTTTTTTTTTTAGGTTAACCGCCAGGTTTATATAGGTTTATAAATAGGTTTATAGGTCAGGTACCCCCATATTACAACCTAAATAAAGGTTTTAACCCCTTGATTGCCCCTAGAGTTAACTCTTTCACCAGTGATCACTGTATAAGTGTCACTGGTGACGCTGGTTAGCCAGTTAGTTATTTAGTTATTTAGGTTCCCCGTCAGGTTTTTATATAGCGTCAGGTACCCCCATATATTGCCTAATAAAAGTTTTAACCCCCTGATTGCCCCTAGTTAACCCTTTCACCAGTGATCACCGTATAACTGTTACGGGTGACGCTGGTTAGTTAGCTTGTTTTTTTTTATACTGTCAGGGCACCCGCCATTTATTACCCAACTATCGGTTTAACCCCCTGATCGCCCGGCGGGTGATATCAATTAGGTTTTAGGGTCAAATAAGGTCTGCGTCGCCCCAGGTTAGTGCCAGTACCGCAAACACCCACGCGCAAAGCATACACCTCCCTTAGTGGTATAGTATCTGAACAGATCAATATCTGATCTGATCAGATCTATACTAGCGTCCCAGCAGTTTAGGGTTCCAAAAAACGCATTGTTAGCAGGATCAGCCCAGATACCTGCTAGCACCTGCGTTTTCCCCCTCCGCCCAGCCCAGCCCAGCCCACCCAAGTGCAGTATCGATCGATCACTGTCACTTACAAAACACTAAGCACAAATAACTTCAGCGTTCGCAGAGTCAGGCCTGATCCCTGCGATCGCTAACAGTTTTTTTGGTAGCGTTTTGATACAGTCGCCAGCAGCCTAGGAGCTTTTTTTCCTGTGAATCTCACTAGTGTACTACTAAATTTAGAGCCCAAAATGGCAAATCGCAAGTACACTAGTGAACAGGCCTACTTGTTTCTGAGTATGTCAGATAGTGAAGAGGAGGTCACTCATCTGTCAGAATCAGGCTCAGAATACGATCCAGTAGACGACAGCGGCTCCATGACAGATAGCTCTGGCGACGGAGGTGAGGCCCCTGCTAAGGTCAGGCGTACCCGATCCCGATCTTCTGATGTTGTTGAGGTGCAGGAACCGCAGGTCTCTCGTATGGAGCAGAGAAGTACTAGCGCCGCTATTCCTTCTGGTGAACTGGCAAGCACCAGCGGCCTAGTACACCCTGGACGTAGTCAAACCAGCACTGCAGTAACACTTGGTGACGTGGCGAGTCCCATAAGTGCAGTTCAAGCTGGCGAGGTGGCAAGCACAAGTAGTGTCCCGCTGCCACCAAAAAGAAGACAAAGGCAGGCCCGTCGATCACATAGTGTCCTTCCTGCAGAATTCGCCAATCCTGATTGGGTGCCCACCACTTCTGCAGGACCCGTACTTCCCCCCCATTCACTGGCCAACCCGGTATTCAGGTGGAAACAGCTGATTTTAAGCCATCCGATTTTTTATCGCTGTTTTTCACGGAAGATCTCTATAGATCTATTGTGGACCAAAGTAATTTATATGCTGGTCAATACATCGCCGCTAATCCCCAGTTGCCTTCCCTTGCCAGAGATTGGAAACCAATTACGGTTTCCGAATTTAAGTCCTTTCTGGGCCTTTCCCTCAACATGGGCATGCATAAATTCCCGACTCTGAGGACTTATTGGTCCACCCTCGCACTCCACCATATGCCCGTGTTCTCTCGCTCCATGTCCAGGGCACGATACGAACAGATCTTGCGGTTCATGCACTTCAGTGACAATGAACTCTGTCGTCCTCGTGGAGACCCTGAATTTGATTGGCTCTACAAAATTCGGCCCCTCATAAACCACTTCAACCAACGTTTTGCAGCCTTGTTTACTCCCAATCAAGTTGTCTGCGTTGACGAGTCCCTGATTAAGTTTTCTGGCCGCTTGTCTTTCAAACAGTTCCTTCCCAGCAAGCGTGCCAGATACGGGGTCAAGCTCTACAAGCTCTGTGACAGGGCAACAGGCTATACGTGGAGCTTTTCGGTTTATGAGGGAAAAGATAGTCACGTAGAGCCGGAGAACTGTCCAGATTACATAGGGAGCGCTGGCAAGATAGTGTGTAACTTGGTGTCACCCTTATTCGGAAAGGGGTACCACTTGTACGTGGACAATTATTACACGAGCGTGCCACTGTTTAGTCATTTGTTTGATCATCAGATTGGAGCATGTGGCACCGTGCGACCTAATCGCCGGGGCTTTCCCCAGCGGCTTGTAGATTCCCCTCTTAGGCTGGGGGAGAGAGCCTGCTTGAAGTGTAATAATTTGCTCGCTGTGAAGTGGAGGGATAATAGGAATGTTTTCGTTCTTACCTCCCTTCATGCAGACACGACAGTCCAAATTCGTACAGCGGCTGGTGTTGTGACGAAACCCCTCTGTGTCCACGAGTATAACCTTATTATGGGAGGGGTGGACCTCAACGACCAGTTGTTGGCGCCGTACCTAGTTGTCCGTAAGGCTAGACGCTGGTACAAAAAAGTGTCTATTTATTTGTTCCAATTGGCTTTTCTGAATGCTCATGTGCTATACGGAGCTTCAGGCGGGAGGTTACCCTTCCTTGAATTCCAGGAAGAGGTTCTCACAGACCTTCTGTTTCCAGACGGTTCTGCACCTCACCATTCCCTACCAAATGCAGTTAGCCGGCTGTATGAGAGGCATTTTCCTTATGTCCTCCCGAGTACCCCTACCCAACGAGCCCCCCAAAAAAGATGTCGTGTCTGTAGCAAGCACGGATGTAGGCGTGACACCCGTTATTATTGTCCACGCTGTCCTGACAATCCTGGTCTCTGCATTGGTAAATGTTTTGAACGCTACCACTCACTAGTGAGGTATTAGCGTAGGGTACAGCATTTCACAGGCTAGGATACACTTTCACAGGGTCTCAAGAATGCCATCGCATTTTGAGACCCGACCGTTAGTTAAAATTATAGTTACAGGGTCTCAAGAATGCCATCGCATTTTGAGACCCGACCGTTACAGTTAAAATTATAGTTATAGTTTAAAAAAAAAGTGTAAAAAAAAAAATAAAAAAAAAAAAAAGTACAAAAAAAAAAAAACCAAAAAATATAAATAAAAAAACAAAAATAGTTGTCGTTTTATTGTTCTCTCTCTCTCTCTCTTATCATGCTTGCTTTTCAGGTATGTTTTATTGTTAACCATTTTTTTGTTTTCAGGTGCGCCATTCAGTTGCAGCGTGGATTTATTTATCTTGACAGCAACAGCGTTTGCTCCCACGATACATAAAGCCGCGACTCCAACACTGTAGGAGGTGATTTCACCACCACAGTTAAAAAAAGAGCATATATGCCGAAGCATGGGGGCAGCAGAGGGCGGAGGAGCGATTTTGCTCCTAATGCCACGTACATACGGTCGAAAAAAGTCCGACCATGTGTACGTGGCATAACTTTTTTGCGGGAGGATGCCCCCATGCTTCGGCATATATATATTTTAGGCACCGGTTGCGTTAACAAAAATGTTTTATTTTTTACTATGGTTTTTTTTTTTGGTATTTGCTTTGCAGGTATGGTATGGTAAGGTCTTACTGTTATACTGTAATGTTACTTTGTTTTAATGTTAACCATTATTTGCTTAGCAGGTACGCCATTCAGTTGCAGCGTGGATTTATTTATCTTGACAGCAACAGCGTTTTCTCCCACGATACATAAAGCCGCAACTCCAACGCTGTAGGAGGTGATTTCACCACCACAGTTAAAAAAAAGAGCATATATGCCGAAGCATGGGGGCAGCAGAGGGCGGAGGAGCGATTTTGCTCCTAATGCCACGTACATACGGTCGAAATTCCGACGGAGGCTTGCCCGTGAAAAAGTCCGACTATGTGTACGTGGCATAACTTTTTTGCGGGAGGATGCCCCCATGCTTCGGCATATATAAATGGTGCATGTATGCCCATCATTAGAAGTGGGTGGATGAAGGGAGGTATTCTAATGGTGGGCATACCCACCGCGCCATTGGGAAATTGGGAAAGCATTTTATCACACCGATCTTGGTGTGGTCAGATGCTTTGAGGGCAGAGGAAAGATCTAGGGTCTAATAGACCCCAATTTTTTCAAAAAAAGAGTACCTGTCACTGCCTATTGCTATCATAGGGGATATTTACATTCCCTGCGATAACAATAAAAATGATAACTAAGAAAAAAAAATGGAAGGAACAGTTTAAAAATAAAATAAAAAAGCTAACTAAAAAGAAAAACTAAAAAAAAAAAAAAAAGCACCCCTGCCCCCCCTTCTCTTGCGCAAAGGCGAACACAAGCGTTGGTCTGGCGTCATATGTAAACAGCAATTGCACCATGCATGTGAGGTATCACCGCGAAGGTCAGATCGAGGGCAGTAATTTTAGCAGTAGACCTCCTCCGTGAATCTAATGTGGTAACCTGTAAAGGCTTTTAAAGGCTTTTAAAAATGTATGTAGTTTGTCGCCACTGCGTGTTTGTGCGCAATTTTAAAGCATGTCGTGTTTAGTATCCATGTACTCGGCCTAAGATCATATTTTTTATTTCATCAAAAATTTGAGCAATATAGTGTGTTTAAGTGCATTAAAATAAAAAAAAGTGTATTTTTTCCACAAAAAATGCGTTTGAAAAATCGCTGCGCAAATACTGTGTGGAAAAAAAAAATGCAACACCCACCATTTTAATCTGTAGGGCCATTGCTTTAACAATATATATAGATATATATAGTGTTTGGGGGTTCAACGTAATTTTCTTGCAAAAAAAAAATATGTTTTCATGTAAACAAAAAGTGTCAGAAAGGGCTTTATCTTCAAGTGGTTAGAAGAGTGGGTGATGTGTGACATAAGCTTCTAAATGTTGTGCATAAAATGCCAGGACAGTTCAAACCCCCCCCCCCCCCCCAAATGACCCCATTTTGGAAAGTAGACACCCCAAGCTATTTGCTGAGAGCAATGTTGAGCCCATTAAATATTTTTTTTTTTTTTGGTCCCAAGAGATTGAATAATGAAAAAAAAAAAATAATATATTTTTTTACAAAAAGTTGTCACTAAATGATATATTGCTCAAACATGCCATGGGCATATGTGGAAATACACCCCAAAATACATTCTGTTGCTTCTCCTGAGTACGGGGATACCACATGTGTGGGACTTTTTGGGAGCCTAGCCGTGTACGGGACCCCAAAATCCAAGCACCGCCTTCAGGCTTTCTAAGGGTGTAATTTTTTATTTCACTCCTCACTGCCAATCACAGTTTCGGAGGCCATGGAATGCCCAGATGGCACAAACCACCCCCAAATGACCCCATTTTGGAAAGTAGACACCCCAAGCTATTTGCTGAGAGGTATGGTGAGTATTTTGCAGATCTCGCTTTTTGTCACAAAGTTTTGAAATTGAAAAAAGAAAAAAAAAAAATTTTTTTCTTTACTTTCTTCATTTTCAAAAACACATGAGAGCTGTAAAATACTCACCATGCCTCTCAACAAATAGCTTGGGGTGTCTACTTTCCAAAATGGGGTCATTTGGGGGGGGTTTGTGCTATTTTGGTATTTTATGGCCTTCGAAAATGTGATAGGTACTGAGGAGTGAAATCAAAAATTTGCACCCTTAGAAATCCTGAAGGCGGTGCTTGGGTTTCGGGGCCCCGTACGTGGCTAGGCTCCCAAAAAGTCCCACACATGTGGTATCCCCATACTCAGGAGAAGCAGCTAAATGTATTTTGGGGTGCAATTCCACATATAACCATGGCATGTGTGAGCAATATATCATTTAGTGACAACTTTTTGAATAAATTTTTTTTATTTATTTTTTTTGTCTTTATTCAATCACTTGGGACTAAAAAAAAAAATATTCAACGGGCTCAACATGCCTCTCAGCAAATAGCTTGGGGTGTCTACTTTCCAAAATGGGGTCATTTGGGGGGGTTTTATGCCATCTTGGCATTTTATGGTCTTCAAAACTGTGATAGGTAGTGATAGGTAGTGAGGAGTGAAATCAAAAATTTATGCCCTTAGAAATCCTGAAAGCGGTGCTTGGTTTTCGGGGTCCCGTATGCGGATAGGCTCCCAAAAAGTCCCACACATGTGGTATCCCCGTACTCAGGAGAAGCAGCAGAATGTATTTTGGGGTATAATTCCACATATGCCCATGGCATGTGTGGGCAATATATCATTTAGTGACAACTTTGGGCAAAAAAAGTTTGTAATATTCCCGCAACTTGTGGCAAAATATAAAATATTCCATGTACTCAACATGCCTCTCAGCAAAAAGCTTGGGGTGTCTACTTTCCAAAATGGGGTCATTTGGGGGGGTTTTGTGCTATTTTGGCATTTTATGGCCTTCGAAACTGTGATAGGTAGTGAGGAGTGAAATCAAAAATTTGCACCCTTAGAAATGCTGAAGGCGGTGCTTGGGTTTCGGGGTCCCGTACTCTAGGCTCCCAAAAAGTCCCACACATGTGGTATCCCCGTACTCAGGAGAAGCAGCAAAATGTTTTTTTTTTTTTTTGTCTTTATTCAATCACTTGGGACTAAAAAAAGAAATATTCAATGGGCTCAACATGCCTCTCAGCAAATAGCTTGGGGTGTCTACTTTCCAAAATGGGGACATTTGGGGGGTTTTGTACTTTCCTGCCATTTTAGCACCTCAAGAAATGTAAATTCCAGAAAATGTACTCTAGTTTGTAGACGCTATAACTTTTGCGCAAACCAATAAATATACGCTTATTGGCATTTTTTTTACTAAAGACATGTGGCTGAATACATTTTGGCCCAAATGTTTGACTAAAATTGAGTTTATTGGATTTTTCTTATAACAAAAAGTAGAAAATATCTTTTTTTTTTTTTCAAAATTTGCGGTCTTTTTCTGTTTTATAGCGCAAAAAATAAAAATCACAGAGGCAATCAAATACCATCAAAAGAAAGCTCTATTTGTGGGAAGAAAAGGACGCAAATTTCGTTTGGTTACAACATTGCATGACTGCGCAATTACCAGTTAAAGCAGTGCAGTGCGAAATTGAAAAAAGACCTCTGGTCCTTTGGCTGCCAAATGGTCCGGGGCTGAAGTGGTTAATGAATGCTACAAATAATAAAAAAAAATTCCTTTAAAATTTGAATAATCATGTTAGATTTCATAAATTTTTAGTGATCAATTTTAAATATACTTTAATTGTAACTTTTTCCTAATAGTGAATTGAAGACAAAGTGAAATGTTAGTTTGTGAGTGCTGACCCAGAAATTGTTCTGTTTTGGATAGAATATTTTGTTGGATTTTACTGCTATCCAGTGTTTCCCCTCGTTTTCCATTCTGGGGGCAACTGTTTACCAGGCAGGAAGTTTGTAAAAATCTGAACTAGTTAGACTAAAATAAAAAGGTGACCGCGGTTCTAGCATTCCCTTGCTTAACTTAAAAAAAAAAATCACTTCCGTCTGTGTTGCTGTTAGTGAGATTTCCCCTCCCTTCCTGTCCTGGGGACAATTTTTTTTTACCAGTTCTTTTCTCTTCAGTCTTTTTGTCAGGCTCTGCCTTGTGCTTTGTCCAGCTTAACTGGTATCCAATAATTGTAAATGTCAGCACAAACTGTAACATTTTGCTTTTCTTGTCTGCAATTCTCTATTTAGGAAAGTTTTTCTGTTGAACAAAGTGGGGAAGGATTAGAACCCCTGTTCAGTTTTAAGTGCTATCTATCCCACTGACAATGGATTTACCAGGAGAAGATTAGAACCCCTCCCAGCTATGTATTAGTATATATTTCCTGCTTCCGATTTCCCTTCACTTTCTGTCTAAAGAAACTGTTGTCACTATGACAGTAAGTGAAGAGAAATCTCTGTAATGAAGCCCTAGAGAACAGTGAAAAAAATGGCAGGGGTCCTAATCCTACCTTACCTTATCCAAAAGTAGAATTAAAAAAAGTTTGGCTGGATATACACTTTAAGTAAATACCTTTCCAGAATCAATGTTTAAGGCCAGGTTTACACTGGTACGACACGACAGTCGTATGACTGTGGATACAACTTTGACCTGTGACTTCTTGTCCGACTTCTGACTTTGATCCCGACAAACACCAGGCCCTTTGAGTCTGGTATGAATTTTAAGAAGGAACACTTTGCCAAAATAAAAATAAAAAAATGGCATAGGGTCTCCCCACCCCAAGACCATACCAGACCCTTCGATCTGGAATGTTTTTTAAGGGGAACCCCCCACACCAAAATTTCAAAAAATGTCATGGGGTCCCCTCCAAAATCCATACCAGACCCTTATCCGAGCACGCAGCCTGGCAGGTCAGGCAAGGGGGGTCCTCCTCGACCATACCAGGCCACATTCCCCCAACATGGGGGGGGTGGGTGCTTTGGGGCAGGGGGATCTGCGCCCACCACCCCAAAGCACCTTGTCCCCGTGCTGATGGGGACAAGGGCCTCTTCCTGACAACCCTGAGCTGTGGTTGTCGGGGTCTGCAAGCCCCGAAATCTGTATGCCCCGTTTAACAAGAGGGCCCCCAGATCCTGCCCCCCCCCCACCCTACGTGCATGAGTATGGGGTACATTGTACCCCTACCCATTCACCCAAAAAAAGTGTCAAAGAAATAAAACCAGCACACAGGTTTTTGACAAAGTCCTTTATTAAAGCAGCTCCAGCGTCTCCTCTCCCTCCGATTTCTTCTCTGATGTCTTCATCCTCCAGTTCTTCTCGCTGCGTTGATGTCGTCTTCTGTTGGCGGTTCTTCTCTCTCCGCTGTCGTCTTCCTCTGTCGGTTCTTTCTCCGATCTTCTCCTGACACTAGCTCCCACTGTAAATGTTAGCTGCGGCGTTGTCAGGGCTGGGCTCAGCTCTTCCTTCTCTAAGCTGGCCGCTCAGCTGTCGGCTAATTGCCAGCTCCTATCTCTCCACAGTGACTCACCTGTTGATAATATCCTGCTCATCAGTCCTGCCTACTTAAGCCGTCCAGCCCAGATGATCTCTGCCTTCGCTGTGGTCACATCTCTAGAGACGCTCTCCTGTGTTAAAGACTCTATTTACCTTTTTTTATTATTATTAAACAAGTGTGATTTAACTGTACTTCTGTCTCAGTCTGATTCATGGTTTCTGACAGGCGTGTGCCATTACTTATATAGCCATGGGGCATGGCCATCCGGTGACATCATCTGGAGACCCTGTCCCCTTGTGACGTCACCGCCCCATCATGCCCTGGGTGTATGTAATTGGGGGGGACCCTACACTTTTTGTTTTTAAATTTTGGTGTGTGTGTTTCCCCTTCAAGATCCTCAGAGCACAATTCGCATTCCAAAGTCGAATCAGTTAAATGATGATCCAACTTTCATCCAACTTCAATGATATTCAGTGGGCTGAAGTAGGACATAAGTTGTGCAGGAACTTTTTCAAAGTCGGATCGACTTGTCTCAGACCAGTTAAGACAGCTCTCATAGGGAACCATTGGTTTATACACGTCATGCGACATGTACTCCCAAATTCATACCAGTCTGAACCTGGCCTAATACAGAAGGAATTGCTGTAATAATTGATGTGTTGATTAAATGCAAACACTGAAGTTATTTAGCCAGAAAATATCATATATACAGTACATATGCATTTTTTATCCACGTACAAGGGTCTAGTTACAAGATTTCCACAATGCTCACTCAAGATTCATACATTTTCCCAAATGCATTTAGAAAATGTATAAATCTTGGGTGAAAACATTTACAAATAAACCCCTATGCGGTTGATTTACTAAGGCAGGGTTCACACCTCTGCGAATTGAATGCGGGTTTCCCCCGCATCCAATTACCATGACAGCGATTGTGACCGGCTCTCAAGGGTTCCCACATCTCAGGGGAGGTAAGCGGAGCGAATTGCACAGAAGTCCTGTTCGTCTTTGGCTCCATTTCAGGTCCAAATTCACACAAAAATTCGGGGCTGATTCATCCCTGAAACAGAGAACAGCTGTCAGCCGCATCCCTCTTAGGTGTGAACCCAGCCTAAAAGAGTAAAGCACGCTCACTTTGCAAAGTGAATTCTCACTTTTTAAGGGAAGTTTTGCTCAGTGAGTACAGTAAAGTTTTGCTGACCTCATCCAATCAAGTGCAAGCTAAATTCTTGTTTTTTTCTATTGTCGTTCCATGTGATTGTAAAAAATAAATTTTTAACCATTTACTGACATCTCATTAGGTTACAGCCAGGACTGCCATCAGGGGGGTACAGCCCATACACTGTAAGGGGCCCCGTTGTGTGGACAGCCCGGCCGACTGGCAGGGATGTGAGAAGGTGGGTCGGGTGTAGAGGAGCTCCATGCATGCTCCTGTATGTGTGCGAGTCAGCAGGCTGCTGCTCTGTCATGAGCTGACATCAGGCTCTTGGCTGCCACCTCTGGCCATTTCCTGCATGTGCACCCCTCTGCATGTGGAAGCAAGAGCTGGGACTAGGATCACCTTACAAGTAAGGGCTGTTGTGCGGGGGGGGGCTGTGTGTGTGTCTGTGTACATGTCTTGTGTGTGTACATTCCTGTGTGTGTACATGTCTTGTTTGTGTACATGCCTGTGAGTGTGTACATGTCTCTGTGTGTACTGTACATGTCTCTGTGTGTACATGTCTCTCTGTGTGTGTACATGTGTGTGTACATACCTGTGTGTATGTACATGCATGTCATATATACACATGAGAGGGGGGCTGAGAGCATACAGGTGTGAGGGAGGCTGAGAGCGTACAGGTGTGAGGGGGGCTGAGAGCATACAGGTGTGAGGGGGGCTGAGAGAGTACAGGTGTGAGGGGGCTGATAGCTTACAGGTGTGAGGGGGGCTGAGAGCGTACAGGTGGGAGGGGGGCTCAGAGCGTATAGGTGTGCGGGGGGCTCAGAGCGTATAGGTGTGAGGGAGGCTGAGAGCGTATAGGTGTGAGGGGGGTGAGAGGGGTGAGGGGGGCTGAGAGCATACAGGTGTGAGGGGGGCTGAGAGCATACAGGTGTGAGGGGGGCTGAGAGCGTACAGGTTTGAGGGGGGCTCAGAGCGTATATAGGTGTGAGGGGGGCTCAGAGCATACAGGTGTGAGGGGGCTGAGGCACTGAAGGACTTGGTGGGACGGCAAGTGGGCGGGACCCTGGGGAATGTTGGTGGTCAGGCTCGGGGGGCCATGGCTTAAAGCTGTATAAGGGGCCCCGCAATTTCTGATGGCTGCCCTGGTTACAGCTACACAGGAGATTTTAAGCAGTTCATTCGTACTACTATAGCCACTAATGCCGCGTACACAGGATCGGAATTTCGGCCAACAAAAGACCGATGAGAGCTTTTCATTGGAAAATGAAACCGTGTGTAGGCTCCATTGGAATTTTGCTGGCCGAATTCCCGCCAGCAAAAATTTGAGAGCATGTTCTTAATTTTTCAGATGGAAAAGGTTTCTATTGAAAATTCCGATCGTCTGCTCGGAAACAATTCGACGCATGCTCGGAAGCATTAAACTTATTTTTTTTCTCGGCTCGTCGTAGTGTTGTACATCACTGCATTCTTGACGGTCGGAATTTGGTGTGACCGTGTGTAGGCAAGACAGTTTAGCGGAATTCCGTCGGAAAAAACCATCAGAGCTTTTTCCGACGAGAATTCCGATCATGTGTACGTGGCATAATAATCCCTAGGGTAACAGTCAGTTGGTAAACACATGGAACAAAGGTCTCCTAATGGGGTAAGCTACATAAGTAGCATGCAGAAGCATTGTATACAATCAATTACACATGATTGGATCATTGTGCTATTATGTGAGATTATTCACTACTACATGCAATTTGTTTAACCTACTCCATTGAATAAGGAGCTATTTGTTACATAGGTTTAGTGGTCAGTTGCTATTCCTAGTAATTAGTAACAACTTCCACATAACAAGTAATCTACAAAGTCTTCTGTACACCTCTAGCCCAATGTTTGCCAGCAAGTGGTTAAATATCAAAGTTAGAAAAACAAGAGATTAAAATCACCCTTGTAGCTTAGTCCTTAGTGACATTTTAATGCTGACTCCCAGGGGAGTGATGTTAAGTTTTACTATTATCTGAGTTGCAAATTCCATATGGCCCTGCTGTTGCACTAGACTGTGTTCTATAAGAAGGTAATGTTATGGTTTTCCTTGCCAAGACCAAGCATTAAAACACCTGTCTTGTGCATTTTTTTTCTTTTTTGTTATACTTCTATTAAGTAATAATTTTGGTTTTGTTTATATAACAATAAAAGGTTAATAAACTTACTTTGTACTTGATGTAGAAATAGTCAACAGATTATTAGGGTGCACCACAGGATCTAATATAACCAACTTTATAAGCTTATTTGTTGCAAGATCACACCTATAATTAAGACACAGAATTACACAGAAGTACCCTGATATGCTCGATGGTCTTGAATGATATTAAACTGCCCTATTTTACACAAACAAGGCATCCACACATTCATTGTTAAGACTAAATGTTAGTTGTAATATGGGAAAAATGTATTTATTTTGTCTCTCTTCCGTTCTTGTATTTTAGGCTCTCTAATGTATTCCCAGACTACAAATATTGCGATAAATCATTTTTTTTCAATACAATTAAGCTTGGTTGTTTGACACAATCTTCTCCCAGATATTTCTTAAGTCTATGTATGCTATGTTATTTGGGGAAGACTTGGCACACCTATTTTATTCATATAGTTATGGGGACGCAGCCTCCCTTGCTGGGTTTCATTGACAATCTCATCCATTTTTCGGTGTTAATGATTCCAAACAGTGGGCAAACAACCCCCTCCCCGGTCGGCGGCACCAAACCCCCCCCCCCCCCCGCGCGAGGACGGTCGGTCGGACATTAAAGCCCCGCACTTACCGCATCTAGGTAGCGGGCGGGCAGTGCATCCTACGAGCGAAGGGAGCTTCCATTGGGTCTCCTGCTCCTTTGGATCACGGTGGCTTCCGACGTGCGTCTCCTCCTAGGTGTCCAATAGGATCACCTGTCCTTTCAGGAAATTGGGTGATGGGTCTCAGGACCCGCTTCCTGATTGGCCGGGAGGAGAATCAGTTTGAAAATAGTGAATATTCATTCGCTATTGTCACACAACTGGGTGGGCTAGGGGCGCAGTGCTCTGCACCCCGAGCCCACCCTTTTTGGAAGCCTATTAGAGTCCCTGGCTCTAATCATGTGCTTCAAAAAAAAGACACCCCCCAATGGAATCCATGCATCCAGCGCCTTACATGTAGTTAAGGGGCCAGATGCATGGATAGGGGGGCAGCGCCCGTGCACCCCTAATGGACGGGTCACCACTGGTTCCAAAGTAGATATGAGTCATGTGAAAATTCTGTTGCTCTATTATTTTACCTCGGGTCTCTGTTATGGGGCATCTTCTGTGTGTACCTACTTTCCTCCTGTAGGTATACCAGCCCTCTTGTAGGGCCTGGTGAAAGTTTCTGGATAAATTCCATTCCCTCCTGTTTTTTATCCCCCACTCCCCACCCATTGTTACTATCCTTTTTTGGTCCCTGGTTAGCCCTGGGTCCTGAGAGAGTGATCTCTCTCTCTTCTTTAAGTTCTCCCCTCCTCTTCCTTGTCGTCTTCATTGAAACTTTACACCTATAATGTCAAAGGCCTTAACAATTAATCAAAAAGAGGTCAAATTCTATATACCCTTCATAAATTTAGGGTAGATATTGTACTCCTCCAGGAGACCCATATTTATGCTGGCATCCCTACTTGCCCTTGTAAACACTTCTCCCATCGGTTTCACAGCACTATGTCCACTTCAAGGGCAAGGGGTGTCTCCATCGCTGTCCATAAGCGCCTACCTGTGCACTCTTTGGAACATGTAGCCTACCCCAATGGCCAGTATCTTTTTTTAAATTTTGATTACGGGATAAACTTTTTACGATCGCTAATCTCTACATTTCCGAATCATGATCGGACCATTGATCCCTGGCTCTTTGATCTGTGGCGGACCCTATATCCCCAAGACCATAACTATACATACTTTTCTACAGCACATAAATTCTAGAGCAGGCTAGACTATTTTCTAGTGGGTCCAAAGATTTTGGAGTGGAATCCATCCTTAGATATAGGGTCCTTCATTTAGTCTGATCACTCGCCTCTTTTGTTAACAATATATCCCCCACAGATTCGGTGTACTAGCTGGTCTTGGAGTTTAAATGATACTCTTATGTCAGACCCACTTTGCCATCAGGCAATTAAAGAGGCGATTCCTAAATTTATTTCTGACCATGAATACGATGAGACTGCCTTACCTTTAAAATGGGAGGCCCTTAAGGCTGTACTTCGAGGGCTGTTTATTCAACATGGTTCTCATCTTAAAAAACAGAGGTCCGCTGCCATTCAAAATACTTTGCTAAAGCTTCACTCTCTGGAAACATTGCATAAAGCCTCTCAGTCAGAATTACTGGCCAACATATCATCTACTAGGGCATCCTTATTGCAGCTTGTGGAGGCATCCGATAGCTTCCACCAACATAGACGTGCTTTGGATAGTTATCGGCATGCAAACAAATGTAGGAGATTGCTAGTGCACTCATTACATCCTCGTTCCTCTCAGACTTTTATATCCAGTATTAAGCAGGCAGCAGGCGAAATGACTTCAGATCCGCAATGCCTTAAACAAGCCTTTTAAAGGACTATTTCTCAGCTTTGTATAACCTTGTCCCTTCATCGCCCTTGGAGGACCCGGGGTCTATCACTCGTCGTATTGAAGATTACATGCAGGAAACTGCCTTTCCAACATTAAATGATGATAATAGGGAGTTATTAGACTCTCCCCTTACCAACAAGGAACTATTAGGCGCCATTTCCAACACTTCATCGAGTGAGAGTTCTGGCCCAGATGGATTTACCTCAAAATTTTACAAAACATATAATACTTTGAATTTTTAACTCCATCTCTGCCACCAATACATTCCCGACTCAGACTGTGAAAGCCCATATTACTTTGATTTCCAACCCAACCAAGACTTAACACTCTGCTCCAGCTATCGCCCTATAGCCTAATTGGGGTAGATGTAAAAATCTATGCTAAATTGATTACGTCATGTCTTCAACCCCTTCTCCCGACTTTGGTACATATAGACCAGGTTTGATTTTTTCCAAGGAAGAGAAGCGTGTGACAACACGATAAAATCTTTCCTACTTATAGGTCTGTGCTGCCACCTGTAAGGCTGGAAACATGCTGTGTTGGAGAAAGATGGCTGTATGAAGGATGAGAAGAGTCATGGTGGTTCTGGGGTTTTCTTGCACTTATCCGTGTTCCTCGTGTGACCTCAGCAAATCTACCTTGGTTAGCCTGACACTGTGTACACGCTTTTTATCTTTGCCGTTATTGAATGCATGTGAATAAAGCCTCATCATCGTGCCTGGGCTGGGATGATAATGTGTCTCTGCTGTATTCTTTGATGCACTAATAGTGGAGTTAACCAGCCAACCAGTTAACCTGTTATACTACTGATCTGAGAAAATTCAACAGACCCCCCTTGGAGGGACCCTTATGCGCAGTAGCCCGTCACGAGAGTGTGGGCATATTCATTTGGTGAGTGTGTTTCTTTTGGGAGAGGAGGCACGTGTCACTGTGGTGTGGTGGAAGAGTACAGAAGATTTTGATTGATTTATTTCACTTCAATATTCATTTATGGAACTTTTTCACTAATATCCAGACTCACTAATTGGTTATTTGGACTTTAATTTTCACCTGCAATTTTCACCTGCATTTTTGATTGATTGAATTCGACAATCACTATTTGTTTTGTGTTTATACTTATTTTTAGACACTTAGAGGTATATTGAGGTGGTTCAGACACAGAGTTTAGTTTATTACATTCAGATATTTGTTTGCACTATATTATTTTGCACAGATTATATTATTTTGCACAGATATTTGATATACACTGTAGCGCCACTATTTGCTACGAATCTTTTGAGTTTAAGATTTTTATGTGAATTCACTTATATACTTTTCTCCTTTAAGTGGCAGCTTTAGTTAGGATCGGCAATAGCACTTGAGCGCAGTGGGAGGTATCTAAATAGGGGCGGTTTATTTAGATTCCTGTGATATTACTTATAGGTCATGCCCAAACAGTCAAAATACCAGCATGCCTTCTCTCTGTTGATGCAGAGAAGGCCTTTGACCGTAATGGGTGGCCTTTTCTTGAGCATAATAATTACCGTATATTATGCAAGATCTTAGCATTATACACTAAACCTAGTGCCAGAAAAAGGATCAATGGATCGTTGACCTCAAACTTTCCCATACAAACTGGAACACGGTAGAGATGCCCAATATCCCCCTATTATATGTCCTAGTAATAGAACACCTTCCAACAGCCCTTAGACAAAATTCTTGTATCACCAGTATTCAAATAGACCAACAGGAGGTGAAACTTGCTTTATTTGCTGATGACCTGCTACTTTACGTCACTAATGCACATGTCTCCATGGCTTCTATTTTACTTGAACAACAGTGCTCCTAAACCTTGAGTAATTTCAAGGTAAACTTATCAAAATCTGAAATTCTCAATTTATCACTCTTACCATGTCAAGTTCAGGCTCTTATGAATAATGTTCTGTTTAAATTTTGCTCCTCTGCGCTCAAATATCTAGGTATTAGAATTCCCACTGACCCAGCTCATTTATATTCGATGAACTATCTCCCTCTTATGCAACGTACATTACAAGACCTCAAAAAGTATGACAATGCCTTACACTCATGGTTCAGGAAAATCAACATACTGAAAATGCACATACAGTAATACCCCGGTTCTTGTACCTTTTTCAAAATACACCTATTGCTGTTCCCAGATCTTATTTTAACACATACAATCAGTCTTCACAAGATATATTTGGGGATGTAGTAGACCTAGACTACAAAGAACAATTCTATCACTACCTGCTAAAGGAGAATTGATGGGACTTTGAATGAGGCATGGGAACAGCGGCTTATAAAATATAAACATATTTATTGTCATAACATATGACAAGACACATAGCAATTACAGGCATACCCCACTTTTAAGTACACAATGGGGTTTATTTACTAAGTGCAAAATTAGGCTCACTTCTGCATAGAAACCAATCAGCTTCCGGGTTCTATTACCAAAGCTTAATTGAACAAGCTGAGGTTAGAAGCTGATTTGTGGTTTCTATGCAGAAGTGAGCCTGATTTTGCACTTTCCAGCTTTATTAAATAAACCCCATTGTGTACTTAAAAGTGGGGTATGCCTGTAATGCATAGCTTGAAAATATAAATTCATATACAGTATAATACACACATACCAGGGGCATAAAACAGTTCACACTATATATATATATATATATATATAATATATATATATATATATATATATATATATATATATATATAAAAAAAACACACACGGCTCACATTTTGGCACAAATCTAGTTCCTACATAATTATAGAAAACATGGATCACATGGTAACATGTTACAATAACAGGCAATGTATACCAATATTACTTATTATAAGATCAGTTAAAATGGCAAAATGGTTGTATCAGGGTAAAAGGTAAATCGTATATATCCAGATGCATCTGATATATGTTGGCGTTGCCACTCTGCTATGGGCTCGCTCTTACACATTTGGTGGGACTGCCCTTAAATTTATGATTTTTGGGATCAGATAATGCGGCTGTATACTACAGTTACATGGGGGATTGCTTCTAACACACCACAAACAACCTTACTTTCTTTTTTACCGGCTTCCTTCAAACATTTAAAAAAAACGCTGAACCATTGGCAGTCGACTCTGTCCCCCCCTGTGACTGAGTGGGTCGCAAAGATGGATTATATTGAAAGGATGGAGTCCCTCATGGCATATGAATTGCATGCACATGAACAATGCCATCAGATATGGTCCCCCTGGAGGATATTCAGGGAGTAGACAGAAATTCACAATCTTTCTATGAAATCATAGTAGGTCCTAAATATGACGTGTAAAGCCTTGAGGACGCCTACTCCTGTCTGCTTTAACCTTAATTCAAATTTTATATTAATCCCCATTTTTTTTTTACATCCCCCTTCACATTTTTTTCTCTTTTTTATTTTTTTCCCATTTTTTGGAGTTGCTGCTGAATGTTAAGAACCAGAATGCTGTAGACCATAACTATTAACGGTACTAGGGGTGAGGTGGTCCACTGTGCTCCAGTACCCAATAATTGGTGCTTGGTAACCTTCTAATAGATACAGTGCTGTGAAAAAGTATTTGCCCCTTCCTGATTTTTTTATTCTTTATTTTTTTGCATTTTTCTCACACTTAAATGATTCAGATCATCAAACAAATTTGAATATTATACAAAGATCCCGAGTAAATCCAAGATGCAGTTTTTAAATTATTATTTCATTTATTAATGGGAAAAAAGCTGTTCAAACCTGCCTGGCCCTATGTAAAAAAGTAATTGCCCCCTCCCATGCTGAATCATGAATGAACTGTGATTAACCAAAATTTTTTGGAAAGCTGAGCTAAATTTCACTTGCCACACCCAGGCCTGATTACTGCCAGACTTGTTGACTCAATAAATCACATAAATAGAAGCTGTCTGACAAAGTGAAGCAAGCCAACAGATCATAAAAAGCCCCATCATGCCACAATCTAAAAAAAAATCAAGAACAGAATTGAAACAAAGTAATGTACATGTATCGGTCTAGGAAGGGTTTCAAAGCCATTTCCAAGGCTTTGGAACACCAGTGAACCACGGGGAGAGCCATTATCCACAAATGGAGATAACTTGTAACAGTGATGAACTATCCCAGGAGTGGTCAGCCTACAAAAATGACTCCAAGAGCATGCAGATGACTCATCCAGGAGGTCATAAAAGAACCCAGAACAACGTCTAAAGAACTGCAGGCCTCACTTGCCTCAGGTAAAATCAGTGTTCATGATTCAACAATAAGAAAGAGACTGGGCAAAAATGGCATCCATGGGAGAGTTCTAAGGCCAAAGCCACTGCTGACCAAAAAGAACACAAAGGCTTATCTCACATTTACCAAAAAACAACTTGATTATCCCCAAGACTTTTAGGCAAATATTCTGTGGACTGATGACAAATATTTTACTTCTTGGAAGTTGTGTGTCCCGTTACATCTGGCATAAAACTATACCATCCAACCATACCAACAGTCAGACATGGTGGTGGTAGCATGATGGTATGTGGCTGCTTTGCAGCTTCAAGACCTGGACGACTTGCCATAATTGATGGAACTATGAATTCTGAGCTCTGAGCCTAAAGGAGAATGTCGGGCCATCAGTTTGTGACCTCAAGCTCAAGTGCACTTGGGTTATGCAGCAGGACAATGATCCGCAACACAACAGAAAGTCCACCTCCAAATGGTTCAAACAAAGCAAAATTTAGGTTTTGGAGTGGCCCAGTCAATGCCCGGACTTAAATCCAATTAAGATGCTGTATCATGACCTTACACATACCGTTCATGCTGGAAAACCCTTCAATGTGGCTGAATTAAAACAATTCTGCAAAGAAGAGTGGGGCAAAATTGCTCCACAGCAATGTGAAAGAATCATTGCCAGTTATCACGAACGCTTGATTGCAGTTGTTGCTGCCAAGGGTGGCACAACCAGTTATTTGGTTTAGGGGGCAATTATTTTTTCACATAAAGCCAGGCAGGTTTGGACAGCTTTTTTGCCTTAATAAATGAAACCATTAATTAACAACTGCATTTTGTATTTACTTTGTTTGATGATCTGAGTCATTTAAGTGTGACAAAAAAGATTGGTAGTGTGAGAGCAATCATTCTAGCCCTAGACATCCTCTGTAATTCAAAACATGCAACCTATAGAATTTTTTAAACGTCGCCTATGGAGATTTTTAAGGGTAAAAGTTTGTCACCATTCACGAGTGGGCGCAATTTTGAAGCGTGACATGTTGGGTATCAATTTACTCGGTGTAACATTATCTTTCACAATATAAAAATAAAATGGGCTAACTTTACTGTTGTCTTATTTTTTAATTTAAAAAAGTGTATTTTTTCCCAAAAAAGTGTGCTTGTAAGACCGCTGCGCAAATATGGTGTGACAGAAAGTATTGCAATGACCGCTATTTTATTCTCTAGGGTGTTAGGAAAAAAATGTATAATGTTTGGGGGTTCTAATTAATTTTCTAGCAAAAAATAATTTTTACCGCTTAACCACTTAAAGACCGCCTCACGCCGATATACGTCGGCAGAATGCCAGAAGGTGGGTCACTGTCGGCGCGCTCACGACCCGGTCCTGAGCTCTATGACCGTGGGACCAGCGGACCTGATCGCCGCTGGTGTCCCGGGATCGGGTCACAGAGCTGAAGAACGGGGAGAGGTATGTGTAAACAAACCTCTCCCCGTGCTTCTTAGCGCAACTGACACTGATCGTCTGTCATCGGGAAAGCCGATCAGTGATGTCAGACCCAAACCCATGCCCCCCTACAGTAAAAAAAACACACACACACACACACACACACACTTAAACCCCCCCCCGCCCCCTGGTGGTTAACTCCTTCACTGCCAGTGTCATTTACACAGGAATCAATGCATTTAAATAGCACTGATTTCTGTATAAATGACAATGGTCCCAAAAATGTGTCAAAAATGTCCGTTGTGTCCGCCATAATGTCGTAGTCACAATAAAAATCACTGATCGCCGCCATTACTAGTAAAAAAAAAATATTAATAAAAATGCTATAAAACTATAACTTTTGCGCAAACCAATCAATAATCGCTAATTGCGTTTTTTTTTTTTTTTTATACCAAAAATATGTAGAAGAATACGTATCAGCCTAAACTGAGAAAAAAAAAAAAATTTTTTATATATTTTTTGGGGATATTTATTATAGCAAAAAGTAAAAAATATTGAATTTTTTTCAAAATTGTCGCTCTATTTTTGTTTATAGCGCAAAAAATAAAAACCGCAGGGGCGATCAAATACCACCAAAAGAAAGCTCTAATTATGGGAATAAAAGGACATTAATTTTGTTTGGAAGTCACGTCGCACGACCGCGCAATTGTCAGTTAAAGCGACGCAGTGCCGAATCGCAAAAAGGGACCTGGTCCTTTGGCTGCAAATTGGTCCGGGGCTTAAGTGGTTAAGGACTGCCTCCTGCACATATACGTAGGCAGAATGGCACAGCTGGGAACATCAACGTACAGGTAAGTTGTCCTTTAAGAGCCCAGCCATGGGTCGCGCGCACCCCGGTCCTGAGCTCCGTGACCGCGGGACCAGCGGACCCGATCGCCGCTGGTGTCCCGCGATCGGGACAGAGCTGAAGAACGGGGAGAGGTATGTGTAAACAAACCTCTCCCCATGCTTCCTACTGACACTGTCACTGATCGTCTGTTCCCTGTCATAGGGAAAGACGATCAGTGACGTCACATGCCAAGCCACGCCCCCCTACAGTACGAAAACACACAGAGGGCTCACTTAACCCCTCCCCGCCCCCTAGTGGTTAACTCCTTCACTGCCAGTGTCATTTACATAGGAATCAGTGCATTTAAATGATATGCAAAAATGTGTCAAAAATGTCCGATGTGTTCGTCATAATGTCGCAGTCACAATAAAAATCGCTGATCGCCGCCATTATTAGTAAAAAATAATATTAATAAAAATGCTATAAAACTATCCCATATTTTGTAAAAGCTATAACTTTTGTTCAAACCAATCAATAATCGATAATTGCGATTTTTTTTACCAAAAATATGTAGAAGAATACGTATTGGCCTAAACTAAGGAAAAAAAAATGTTTTTTGGGGATATTTATTATAGCAAAAAGTAAAAAATATTGCATTTTTTTCAAAATTGTCGATCTATTTTTGTTTAAAAACCGCAGAGGTGATCAAATACCACCAAAAGAAAGCTCTATTTGTGGGAAAAAAAAGGGACGCCAATTTTGTTTGGGAGCCACGTCGCACGACCACGCAATTGTCAGTTAAAGTGACGCAGTGCCGAATCGCAAAAAGGGGCCTGGTCCTTTGGCTGCAAATTGGTAAGGGGCTTAAGTGGTTAACTTGTAAACAACAAATCTCTGAAAGAGGCTCGTCCTTAAGTGGTTAACTGGTTCCCAACCGGCCGCCGCAGTTAAACTGCGGCAGAATGGCTCCCCTGGGCAAGCCCTTTAAGAGGCACGGCTGGGCACCCGTAATCACTCGTGACAGCGAGAACCAGGATCTGTGTGTGTAAACACACAAATTTCGGTTCTCTCAGGGGAGAGGAGAGAGATTGTGTGTTCATACTAAGTATGAACACCGATCTCTCTCCTCCCCTAGTCAGTCCCATTCCCCCCACAGTTACAACACACCTAGGGAACACATTTAACCCCTTGATCAGCCCCTAGTGTTAACCCCTTCCCTACCAGTGACATTTATACAGTAATCAGAGCATTTTTATAGCACTGATCGCTGAATAATTGTCAATGGTCCCAAAAATTTGTCAAACGTGTCCAATTTGTCCATCGCAATATCGCATTCCCAAGAAAAATCGCAGATCACCGCCATTACTAGTAAAAAAAAATAATAATAATAAAAATGACATAAATCTATCTCCTATTTTGTAGATGCTATAACTTTTGCAGAAACCAATCAATATACGCTTATTGCGATTTTTTTTTTTTACCAAAAATATGTAGAAGAATACAAAAAAAATTGGGATATTTATTATAGCAAAAAGTAAAATATATTGGGGGTTATTTATGAAAGGCAAATCCACTTTGCACTACAAGTGCACTGCAAATGCACTTGAAAGTGTACTTGAAAAGTGCAAGTTTGAGGGGTAGATCGGAAATTAGGGGAAGCTCTGCTGATTTTATCATCCAATCATGTACAAGCTAAAATGCTGTATTTTATTTTCCTTGCATGTCCCCCTCGGATCTACAGCGACTTTACTTCCAAGTGCACTTGTAGTGCAAAGTGTATTTTCCTTTAGTTAATAACCCCCATTGTATTTTTTTTTCAAAATTGTCTCTCTTCTTGTTTATAGCGCAAAAAATGAAAACCGCAGAGGTGATCAAATACCACCAAAAGAAAGCGCTATTTGTGGGAAAAAAAAGGACATCAATTTTGTTTGGGTACAGCACTGCACGACCGTGCAATTGTCAATTAAAGCGACGCAGTGCCGTATCGCAAAAAAATTGCCTGATCATTGAGCAGCCAAATCTTCGGGGCTGAAGTGGTTAAAGTGGTTCTAAGTGCCGGTTCACACTGGGGCAACACGACTTAGAGCCGGTTCACACCAGGGCGACTCAGGATCCGACTTCAGGTCGCCCCGAGACGCCCCAAGTCGCCCCAAGTTGCCCCCAAGTCGCGCTGTAATGTTAGCCTATGGAGCCGTCTTTATGCACACTACAGAAGTCGCTCCGACTTCAAAAAAGGTTCCTGTACTTCTTGAAAACGACTTCTAGGTGACTTGTATCCATTGAGTTCAATGGAAGTCGCCTGCAAGTCGGATCCCTGTTCCTTTTGACCATCTCCTTCAGGCAAGTTCACAGGAAATACAAAGGAATTTAACCCGGTTAGACTTGATGTTGCCTCAAAGTTGCCTTGATGTTGCCTCGAAGTTGCCTTGAAATTGCCTCGAAGTTGCCTTGCTGTTGCCTCGGAGTTGCCTTGCCATTGCCTCGAAGTTGCCTTGAAGTTGCCTCGAAGTTGCCTGGCAAAGTCGTGCCGACTTTGTGGTCGCTGTAGTGTGAACCGGCACTTCCTGTAAAGTCGCTTCAAAATAGATGGAGATCCGACTTGGAGGCGACTTCCATTGAAATCAATGGGTACAAGTCACCTAGAAGTCGGATTGAAGTAGTACAGGAACCTTTTTTGAAGTCAGAGCGACTTCAGTAGTGTGTATTGGGACAGCTCCATAGATTAACATTACAGCGCGACTTGGGGCGACCTGAAGTCGGATCCTGAGTCGCCCTGGTGTGAACCGGCTCTAAATGTAGAAGTTTTTTAATGCATTCTATGCATGCCAGTTATAGCCAATCAGGAGGGAGTGGGGTTGATTTACTAAAACTGCAAGTGCAAAATCTGGTGCAGCTCTGCACAGAAACCAATCAGCTTCCAGTTTTTATTGTCAAAGTTTAATTGAACAAGCTGAATTTAGAAGCTGATTGGCTACCATGCACAGCTGCACCAGATTCTGAGTGCATCGGTTGCTATAGGGCAGTGATGGTGAACCTTGGCACCCCAGAGGTTTTGGAACTACATTTCCCATGATGCTCACTGACACTGAAGAGTGCATGAGCATCATGGGAAATGTAGTTCCAAAACCTCTGGGGTGCCAAGGTTCGCCATCACTGCTATAGGGGTACTTGGTGGGGAGGAGCCAGGAGTGTTGTCTGGAGACCCGAGTAGGGGCTGCTCAGTGCAAATACAAGTAGCGGTCACACTTTTACTAAGTGTGCGCTATCAGTGAAAATTTAGTTTTTCCTCAGAACTGTAATGGAGTTCTGGGGGTTAATTGTGCAGGAATTACTTTGGCATCAGTCTGGCTGGGCTGTACTAAGGTTCTGCCTGGTCATAGGTGCAGTGAGGCACCCATGACAGGCTGAGAACCAGGCCTGGTTGGAAGTCTTCAGTACCAATCTTCCCGGAGCCAATCAGTGGGCGCGTCTGGCCCTGCTGCATAGTCTGGGAAGGGGTATTTAAGAGGCTGAAGTCACGTGTTCAGGGATCGGCTGTAGCTTTTGGTTCCTGGTCCGGGGTAGCCCCGCGAGGGGTCCCGGGCCTAGGACCGTTTGCCGTCCCGCAAGCATGGTCAATCCGACCAGCCCCAAAGGCCCTCTTGGTCTGGGGCAGGGATCCGTCTGTTCCCGAGCTCGGAACTGGCTAGTCCGAGGCCCAGTAACTGAAGGAGCATTCATAGGCGTCCCGATGTGCTCTCGGTATTGGAGGGACACGGCAACTCATACAAGTGACCAGGGGAGGATTCTTTGGAGGAGGGCCAACAAGCTGGCTGCTCGGTAAGAGCCTGGGAGCTGAGTTGTATGGACACTAGTGAATCCACACTTCCACAGTATCGCCAAGGAGACAGAGAAAGTTCCAGGTACTGTGAGAAAGGTTCCTATTCATCTTCAGTTACAATTTAGTCTGTGGCAGAGACTTTTGCAAAGTTTCTGGATCACACGTTGGCTGCTAGATCTCTGGCTAGAGGTTTATCTGGCAGTGAAGCACCCAGCTGCGAGTGGCTACTCTCTGGGTTGATTAGAGACATTCAGTAGATGTCAGCGGTTCAAAGTGCCTGAGTTTTATCACCCGTGCCCTCTATTCCTATCAGAGACTGTGTTATGTAGGATGTTACCACTGCAAAATAAAAACCTTGAAAAGGACTTTTATGTGTCAGCATCTGAAGTCGTTGGGTACTAACCCTGGGAACCCCTAGACAGTCACCGACAAGCCAGGAGGAGGTAACCCCAAAAAGTCAAGGCCGCCCCTCAAGGGGTTATGGGCGCTACATACACTTCTTACCAGAGCAGGTAAGTATAACGTTTATAATTTTTTAAAAATAAAAATTTGTCTATAGAATCTCTTAAGTTTTGGTATTGTGTTATCAATTCATTCGATTTGAGACTGAAAATTTCATGCTCATTTAGGTGACACAAGCTGGGTATAGGAATGGATCTATTCTGTTCTATTTTCTGCTGATCCTCATAGTCTGCAACAGATAAATCATTTGTATTTTTGGTTTTGTTAAGGCCTATTCATTTAGTAACCTTTATTTTGACCTTTAGTCTTCCTTTCAAAGAACAATTGTATTTTTGCCATTTACGATAACTCAGTTTTAAGGCGGAAATCATTTATTTTTTGATTGCTGACACATCTCCACCTGAATTAAGCAGACAGGTTAAATATAAGTATAATGCTGTGAGGTCAAAGCTTTGCATGTATCCAGATTTGGATATCCGAGAGCACTAAACTGACCCCTTTCCTGTTTTCTTCCTGTGTGCTGTTTGTATGACACTGGAAGGTTGGAGATACTACTAAAACTACAGCTCCACTTTAACACAGGAGGCCACACCTAGGGTTGCCACCTCATCCCTTTAAAACCGAACACATATTAATTACACAGGTTCTGTGGCTGATTACGATGGTAATTAAACTCACTTGGTGCCTTATCTGCATTAAATTAGCCTCAGATTATAGTTTCATAGTTCATAGTTAGTTAGGTTGAATAAAGACATCAGTCCAACCTGAGTGAGTGTCTACAATTGTCCCTATCCCTGTACATTTTATATCCCTATACACTCACATCAGTCCCTACCCTCAAGGAGCTCATAATCCAAGGTCCCCATTCATATACTAGGGCCATTTTTTTGGACAGAAGCCAATTAACCTACCTGCATGTCTTTGGATTGTGGGAGGAAACCGGAGAACCCGGAGGAAACCCACGCAGGCACAGGGAGAACATGCAAACTCCAGGCAGGTAGTGTCGTGGTTGGGATTCGAACCAGTGACCCTTCTTACTGCTAGGTGAGAGTGCTAACCACTACACCACTGTGCCAGATTAGAATGTTTTCACCATGTCAAAACATGGTAGGTGGTTGCCACATCCCTAGGTATATGGAGAAATGGAGTTACCCCCTGGATGGGATTTAAATCGACAACAACACTACTGAGGTTGAATAAAATCAATATTTATTGAGATATGTAAAAACGTGATCACTCACACATGTGATGATCTATAAAAACATAGCGTGATCATTGCAAGACATTACAAAATGCATATAGTACATATATTCCAAAATACTCTTTCTGCTAAATTAGCCTCAGAACCTGTGTAATTCATATGTGTTCAGGTTTAAAGGGATGGCAACCCTAACCACACCACATCAGACAACGCCGGCTTTGGAATTTCAGCATTTTTTTGAATGTTTGGCATTGGGAGTTTGAAAAACCAAAGGAAAAAATCCGTTACCAACTATGCATGCGGCACAGAAATAATTGATACAATAAATAAGGAATTATTTGTACTGCATAGGGTGAGACTGTGTTTGTTTGGTAACACGTGAACTTTTTAAAAAGCAGAAACGCAAACCAAAGCTAATGAGGAGAGACCCTGGGCTGCCTAATCACTAAGAGACGATGATGGGAAAATCTGACCTGACAAGGTGCCAACCATTCATTCACTTAGGACAATGGATATTACTTGGCACGAACATCATACACAGGTCGATGCTAACCCTAATGGGGTGGTGTACTCCTTGACACACTCTGCTGCAATACAAAAATAATAAGCCCAGGTTTGTTTTTTGTTCATTTGCCATGCACTGGCAGCCTGTTATAAATGAACTGGGCTGCTTTAAGGCAATGTGAGACATACCCCTTGCCAACATGAGTTCAGCAATGCATCACAACAGAACGGCTAGGTGTGAAGGGCACCTAAATCTGGCTATGAGCATATGAGGACAGTCTATCATGTATTCAAGCCATTGGTCTCCTAAACATGTGCACCCAGCTCGCCCAGATGTTAATCTGAAGGGAAAGGGCGAGTTACGACCAAACAGCAGACCGATACTGCCGCCACCGTCACTTTCATCAAACTGAGCTTGTAAAAAATTCAAGCTCATCAATAAAGTTTAATTCTACTTTACATTGAATAATTTAATAAAATGTTACCTCTTTAAAGCCGAACTCCACAGATGTAATAAATATACCGTATATACTCGAGTATAAGCCGAGTTTTTCAGCACATTTTTTTTGTGCTGAAAGTGCCCCCCTCGGCTTATACTCGAGTCAAGCGCTTTTCTGCAGCAGAGAATGACATTTTCCGTCCCGACTTTGGGGCCTTGTATCTCGGGGCCACTTGGTGCTAGGAACCCCAATTTGGTATGCAAACCCAGTGGAACTAGCACTACAACATATCTAAATTAGCACCAAGTGGCCCCAAGATACGGGGCCCCAAAGTCGGGACGGAAAATGTCATTCTCTGCTGCAGAAAAGTGCTTGACATTTTCGGACCCAACTTTAGGGCCCTGTATCTTGGGGCCATTTGGTGCTAGGAACCCCAAATTTGGTGTGCAAACCCAGTGGAACTAGCACTACAACATATTAGGGGTTCCTAGCACCAAGTGGCCCCCGAGATACAGGGCCCCAAAGTCGGTCAACTGTGTCCATCTGCAGCAATGTCATTTCGGGACCCTTTGCAGCTCTGCAGCTAGGGGGCATCTAGGAACCCCTAACTACCAAGTTTGAAGTTCGGGGGACCTATGGCTGAAAATGGGCACAATGAGGCATGCAAATGGACACAGCGAGGCTGCAAATGGGCATTGTTGACCCTCTTTTACACTTACAGTAGCTGTGCATTTCTCACCCTAGTCTTATACTCGAGTCAATACGTTTTCCCAGTTTTTTGTGGTAAAATTGGGTGCCTCGGCTTATATTCGGGTCGGCTTATACTTGAGGATATACGGTATGTGATAAGTTTTTACCTGACTGTCCTGAGATCAACACAGCTGTGCCACACAGCAATGAAGATGGCACCACTGTCACAATTAAGGAATATAGTTGTCTTCTCCTCACCCCTAGTCAACTGATTGGTTGGTGAAGAAGCTGTCGAAGGACAGATGAGGTAACTTCTGTTTACTCTGCTGTCTCCTTCAATCAGCATGCATGCAGCACACCTTTTGGCTTCTAGCTCTACGCCTTCCTCTTCCAGTTTGAGTGCTGCTGTGCAAAGTATTAAAGGAGGCTACAAAGAAAATTTAATGCAGGTACATTACACTAGTCACGTTTAAAAAATAATATATTATTGAATGGTGCCAAGTAGGGATGAGCCGAACACCCCCCCGTTCGTTGTGGGGGTCTGCGGGCGGGGGGCTTATCGGAATCTGGAAGCCCCCTTTAACAAGGGGACCCCCAGATCCCGCCCCCCCCCCCTGTGTGAAATGGTAAGGGGGTACAAATGTACCCCTACCATTTCACCAAAAAAGTGGCAAAAATTGTAAAAATGACAGGAGACAGTCTTTGACAATTCCTTTATTAAAATCTTCTTTCTTCTTTCTTCATCTTCGGTTTCTTCATCTTCTCCTTCCTTCATCTTCTTCCATCTTCTTCTTCCATTTTCTTCTTCCTCCGATCCGCTTCTTCTTGCACTGGTCTTCTCGTCCTTCTCGTCCGGCATCTTCTTCCGTCGGCGTCGGTGTCTTCTTGGGCCGCTCCGCGCAATGGGAGGCTCCCGCTGTGTGAGGCTCCGCTCCATCTGACAGGTCTTTTAAAACGGAGGGCACCTGGTGACCCCGCCCCCCTCTGACGTCACGGGGAAAGCCATCATGGAATTCCCCATGACGTCCCTGTGCGTCAGAGGGGGCGGGGTCACCAGGTGCCCTCCATTATAAAAGACCTGTCAGACGGAGCGGAGCCTCACACAGCGGGAGCCTCCCATTGCGCGGAGCGGCCCAAGAAGAGACAGAGACACCGACGCCGACGGAAGAAGATGCCGGACGAGAAGGACGAGAAGACCAGCGCAAGAAGAAGCGGATCGGAGGAAGAAGAAAATGGAAGAAGAAGATGAAAGAAGATGAAGGAAGGAGAAGATGAAGAAACCGAAGGATGAAGAAAGAAGAAAGAAGATTTTAATAAAGGAATTGTCAAAGACCGTCTCCTGTCATTTTTACAATTTTTGCCACTTTTTTGGTGAAATGGTAGGTGTACTTTTGTACCCCCTTACCATTTCACACAGGGGGGGGGGGCTGGGATCTGGGGGTCCCCTTGTTAAAGGGGGCTTCCAGATTCCGATAAGCCCCCCGCCCGCAGACCCCCACAACCACCGGGTACGGTTGTGGGGAAGAGGCCCTTGTCCTCATCAACATGGGGACAAGGTGCTTTAGGGGTCTTAGACCCCCAAAGCATCCTCCTAACGTTGAGGGCATGTGGCCTGGTACGGTTCAGGCGAGAGGGGGGGCCGCTCTCGTCCCCCCCTCTTTTCCTGCGGCCTGCCAGGTTGCGTGCTCGGATAAGGGTCTGGTATGGATTTTGAGGGGGACCCCACGCCATTTTTTTGGCTAGGGTTCCCCTTAAAATCCATACCAGACCTCAAGGGTCTGGTATGGATTTTGAGGGGGACCCTACGCCATTTTTATTTTTTTTTTTGGCTGGGGTTCCCCTTAATATCCATCCCAGACCTGAAGGGCCTGGTTATTGAATTTGGGGGGACCCCTACGCTTTTTTTTTTGTTTTTTATTAATGAATGACAGTTCTCTGTGTTACAGGAGCCATCAATTCATTAGCCGCGAGTGATTTTAAATAGCTTTTTTCCTGCAAAAATGACACTTTTTTGCAGGGAAAGTTCTAAGCACAGGAAACCTGCCCCCTTCACAGGCCACCTATAGACACCCCCCAGATGTGATACTGCAATGCTGTTCTAACAGCATGCACACACATATCCCCAGAAATAGAGCACATATTGTTGTCAGCAGTCAGCAGCACGCTGACACTGACTGAAACATAATATGCGAGGCCGCCGGCGCGGCGGCCTCTTATACCGTGGGGCGTGTACTAAAGCCCCTGAGCTATAATTGGCTACAGGCATCCTGCCTGTAGCCAATTATGGCTCTCCTCACTGCCGGCGCTGTGATTGGCCAAGCATGCGGGGTCACAGTGCATGCTTGGCCAATCATCAGCCAGCATTGCACTGCGCGGGCCGCAATGCATTGCGGGGGCCGCTCGCATCACACGAATTTGATGCGAGCGGCCCCAATAGTTCTGGGCTCGCCGAGCGAGCGAACACCCGGTGCTCGATTCGAACATGGGTTCGAATCGAACACCGGGCTCATCCTTAGTGCCAAGGTGCTTTATGCTTGAAGTAAATGCCCAGGTGCTCACCCACAAAGAATTCCATATAAATTCAGAACTGGTTTAGAGGCACTTGCGGATCTTTCAGAGGAGGAAAATCAAAAACGGCAGTGTTTTTATTGTCAACATTTTGATTAAGCTCAGTCTATCTTTCTCAAGATACTATAACATGGAAGTGAACAGACTAATAAACCCAAAGCCTCACCCACCAACAATAACCCCTAGTGATGACCTCACACAGTGCAAGGGTTAAAACGCACATGCAGGATAGAGGTCAAAGAAAGATCACACAAGTTGCAAATCACAATAGTTCATCAAAAAAGCTAAATTTACCAAATCCTAGCCTAAATGAAGCTATAAAAATAGCTGCTACATAGAAATGACAAATTGCAGAAAAAGTGCGACAAACAAAGCATGTAATAGAGATTCACAAGATGGCCACCAAACACCAGACAGGCATGGATCACCCATAATTAGTACCATGAACAAAATAATAAAATAACAATTGATGTGCTAGAACAATATAGCAACCAGGTAGCCACAAAAATATTATTATATCCAGTGGGGAAAATAATTATTTCATCCCCTGCCGATTTTGCAAGTTTGCCCACTTACAAAGAAATTAACCTTTTCCCGCCCGCCAGCCTTCAAATGACGGCTGGGCGGCGCGGCACTCTTTCTGGGCGGACGTCATATGTCTGCCCTCTGGAACGACCGCTCTCGCGCACCGATCGCGGCCGCGCTGTGTTGCTAGGACGCGGCACGACCCTGATCTGTGTAAAAAGCCACAGTCGTGGCTCTTTAACCATGTGATCGGCTGTGTCCAATCACAGCCGGTCACATGTAAACACGGAGATGCCAGTAATTGGCGCTCCTCGCCTCACACTGACAGAGTGTTAGGAGAGGAGAGACGATCAGCGTCATCTCCTTGCAGAGGATATCTAGGTATGTAATCAGGGCACTGATCATCAGTGCCCTGATTACAACTAAGTGCCAGCAATGCCACTGCCAGCAATCGGTGCCAACCAGTGCCCACAATTGGCACCAATCTGTGCCCACAAGTGCCAGCAAGGATGGTAACCCCCTTGGACTTGGAGATGGGTGAGGGATTGTGATACGCTGTTAGTCAATTTGGGGATCCGATCTGTAAGAAAGTGCGTTTCCTGTAGAAAAGCTACTTGGGTTTTACATTTCCGCAAGTCAGCCAAAATCTGGGAGCTTTTCTCTGGTACATTAAGGCCTCTCACATTGAGGCAGGTGACCTTGAGGAGACCCATGGTGCACCCGGGTCTGTATGTGGTAGCACGGAGGTGTGGGATGGACTCCCCACCAGTCAACCCCATGCGACAGGGAGGAAAAATAAACAAGAAGGGAGGATAAAAAGAGAAGAGAAGGAAGAATAGGGGAGGGGAGAAAGAGGGGTAGGAATAGTTAGTCTACAGTAAGGTTTTACTAAGGACCTTGATAGAGCACAAATGAGCACCCGAGCAACAGTCTGCCCTATCCGGGGGTGGTTGAGATGCTAGGAGAACAGCACAAGACAAATAGCGAAAGTCAATAAAAACAATACATTTGGAGATTCAAGGAGGGGAGCATTGAGAAACATGTTATAACTTTAGTATAGCCACTAAAATAGAAAACACAGCATAAACAGTACTGTGATAGCTCACCAGGTAAAAAGGCAGCGACCAATAAGGCTCCAGGCAATTTACAAACAAGTAGGGAAAAGGAAAAAGAGATGAGTATAGCCGCTGCACAGCGCCCCGGGGCACCATAACAGACGAACGAAAGGCACATATGTGGTTGCCTAATAAAATAACAAAAACATTAACTGGGAAGTCTTCGTTCACATAATGTCTCAGTGAAAGTCTGTTAGATAAGCCCCAAACCCCCACAATTAAATGGTTAGCAATATCAAGTGGAAAGAGGGGCAACTATTAATGTGACTTATGCACAGATTGCGAGGTCTCTGTTAGGGAGAGTTACAAGGAAAGAAGAGACTAATAGCCAAATCCAGCTTGGGTGAGCTGGAAGTTATGGGGAATGGAGCCCGTCCACAGACCACCACCAGGAGTCTCCCCACTGACGGCCCTTACATATAGGCGCACAGGGAGAATAAGGTAACCAGGTCATCAGAGTTTGGACAGGAACTGGAACTGCAGGCACATATAAGGTCTCCCTAGAAGGGTTCCACAGCAGCAGTTTTTGTGGTAGCAGTCCACATGAAGAACTAGTTAGTTAGTTAGGCCTCAGACGTGCTTGGCGTGGATCTGGAGGCCTCATGACTAGAGGCACGAGATCTAGGTTGTCAAATCCATTGCGGTCTTGGCATAGGTGGGCCAAAAGCCTCCTGGCTGAGCAACAAAAAAAAATTCTGTTTGGAAGGGAGCAGCTGTTTTAATAATGCTTAAAGTGAAGCATTAAAGTGCAAACTTTCTTTAAATAACATTGTCACAGATAGATTCGAAGCAAAACTGCCTATCTGCTTTATTCCTATAGGAATGCTGGTACATGTATTTCCATAGCTTTAGCCTAAAAGGTTCTGCTGTTACCTGTTATCCCACAAGAATTGAGTTCAAGAAGGGTTAACCACCCATTGTTGATTCAGTTAGCTACATGCCCAGCCCAGCCAGAATATCTCCCTTTCTTTTTTAACCACTTACCGACCGGCTCATGTACATATACGTTGGCAGTAACGGCAGTAGCTGCTGCCACAACCGAGGTATCAATCTTTAGAGCTGGCAGTTCTGTTTAGTAGCGGCAAATCCACCACAAAGACCACCATTATCGGCGGCGGGAGAGGTGCCACCCCCCCTCCCGCCGTTCTCCCGCGCCCTCCGCCACTTACCAGAGCCGTCGGCAGCGGCGGTCAATGGCTGTATATGGAGACGAATGAGGGGAAGATGACCCCCACCCGTCTCCATACTATAGCAGGGCAGAAGCGACGTCAAAAAGTCACTTCTGCCCATACGTCTTAAAGGCACATTTTTTTTATTGCATTTAAGTCCAAATATGAGATCTGAGGTCTTTTTGACCCCAGATCTCATATTTAAGGACCTGTCATGCTTTTTTTCTATTACAAGGGATTTTTACATTCCTTGTAATAGAAATAAAAGTGACACATTTTTTATTTTTTTTTAAAACAATGAAAAAATTTATAAAATCAAGTAAAATAAATAAGAAATTATTTTTGTTCTTTTTAAAGCGCCTGTTCTTATGAGCTTGCACGCAGAAGCGAACGCACACAGTAGTAGCGCCCTCATTTGAAGACGGTGGTCAAACCACACATGTGAGGTATCGCCACGATCGTTAGAGTGAGAGCAATAATTCTAGCTCTAGAACTCCTCTGTAACTTAAAACATGGAACCTGTAGAATTTTTTAAACGTCCCCTATGGAGATTTTTTTAAGGGTAAAAGTTTAACCCCATTCCACAAGCGGGCGCAATTTTGAAGCGCGACATGTTGGATATCAATTTACTTGCGTAACATTATCTTTCACAATATAAAAAAAATTGGGCTAACTTTACTGTTGTCTTATTTTTTTATTCAAAAAAGTTAATTTTTTCCAAAAAAAGTGCGCTTGTAAGACCTCTGCGCAAATACGGTGTGACAAAAACGATTGCAATGACCGCCATTTTATTCTCTGGGGTGTTAGAAAACAAAAATGTATAATGTTTTGGGGGCAATTCGAAGTAATTGTCGAGCAAACAAACTTGTTTTTAACTTGTAAACACTGAGTCTGAAAAAGAGGCCTGGTCTTTAAGTGGTAGTGCTACACCCCATGCACACTATTAGATTTTTTTCAGATTTACCAAAACCATGTAATATGAGGTCAAACCTTAAGAGTTTCCATTTGTATGCAATCAGGCAGGCCCTTGCACTACATGGTTTTGGCAAATCCGAAGACAGAAATCTGCAGAAAATCTAACAGTGTGTATGGGGTCCTACTAAACCCAGGACCCTGCATTCCCTATATCTGGTCTCACACAGAACATGGAAATGCAATTATTTTAGTAAATATAAACTGCTAAATACCTTTTATCATTAGCAGTCTTGTGACTTCTATCAGTGTGTGGTTAAAGCTTGTAGGAGGAGTTTCCATTCTGCTCTGATTGTCCAGGCTGCAGGATCCCCGACCTCTGTCTGGACAACACTGATTGGCCCTGTGCTGATCACATGCACTCTCCCAAAAAAAAAAATATTTAGCAATACACATCAACCTGAACATGTGCAGCTTGTCCCATAGCCTCTGTTCTATCAGGAGATGGATGGGGGGACTGTGGAAGAAGGGGAAGATCGGAGAAGACGGATTTAAACAGCCTTTTTACACAATGCAGAGGCATTATACTGCATTATACTTCACTGCATATACAGACTGATTTTACTGTTGTGGGTTTAGTAACACTTTAAGCTGGGCTCATTCCCTCAGGCTTTGCCTGAGCCCCAACCAGTGTTAGATCCCCCACTAATTTCCAAGAAGATTCAAAGTGTACCCCAGTACTTCTGTGGGTCCCTGGCTTCCTAAGGAGATTCCTACTGCATCCCCAGTGCTTCCTCCCGAGTCCCTGGCTTCCTATGAGGCTTCCTGTGACCCCTATATTACTACTTTAGTAGCAAGGGAACCCCACTAATAAACCATCAACCATAACTGCATAACCACTAACAAGTAAATAATATTGATTATCTTCTTACAATAGCATCTGAAAGTTGTTGGGATATACCAGGCAGCAAGTAAACATGTTGTCCCTGAATTTGATGTGTTGAAAGCAGAAAAAATAGGCATCACAGCTTGCTGTGTATGGTGCTGTGCAGCCGCAGACTAGTCAGGGTGTCCGTGTTGACCCATGTCCACAGCCAAAGGCACCTACAATGTGCACATGAACATCAGAACAGGACTATAGAGCAATGGAAGAAGGTGGCCTGGTCTGATGAATCTCATTTTCTTTTACGTCATGTAAATGGCCAGGTGTGCGTGCATCACACACCTGGGGGAGTGACCTGGGGAAGAGATGGCACCAGGATGCAGTATGGGAAGAAGGCAAGCAGACGGAAGGGGTGTGATTCCTTGGGGAATGTTCTGCTGGGAAACCTTGGGTCCTGCCATTCATGTGGATGTTGCTTGCCACGTACCACTGACCTAAACATTGCTGCTGACCAAGTACACCCCTTCATGGAAACAGTATTTCCTGATGGCTGTGGCCTCTTTCAGCAGGATATTATGCCCTGCTACACTGCAAAAATGGTTCAAAAATAGTTTGAGGAACACAAGGAGTTTGGTGTGTTGACTTTGCCTCCAAATTCTCCAGAGCTCAATACAATAGAGCATCTCTGCGATGTGCTGGAAAAATAAGTTTAATCCATGGAGGCTCTACCTCACAATTTACAGGACTTGAAGGCTCTGCTACTGACAGCTCATTGTCAGATACCAAAGCATAACTTCAGAGGTCTAGTGGTATTCATGCCACCAGACCTCTAAATTAAAATGTATGGCAAAGCATTTTCATATCTGCTTTTATTTCAACTCTGAAGCAAACATGTGGGTAGAAGCAAAAGACAAAGCTAATATTGGCAAAAAGTAACATAAGCCACACAAGGTCTCAGCAGCTGGAGCCTCCTGCAGTTTTTTTTCCATTTCGTGGACACTGGACACTGTCATGCTGAGGCTGCCCATGCTTATTCATAGCGACTTTAAGAAAATCACTATTTACATATTTAGGTGAGGCGTGTTCATGGCAGCACTGAGGTTAGAGTTAATTTACTTTTGCCCACAGGTTAGTTTTACAACACAGAAAAGCTTGAAGAACTCTGTGACCAATGCCTCAGACTTATTGCCTTTATCATTTGTTTTTTTTTTAACTCTTATGCTATGTACAGACGATCGGACATTCTGACAACAAAACCGTGGATTTTTTTCTGACGGATGTTGGCTCAAACTTGTCTTGCATACACACGGTCACACAAATGTTGTCGGAAATTCCAAACGTCAACAACGCAGTGACGTACAAGACGTATGACGAACCGAGAAAAATGAAGTTCAATAGCCAGTACGGCCCATTAAAGTGTTTGTCGAGGCAAAATAAAAAACAAAACAAATATGCAGCACATATTTGCAATACATGCACCTTTCCCATGTGTTTTATCCCTCTAAAAACCCCACAAGTGAAGGAAATTACCCATTGATCTCCCAGAAATGCACCTAGTTGTTAAAGCGGTAGTAAGGTCTGTTTGTTTACTTGTATCAACAAGTAAGCCCACAATAAGGTTTCCTGTACGTACAGTAATTAGCCCCTAATTGTTCACCGTTTAGTAGATATTCACATTTGTAGCAGCTGGTGACGTCACCCGCACATGTGCACTTCACTCTGAATGGACAGCACATTTGAGTGGAGTGTTCATTCAGAGCGCTCTATTGCGATTGTGGCTCTCGTGCGCATGCGTGGAAAAGACGGCCTGATCCAGTCAGTCAGTCACAATGTTCCAGTATGCAGCGCATATTCACACTATATGACAATAACCTGCAGGGGAACAATTTTTTTTCAAGTGTTAACTACCGCTTTAATGTACTATGTGGGCGGACAACACATAGGATTTTTGTGTTAATGCAGCTGAATCTGGGTCAGTGTTGTTACCGGCCAGGGATGGATGATTCATCCAGGCAGCTTCCTGCTTCTAGAATGTTGGAGAATGTTCTGGAAGACAGTGAGCGGATGCTAGGAGGGCTGTCTTGCATATTTTGGGGCTCTTAGCCAATCCCCATGAAGGCAGCCTGGCAGGGAACTAAGGAGCCCTTAAATAGACATGAGCAATGCCAGCAGAGGGAGTCGGATGGAAGATGGAGAAGCAGCGTTGAGGGGAGTCTGTTGGTGGCCATTGATGGACCCCTGCTGGGAAGGGATTTTACCTCAGGCTGGAGCTCTGGAGGCTGGCCTGAAAGGATCCTACCACAGGAGGCAGTTGGAAGGACCCTAACCAGTGTGGAAGCAGAAAGAGCAAGGAGAGACAGTGAGTAGATCAGCATGGTGCAGGGACAGGATTAGGGGAAAGACTGCCAGCTGTAGCAGGTCTCTTTTGAAGACAGCAGTGTGCCAAGTCTTCATCCAACCTTGCCCTGGGGAGTTTCCATATCTATGTCAGTCAGGGGGACTGGGAAGAGAAAGCAGCCAGGTGGGCTGGTGGCAGCCAGGCTGGCTAGCATTTTTCCAAGCAGTAGAACTGGAATTAGTGTCTTTGGAAAGGCAGAAGGTGGTGCGAGATGCTGTTCACTCCACATGTGCTACTTTGCCAAGGGACTGAGAGTTCCTAGCCTGTAATGGGCTGTTGCTGAGCTAACAAGAGACTGTTAGTTCCTCCAGGAGTGAGCCAGCAGGAGCTGTACAAAAAGGGAACCAAGTTCAGGAGAAAAAAAAGAAAAGGGAATCTGTAAATAAGGGGGGAGTTGTCCCTGGTTCTGTTTATTGAACATTTGCAAGTTGGGCATCCCATAATCCCTTACCCCATCCAAGTTCCAAAATCATCCCTAATAAAACAAAAACAAGCCAAAAGACTGAGTCCTGTATCTGGATGAGAGAAGGAAATGCTGTGTAGCATTGGGGGAACCCTGACATCAGCGACTCATATGGGGGTAGTGCTACATGTGTATGAGCAACTTTAGAGAAGTACATTGTTAGGATGTATACACGTCAAGCCCCAGCGTATTCCTACTGGGTGGTACAAAGGGTAGAAATGAGCAAGAGCTATTCAAGAGACGTTAGAAAAAAAACAGCTGCTGATTTTTTCCAAGTATGAGCGAAATGTGTTGTTTAGGGCCAATGTATCAGAACTGTCAGATCTATAGACAGCTCCATATTCTAGAGAAACACCTACAACTGTGGAGTTGAAGCCACAAGTGCACTGCTGGTATCCATAATAAGATGAACATGTGCACATCAAAGAGCACAAACAAACAGATGATTAAATGTAATTAATTTTAATGGTCACAATCACTTTCTGTCCGTGTAGGCCATTTATTAGAGAGAGTTGCTGCTTCAGCCAGTTCTGTTTCCCTGGGGAGGTTTAGGGTTAAGATGTGTGACTGCACCTGTTAGAAGCTCCCATCCGTCTTATAATGGCACATTACAGCCCAGTCAGTGTCCTGTGGAACTGCTCATACATGGCTATTTATTGCCACCAGCTGCACACTAAATAAATAGGTTGTTTAACACCCAGCAAAATCCCTCCACAGCAGCCAGAGCTTCCGACTGTTAGCACATTTCCCTGTATACACTCCGCTGGCCTCCTAGAACATATGATTTACAGTTTATATGTGTGGCTGTTGGAATGATCCTGCCATGGAACCAAGTCTGTAATGCACAAATCAAATAATGGCTCATGTACAAAACTTAACAAAGTGGATGTAAGACCCATAACAATGCAGTGGATTTAGCTATTTTATTTTTCCTGGGCAGTTTAAAGCAAAAGCTAGCATTGCACTTATTGCCATGGGCAACATGTCAGGTTTACCCCAGTTTCCATAGAATACACCGATGTGGCTTGGTGCTGATTGTGGCAATAAACCAGCTTTCAATTTTCTTCTTTTTTTTAGAATACTCTGGAAATTAACACAACTGGCTTCTTAAGCAGACCTTCACTTTTACATCCCCCTCTTGATCTTGCCTGCCCCTTCTTCTAATTTTCCCTAGGTGAGAATTGAATCAGCTCTGCTATAGCAACCTCCTCAGATAAATCAAGTGGCATTGGCTTACACTCTGTGGCTGGAGAAGGGCAGACCCAGGGACTTGCCATCAGGCGGACAGCTGACTGAACCCAGAAAAGACAGCCAGCTACTGATGATGTCAAGACAGAAGATGGCTGCATGAGACCTGGCCTGTGGTAGCTGACCAGTGCATCACAGTAGGACAGGATTCACTGAGCAGGTCAGTATGTAAAGGCAGGAGGTCAGGATATCCCAGCAAATTAGGTAAGATAGTTAAAAGCAAAATTAAAGAATATGTTACCCCAGAATTTCATATTAAGGCCCCTCTCAGGTTTTGATTGTTGTATGTGTCCCACCTAGGAGAGACACCCTCTCTCATGTCCTGGCCATTGCCACTGGGACTGAAAGTGTTTGAAAAACAAAATTTTGCGTTTTCACCAGAACAGGAAGAGAGGGGAAATCTTCCACCAGGGACACCAGTTTCAATTAAAATTGTCTATGAGGGCATCTCCCTTACTTTGGAGAGATGTCTTCTCTTCACATTGCGCATTGCATTACCTAAAATGCAATGCTATGCAAAAAAATTAAAAATTAAGAATATGCAGCCTGTTACTAATACTTATCAGTACCAATTCTAGGGGCATCAGTCTTTGCTTTGAAGACCTACTTTCACCACTGGAATCTTCAACATCCAATACATCTGGGTTTTTCCGATGCCTGCCCCTCCATCAACCACTATGTTAGTAGTGTGTCTTCCAGGTTTGAATGGGCACACAAGCATCTGACACACCCGGATGTGTTGAATACTAAAGATTCCAGTGAAGTGTGTAGCTCTGCAAGAGAGCAAAGACTAGAGACACCAACAATGGTACTGGTACGTATTATTAATATACCTTTCCAAGCTGCCTTTTTCACATTTGTTCAATTTTAACAACAGTGCCAGCTGAGCGTTCATCCAAAGCCAAAACCTTTCAGTTTTGGATATACTAGGGACGTTTATGTCCCTGCTGGTGGGAGGTACCCTCTCTATTTGTCCTGTTGCTGGTGACTATTGGTAACTGATGGAAAATCCAAAATGTTTCAGTTGTCACTGGAACAGGAGGTGAGTGGGATTTTTCATTCCAGACACCTATTCTGGTGACAGCTGCCTACAAAGGAACTTCTCCCTTTGGAGGGGTTTCCTCACATTTCTTGCTGTGTCTTCAGGGTAGGAAGTTGAATCTTCCTACATGCAGCAAAAATACATTTTAAATAATAAACCTGCTTGTTTACAATGTTATTGTGTACTTGTTGATGTCCTATTTAACTAGCTAAGCAGCCAAATATAGGATCTATCCATGTTAACACTTTATGCTTCTGCTTTTGATGTGATGGTGGGAACAGGAGTGATCTGTGGACTCCTTGGCACTTCCTTGCAATTTAACATTACACACCAGTGACATGGAGGCCAATGTAGAAGAAATTCTCTCACGATTGAGATAAACATGATTAATAGGGACACTCATCTGAGCACTTGCATTAAAAGTGGATTGTATAAAACAAAAGAAAAAAATCCATAGGAGGAATACAGGGTGGGAAAGTGGCAGGGACACAGGTGCTAAATGTTTAACGTTGCTTAGCTGTGATACAGCATCAGATGTCAGACATGCCCTGACCTCATCTTTATGTCAGTGACATGCCGATACTTATTACTATACCAGATGATGGCCTAGCTTTCATCTTCAAGGAACATCCCAGAGATAGCACTGGCAGGATACAGTTTCAGCTGCATTAGAACTCTACCAAAGTTCCCCGATTCACCTGTTAAAGTAGAAACTTGTATCCTAATTAGAAATGAGGTTCGGTGTCGGCACATCTGGACTAAACCATGTGTGTCTAACACTTAAAGTAGGCCTTTCACCAGGTCAAATGTAGTGTTTGTTTTTGCTTCATTTTACTGTGCCTAGTATATTGTGTAGCCAAGTGAACCTTGTCTTTATGATCTTACTGACAGCATGGGGTCGAATATGGAAAAGATATTTAGATATTACAGTACATGTTGGGCGAACCCATCCAGCATGGTTACTGCATAACCTTGCCTTGCCCTAGCATTATATTATAGCAAATAAAATATTAGTAATACATTATTACAATCTAAAATCTCTGAAAGTAGATACACAATATCTTAAAAAAAAAACGTAGTTTGCCATGTCCTTTATGAAATACCAAGGCATTTTCTTATGGCTAAAAATAAATGTCTGAATGTGTTAAGTGACTTAATAATGTAGCCACTAAATTGATTTACTGGGTGTTTAGAGTGGTATTTATAAAGGAGAAGTACAAACTCCTCTGGCCTGCAGATTCCCAGGGGTATATGGTTATCCTATCCTATCCTGACTATGTTATATATGCCACTGGAATTTCTAAGAAAAACAGTCAACTTGTGAAATGTACGGTAGATTATAGCAACCAAGAGATTCTTGACTTTGGTTTTTAAAGCGGAGCTCTAGGCTCCTTCAGAAAAAAATAAAAGTCAGCAGCTACAAATACTGTAGCTGCTGATTTTAATTGTTAGGACACATACCTGTTCACAAATCCAGCGGTGTCTTCACCCAAGCTGATTTTTTAATTGCCTCTCAGATGCAGCCGTTGCCACTTGCGGCTTCACAGGCTGTTCCCTACTGCGCATGCGTGAAACATGCTGCACTTTGTGTATGGCCCAGCAGTGGGGGAAGGAGGAGGGGGGCTGAGCTTCCGGATGAGTTTGCCGCAGCAAAATCAGCTGGAAGTGGGAGGGGTACCTGTCAAAAACGGGTACCCCCTCCCCCTGAAAGGTGCCAAATGTGGCAGTGGATGGGGGGGGGGGGGTGGGAATAAGTGGAGCTTCTCCTTATAATTGGAGCTCTGCTTTAAAGCGTTTGTTAACCCCCAAAACAATACAGATCCTGTTCCCTTAAAGCATTATATGTAGCACATTGCTTGTGCTGTTGCATTTGGACCCCCGTATCACCTGAAATACCTGGCTGATCCTGCCTGGCTATGCCCTCCCCTCTGCAAACAGACCACTATAATCATGGCTGCTGAGCCCCTGACATCGTGGTCTACTTGTGTGATTCTATCAGCCGCAGCCTGCTCTTCTGTGTCTGTCTCCTGTGTCCTTCTCCCCCTCCTCCTCCCTCCCCTCTCTGCTCGTACAATGTGCCTGCCCCCCCCCCCCCCTGCTTCTGCTGCTATACACGCTCTCATTAATATTACATCATTTCATCCATCCTCACAGGAAAACTTATCAAAAGTTTTCCTGTGCCTGTGTTCTGTAAAAATACTGCACGATTCTACCTGTATGAGCTTCGCACCCGCCCCTCAACTGATTGTAGGCGGCTCGGCGCTCTGTGTCTCCTCTCTCCATCTCCTCCCCAGTTGACATCAGCGGGAGGGTTTGGCCCCACCCACTGAAGCTATGAGCGGGAGACAGAACAGGGGAGAGGAATCAGCTGAGCTCCCGGAGCGGAGCGCATACAGGTAGAATCGTGCAGTTTTTTTACAGACCGCAGGCACAGGGAAACTTCTGATAATGGTGCAGAGAGGATGGGGCGATGTAATAGAAGTGGGTTAACAACTACTTTAAGTTTTGCTTGACATGGTCCCAACCATGGGAATCCATCTCCCCATCCCTGAGGACCCTCCATTGGCTAACCGTAAAGTATCTGATTACATTTAAGACCCTCTGCCTGACCCACAAATGCACACAAGGAGACGCTCCTCAATACTAATGCGAAAAAATACAACACTACACCCCCAATCGCAACCTCCGATCTAACAACCAAAACCTCCTCCTCGTCCCCAAGTCCCGGTACAAATCAAGGGGAGAACGAAGATTTGCAGTCCAAGGGCCGCGGCTATGGAACGCTCTACCTACGAACAGACCATCGGGCCTTCAGGAAAAAACTCCAGACCCACCTCTTCTAATGCCCCATACACACGGTCGGAAATTCCGACCACAAGATCCGTCGGATTTTTTCCGACGGATTTTGTCCGACACTGGTGTTGCATACACACGGTCGGACAAAGTTGTCGGAAAATCCGATCATCCGGAACGTGGTGACGTTCGTTGCGTACGACAGGACTACGTAGAGGCTAGTAGCCAATAGCTTTGGTCTTGTAATGTGATCTGAGCATGCGTGGCACTTTGTCCGTCGGAATTCGCTACACACGATCGGAAAAAGTCCGATAGGACTTTGTTGTCGTAAAATTTGAGAGCAGGAGATAAAACTTTGTCCGTCGGAAAATCCGACGGAAAAAGTCCGATGGAGCCTACACACGGTCGGAATTTCCGACAACATTGTCCGATAGGACATTTTCCGTCGGAAAAGCCGACCGTGTGTATGGGGCATAAGAAGGAATCAACGCAGGTCGGATCAAGCTACATTATAGTCTGCACCTAGGTCTCATGTTTGCAGCCCACAAGAGACTAAGAGCCCATGTTTTATTGAGCTTGCCACCATGATGATAATTAAGAGCACAGGAATGACAAGACTTTTTTTTCAGGAATGCTACAACCACAAGAGCAGTAGCAAGGACCTTTCACCATTCATACAATATCAACTCTCTTCCTACTACAAATAGAACACACAAGCCAATGCCAATATCTTGCACTGTTGAAAGCTTTATTCGCTCACACTGGTGGGGTGGTGCTTATCAAAGAATAAGTTTCATGATTTGGATGTTACAGTCCCAGATAAATCTACTAAATAATATTAATTGTGAGCACTATGATCGATATCCATGTCTAATATTTTTTTATTTGGAGAGACACCTGACACGGCCAGTGAATTTGTTGGCACTGCTTGGTTGACTCACACAAAGTAGAAAAGATTCTAGGAAACTATCTTTCTTTATTGACCTTAAGTGTATCTATGGTCAACATGAAAATTCATATATTGTTCTACATTGTATTTCATTTATTTCTAGCCTACTCCTAATAATCAAAATGATCTTGAAGTATGTAAACTTACTTTGTGAAGGTCCCCAGTGCCCACACATTCACTTCTTTAAATCCTTTGACATGTACTGCTGTGTCACATAATTCACAGTGCCTGCCTTCTGAACTACAGAGATGCTGAGAGGACGAGTTTCAGGAGGCGGAGTCAGTACAGGAATCAATGTTTGCAGGCAGAAAGGTACCATGGGATATGTAGTCCTTAGAAATTTAAAGTAAACAGCAGCAGAGAAGCTGCAAAGCATGCAGGGAATCCAGGAAGTTGTGGAAAGATATGGCCAACAGACAGGCAGAACTCACAACATGAAAGGGGATTTTTCAAGTAGGCTTAAATTGGATTGTCAAATATAACTATTATTTGTATTGCACATAAAATGCTGATGTTATAAAATGAAAGTGTATGCTGTTACTGTAGAACTCCTTTAAAGCATGTGATCTCCATGCCCTGAAGTTTTGGGCAGTTGAATGGGGCAACAGAGGAGTGAAGATGTGTTGCTAGGAACGGGGTTAAATGAACCCAGGCTTGCTTTAATTAGCTCTTCCATTGGACTGTTATTTATGGTGACTTTCTCAATTACTGTCAAGACATATCCCTAGCAGGTCATACTTCCAGGGATTTCATTCAGAAGCAGCATTGGTAATTACCAATACAACTGATGATTCTTGAGGCTTGGGGTTAAACAATAATGCACACAATGCTAATTAGCAGCCAGTATTTTGTACGCCTTTTTTTTTTTTTTAAGATGTTATTGCCATGAGTCCTGACAATATTTATTCTTCAATACTTTTTAAAATAGATAATGTTGAGTTAAGCAGAAAGGTGGTCGCCATTCTGCAATCATCCAATCATTTTACTAGGAACCACTGATATCACTGCAATGTCAGGTCTAACGTGAGCAGGTACAGTAAATGTCTCTCTTCACACTATACATTGTACTTAGGCTACAAATGTTCTCTAAATCACAATGACAGTTGCACTTTAAGGGATTACAAAATAAAGCAACTTATCTAAATAAATATTCAATTCTGACATTCACAAATAGCTTAAATTGGGATATAATAGCCAGATTGTTATATCTCTCTGCAGTTTGGATTCCTGCCTGAATTTTATCCAAATTATGTATAATCTGTGAAAGGGAGCCGTGTGTTGTGTGTTCTCTGATGTTTGTCAGTGTCTTTCACATTCCGAATGAGCGATCTAAAACTGAAAGAGCAACAGCATGCTGGCTCAAGGGTTCATATTCATAAATGAACTGGAAGTGCAAGCAAATGCAATCCATATTTTTTTAAATGTGCAACAGAAAACATGCTGACAGATTATTCAACATTCTATTAAATACATATATTATACTTTAAGCCCCAGTTCACACTATTGCGCTGTGTGAACCAGCGCAATTCCAGTGCATCTCCCTCGCAGGCATTTCATTCTGCCCTCTGTGAACCACTGCGGGTGTCAATACAAAGTTAATGACACCCCCAGATCGGTTCGCAGATCACAATGGAAACTGTGACTTCAGACAGGAATCGGATCGCATATGTTTGAACACCCATGCAATCCAAATCCACTGCAGGAAGAAAAAAAAAGGGTTTCTGTAGCATTTTCGTAAATCCTTCCAGAGCTTAAAATGTTTGTAAAGGCTGAAGGCCTCTATGCATGGAGGTAAAAAACCTCAGGTGATGGTTGCCTTGGCCAATTGTTAGATCAATTGATTTCCTCCTAATTCTGGAATTTCTGAACTTCTCTCTTCTGTCACTGGGTGGGCGGGTATCTGGTGACATTGGATAAGACAAGGGCATAGCAAGGACAGATTATGAATGAATGGGGTGTCTCCGCCAATGGGCAGGGATTTCCTTGGGTCCCTTGGCCTGCTTGGAGAGCCTATTTATTTGGGTGGAGTCAGGTGATCTGGGTTGTGCACCACCTGGATGGCTGTCTGGGTGGATGTGTGACGTATTGCCCTGAGCTGCTAGGCCAGAAACCTAAGGCCTATCCCTGGGACATCTGGCTGCTAGGCTGTCTGAGGACCTATCCAGAAGCAGGAGAGCAGGGTAGGGTTGGGACTGAGGGCTTGTAGTCCGAACAGAAGTAACGGTTCCGCCGACCAGGGAACCAGTTGTGCCAGGGACCTAGCGTGTCCGCAGGGGTGAAGCTTGGAGAGTATCTGTGGGTGCCATGCCAGGGACCCAGCAGGGAAGCAGGGGTGACGCGTGAGTAAGATACTGAGTGCTACCAGTGAAAGAGCTCAGGGGATCCAGCTAGCGGATCTGAAGTTCAGTGAGAGAGACTGGGAGCTCAAGAGTGAAGACCCACAATGAGTGATGGTGGGGTAAACTAAGAACTGTTCGTGTTGCAAATAGTTGACTTCAATTGCTGTTAGTAACCTCTACAAGATTGTTGCCGTAGGAGACAGCGGTCCTACCTGTACAGTAGTGTTAATTGGCTGGAGGCCTTCACCTGTATAGCTGTCTACCTATAGAAGTCTCGGAGTCTGACAATTATCTTTGCATCTACCGAAGGGTGTCCTGGTCCTAACCCTCTCTCCCACAGTTCTGTTTAAGAGACAATCAATCTCTTTGCATTCAGAAAGTGTCCGGCGCCCACCTGTTCAATTTGCATTACATCCACCATGCCTTGTAATCCACTCTACACTGAAGGATGACAGCTGTCCCTAACTCTGGAGGTCACCATTGGGCTTCAGGGGCCCCGGGAAGTGAAAATGTCCAAATTGGGCCCAATTAGCCCTTTTCTCTCCCTGGTGTCATGTGACTCATTAGTGTTACATGGTCTCAGGTGTGAATGGGCAGCAGGTGTGTAAAATTTGGTGTTGTCGCTCTCACTCTCTCATACTGGTCACTGGAAGTTCAACGTGGCACCTCATGGCAAAGAACTCTGAGGATCTGAAAAAAAGAATTGTTGCTCTACATAAAGATGGCCTAGGCTATAAAAAGTTTGCCAAGAACCTAAAACTGAGCTGCAGCATGGTGGCCAAGATCATACAGCGGTTTAACAAGACAGGTTCCACTCAGAACAGGCCTCGCCACGGTCGGCAAAAGAAGTTGAGTGCACGTACTCAGCGTCATATCCAGAGGTTGTCTTTGGAAAATAGACGTCAGAGTGCTGCCAGCATTGCTGCAGAGGTTGAAAGGGTGGGGGGCCAGCCTGTCAGTGCTCGGACCATATTCCACACACTGCATCAAATTGGTCTGCATGGCTGTTGTCCCAGAAGGAAGCCTCTTCTAAAGATGATGCACAAGAAACAAAACAGTTTGCTGAAGACAAGCGGACTAAGGACATGGATTACTGGAACCATGTCATGTGGTCTGATGAGACCAAGATAAATGTATTTGGTTCAGATGGTGTCAAGCGTGTGTGGGGGAAACCAGGTGAGGAGTACAAAGACAAATGTGTCTTGCCGGTTCTGGAGAGCTACAGTTCATTGAGGGATCCATGAATGCCAACATGTACTGTGACGTACTGAAGCAGAGCGTGATCCCCTCCCTTCAGAGACTAGGCCGCAGGGCAGAATTCCAACATGATAATGACCCCATACACACCTCCAAGACAACCACTGCCTTGCTAAAGAAGCTGAGCGTAAGGCGGATGGACTAGCCAAGCATGTCTCCAGACCTAAACCCTATTAAGCATCTATGGGGCATCCTCAAAAGGAAGGTGAAGGAGCGCAAGGTCTCTAACATCCACCAGCTCCGTGACGTCATCATGGAGGAGTGGAAGAGGACTCCAGTGGCAACCTGTGAAGCTCTGGTGAACTCCATGCCCAAGAGGGTTAAGGCAGTGCTGGAAAATAATGGTGGCCACACAAAATATTTACACTTTGGGCCCAATTTGGACATTTTCACTTAGAGGTGTGTTCACTTTACTTGCCAGAGGTTTAGACATTAATGCTGTGTGTTGAGTTATTTTGAGGGCACAGCAAGTTTACACTGTTATACAAGCTGTACACTCACTACTTTACATTGTAGCAAAGTGTCATTTCTTCAGTGTTGTCACATGAAAAGATATAATAAAATATTTACAAAAATGTGAGGGGTGTACTCACTTTTGTGAGATACTGTATATAATCTGTATTACTCAGCTTTATGCATTGTTCCATAGACAAAAATGCACCCGTGTTCAGATCAATAAGAAACCTGATGTGTTTTACTCCTATGTGCAAGAGGCCTAAGAAAGTTAGGTAGCATATATAGATTAAAAAGATAACATCACGTTTGCTAAAATTTCCTAAATATTATAATATATTATATATTATATTATAATTTCCTAATATATAATGTGGTAATAAATGGGCCTTTTAAATTCTCAGTCTCTATTCAAATTTACAATCAATCAACATATTTAATTATCACTATTCAGTACACCGACGTTTTTCATAGTTATTGTAATCTCTCACTGAGGTGAAGAATGAACTTTCCTCCTAAACACAGCCTGCAGACACTGGTAAGCAGCTTCTTTTTTTTATTTACCGCTCATGTATTGCTTCGTGTTTGTCTGGAGTTCTCTTTTAAATAATCGAGCATCTGAAATAAAGAATGAGCATCACTTTTTCCTATATATGACAAAACATTTACAGCTATTTGTATAATAATGTATACTCCTGTGGTTTTCTATAATGTTAATAAACAAGCCTGAGTATGAGGCTGCTGTGTGATTGTGCAGAAGGGGGAGCTGTGTGGCTGGGATCTGATTTGTGACCTGCAGTCACTTGCAATCTGTGATATTTTTATTTATAACCAATGTGTTTTTTGTTTTGTTTTTTAATATGCAGACACAGTGTTGGAAGCAGCCAGACAGATGGAAAGAATTGGAGGAGGAGATTTATTTCAAAATGTCTGTCTGACCTCCCAGAGCAGCGACTGCTCCTTTAAGTGCTGGGATTCTAGTCAACAGTACGTTCCTCATTTAGTCGCTGATGTTTTGCCAGCCGCTGCCATGAAGCACGCAGTTTATAGACAGTAAAATGGAATCAAGCAGCAGAATGTTAGCGCAAGCAAATAAAGATGTATTTACAGCTCCTTGGCAAAGGGATCTCTACCTTGATATCGCATGTTTTAATCAGCTGTATATTTATTTTACATAATTACATTCCCCATATAAAAAAATTATCTAGGAAAGTTGAAGAAGAGAAGTTTTCATGCAGTGGGGAAGGCTTATGCCGCGTACACACGAGCGGAATGTCCGACAGAAAAAGTCAGACGGAAGCTTTTCGTCATATATTCCCATCGTGTGTGGGCCTCATCGGACTTTTTTTTTCGGAAATTCCGACGGACCTAGAAATGGAACATATTCTAAATATTTCCGACTGAACCAATTCCTATCGGGAAAACCGCTTGTCTATATGCTGTTTCGACGGACCAAAAACGCTTGCTCTGAAGCAAGTACGAGACGGAAGCTATTGGCTACTGGCTATTTAACTTCCGTTTTCTAGTCCCGTCGTACTTGTTGTACGTCACTGCGTTCTTGACGGTCGGATTTTGGTGTGATCGTGTGCACGCAAGACAGTTTCAGCAGAATTCTGTCTGAGAAAACTTGGTCGTGTGTACAGGGCATAAAGCTAACCATAGACTGTCAGATTTTCATGCAAATATTGTCACGAAGATCATTCGATAAAACCATTGATGACTATATCAATTTCAGATGAAAATTCTGAACATTTTTATTTAATTGCCATGCGAATGTTGCAACGTTTAGCATTTCATTTTATTAAAGAAGGCCATAAATGGGATTTTGATTGCTAACCAAATTCATAGTTCGAATTGAATTTGATTAGATAACTGATAAAAATCAATCATCGATTCGACTACATTAACCTTTAGGAAGCTTTTTTTATTTTTATTTCAGGTACTAGCGCCGTCAATTTACGCAGCACTTTACATATACATTGTACATTCACATCAGTCCCTGCCCTCAAGGAGCTTACAATCTAAGGTCCCTAACTCACATTCATACATACTAGGGACAATTTAGACAGGATCCAATTAACCTATCAGCATATCTTTGGAGTGTGGGAGAAAACTGGAGTACCCGGAGGAAACCCACGCAGGCACAGGGAGAACATGCTAACCAGGCTGGTAGTGTCGTGGTTGGGATTCGAACCAGCAACCCTTCTTACTGCTAACCACTAAACCGCTGCGCCGTCCCACATGAACGATTGTTTCAAAAGTGACCATTTTCAAATAAAACGTCACAAGTGTATGCCTAGCTTAGGACCCTCTGTCAAGTTTTTAATGTTGTCTGTGTCCCCCCCCCATTAGGGAGATTCACCCCTCTATTTGTACTGGTGACCAGTGATGTAAGTAACTGAGTTAAAATAAACTGAGTTACCTAACGCAGTTACTTTAGAGGGTAACTAGTAATCTAACTGATTACTTTTCCCCTCATGGTAACTCAGTTCCCATTACTTTGGCTCAGTTACCCCAATTACATCTACCGCCACTAGATGGCAGTAGTGTAATTCCGGTGTCCTGCCGAAAAAGTTCCCCCGCCGGATAAGGACCCCCTGTACTGCGCAGGCGCAGGGCTTGCGCAGTACGAAGGACTACGGAGCTTCCGAAAATTGCTGAACCTAAACAGCTCTGAGTGAACTCTACACCACGCAGGTGCAGTTAACATGTAATTGTACGAGGCGATGCCGCACGCTCCCGATGCTCGTGCTACTCTGCAAGGGGCGTCTATCGTGTAAGTAAGGGGCGGGTCTAGTATTACTGTAACCAAGGGGCGCATTTATTATTGTTATATATCGAGCTCTGCCCATTAATTTAACATCCGCCCTCTTCTGTAGCCATCCGCCCCTTACACGGTATAATAATAATAGACCCGCCCCTTACACGATATAATAATTATAGACCCGCCCCTTGCTTACACGCTATAAACAGATCTGCCCCTTGGTTAGAGTAATAATAGAGCAGCCCCTTGGTTACACGATATATAACAATAATAATAAATGCGCCCCTTGGTTACAGTAATAATAGACCCGCCCCTTAGTTACACGTATAGAATATTTAAAAAAAAAAAGTCAGTTACTTTGCTGTGTAACTAATTACTTTTCCAATGTAGTAACTGAGTTACTAACGCAATTACTTTTTGGGAGAAGTAATTTGTAACTTAACTAATTACTTTTTTAAAGTAAGATGACCAACACTGCTGGTGACCACTGTCAGGAGAAAGAAAGTGAGGAAAAATCCAACATTTTACAGTTATTGACAGAAAAATAGGTGAGGGAAAAACTTTGAATGGGGGGGCATTCTGGGAATTCCTCTCACTTTCGGAAATTTCCTCTAACTTCCTGTTGTGTCAGGGAATAATTAGAAATGTCCTTAATGGTACACAGATGCCTAAAAATAATCTGTCAGGAGTTTTAAACCTTCCCTACTCTATCCAAAACTAAAAAATAAAGTTTGCCTATACGTTAGCCACTCGCCCTCCAGCATATGTATATTTACATTCTGGACAGCAAGTGGTTATACATAGCTCCCAACATTTTGAGATGGGAACGAGGGACACCTATTAGTAAAAGTATGTAGGTATAGGACACACACCCTGCCACGCCCCTTTAACCCCTTGCCTACCAGGCACAAACACCCCCTTCCTGACCAAGCCATTTTTCAGCTTTCATCGCTGTCGCATTTTGAATGACAATTGCGCGGTCATGCACCGCTGTGCCCAAATAACATTTTTATCATTTTTTCCCCACAAATAGAGCTTTATTTTGGTGGTATTTGATCACCTCTGTGGTTTTTATTTCTTGCGCTATAAACAAATTAAGAGGGACAAGTTTGAAAAAACGCAATATTTTTTAATTTTTTATTATAATAAATATCCAATTTTTTTTAAACAAATTTTTTCCTCAGTTTAGACCGATACATATTCTTCTACATATTTTTGGTAAAAAAAAATCGCAATAAGCGTCTGTTGATTGGTTTGCGCAAAAGTTATAGCATTTACAAAATAGGGGATAGATTTATAGCATTTTTATTATTATTTTTTTTTTACTAGTAATGGCGGCGATCTGCGATTTTTATCGTGACTGCGACATTGCGGTGGACATATCGGACACTTTTGACACATTTTTGGGACCATTCACATTTATACAGCGATCCGTGCTATAAAAATGCATTGATTACTGTATAAATGTGACTGGCAGGGAAGGGGTTAACACTAGGGGGCGCTGCAGGGGTTAATATGTACCCTATCTTAGTGATTCTAACTGTGGGGGGAGGGGACTGACTGGGGAGGAGACCGATCGGTGTCCCTATGTACAAGGGACACACCATCGGTCTCCTCTCCTCTGACAGGACGTGGATCTGTGTGTTTACTTTTTATCTTTCACAAACACCTGCACAATCCTTTCAGCCAATCCCACGTCAGCATCTGGGGGATGAACTGCGATGTAAAGAGGAGCTATACAACAAAGGGGAGGCTAAGAACACTGATGTAAGGAGGGGCTGTGATGTAAAGGAGAGAAACTGTGATATGAAGGGAGCAGCTATGATATAAAGGGGGGCTGTGATGTAAAGGGGGGGACTGTGATACGAAGGGAGCAGCTGATATAAAGGGGGGCTATGATGTAAAGGGGGGACTGTGATATAAAGGGAGCAGCTATGATATAAAGGGGGGCTGTGATGTAAAGGGGGGACTGTGATATGAAGGGAGCAGCTATGATATAAAGGGGGGCTGTGATGTAAAGGGGGAACTGTGATACGAAGGGAGCAGCTGATATAAAGGGGGGGCTAAGATGTAAAGGGGGGACTGTGATATGAAGGGGACAGCTATGATATAAAGGGGGGCTGTGATGTAAAGGGGGAACTGTGATATGAAGGGGACAGCTATGATATAAAGGGGGGCTGTAATGTAAAGGGGGGAACTGTGATACGAAGGGAGCAGCTGATATAAAGGGGGGCTATGATGTAAAGGGGGGACTGTGATATGAAGGGGACAGCTATGATATAAAGGGGGAACTGTGATACGAAGGGAGCAGCTATGATATAAAGGTGGGAACTGTGAAGGGGTGACTAAGGACTGATGTAAAGGGGGGAACTGTGATACAAAGGGAGCAGATGATATAAAGGGGGGCTATGATGTGATGAGTCATTCCACAAATGTGAGATTCAAACCTCTTCCGGAAGAAGATTTTACTGTGAATTTTAAATTAAAATAACATTTCATTCCACTGCACTAGTTTGTTGAGGGAAAAAACATCCAGTTCAGTTATATATTTATATTTATATATATATATATTGCACAAGTTTCACTGTAGATACCGAGAGGATCAGAGAGAGAGAGCTTGTGGAGAAAACACAAACACCTGCACAATCCTTTCAGCCAATCCCACGTCAGCATCTGGGAGGAGGGAACACCTGAGAAGACAGCTGTGACGTGAGGTGACTGACACACAGGAAATACAGCGGTGTTGTGATGTAAATAACGCATTTTCAATGTCTCTAATTAGCAATGTTTAGGATGAATTCTATGTGGTATTGCACCAGCTGCACCAAATCATGCAGAAAGTGCTGTACAACCGTTTTTATTTATGTGCGTGTGCCAAATTAATCAAGATGGTCTAAAATATATGCCGTTACCACGGTGGTGTAAATATTCTATGAAGGTTCTAGTTGTGAAGTGGCATGTGTGGGCAGTAGGCTGAATAGTAGAAACTGTCATAATCTTCAGCTAGGAGTTTCTAATGTATATTTGAATCTGTTTCTCCATTTTACAACTGCATGTAATTAATATTAATATTATTATTATTGTTGTAATTCTTCAGGATTTATATAGCTAGCAAGGGAGAGCTTATAATCTAAAGGTATGTGATATAATGTAACTGTATATGATATATAAATATGTGTGTGTGTGTGTATATATATAATGTATATGTGTGTATATATATAAATATATATGTATATGTGTGTATATATATATATATATATAATGTATATGTGTGTGTGTATGTATATATATATATATATATCTATCTATCTATGCTCTCTCGCGCTCTCTCTCACACTCTCTCACACACACACATATTCTATTATGTCAAAGTTTTGGGGTGCCTGCCTTTACACGCACGTGAACTTTAATGGCATCCCTGTCTCAGTCTGTAGGGTTGAATATTGAGTTGTCCCACCCATTTAGTTATAACAGCTTCAACTCTTCTAAGAAGGCTGTCCATAAGGTATAGAAATGTGTCTATGGGAATGTTTGACTCTTTTTCCAGAAGCACATTTGTGAGGTCAGGCACTGATGTTGGACGAAAAGGCCTGACTCACAGTATCCGCTCTAATTCATCCCAAAGGTGGTCTATCGGGTTGACTTCAGGACTCTGTGTAGGCCAGTCAAGTTCGCTCATCCATGTCTTTATGGACCTTGCTTTGTGCACTGGTGTGCCGTCATGTTGGAACAGGAAGGGGCCATTCCCAAACTGTTCCCACAAAGTTGGGAGCATGAAATTGTCCAAAATGTCTTGAACCCTACAGACTAAAACTAGGATGCCATTAAAGTTCATGTGCGTGTAAAGGCAGGCGCCCCAATACTTTTGACTATATATTGTATATATTTGATTGTAGCTAGTTGTAAACTACTATTATTAATATTTCTACCTCATGTGCCACATTATCGAAGTGTAGTGCACCACTTTTATTAATTTGCCTCAAAATGTTGCACATCGATCTGCCTGCTGTGAGGTGACGTCACAGAGCTGGACCAGGCTTTGCAAGGATCTCGACATTAAAGTTTGGATCCACCCAGATGCCTCACTAAAAGCTGTCTCAGAGAAGACAAAAAGCAGCTCCCTCTAAGTGTAGCGGTAAACTATTTTAATTATAGGAACGTAAGAGTAACACTCACAAGAGAGCGATTAAAACCAGCATGTATATGATGTGATCTATCACTCTGTCCCAGAAGAAGTGCTTGGTGTCTCTAGCTGCAGAAGCTGCCTCGGATCCGGCCACACTGGTGGCTCCCAGTGCTTTCAGGGGACTCGGCGACGCTCGGCAGTGCTCGGGGACACTCGGAAGCACAGGTGACATCACTACCGGGTACAGGGTCAGCAGGCGTGGTGCGCATTCGGAGCATGCATGCTCCTTCCTCAGGCTCTGCTATGGGCCATCTTTGAATAGGTAATTATATGCTGGCACTAACTGACTTCTGGGTATGGAAACCATGGGAACTCATAACAAGACAATGCTATCCACTAGGCAGGTGGACATTACAAATAGTGTAGCTGTCTCAGCCTCTTAGTGCACTGCTGAAAGCCTGAGCCAGCTGTTCCCACCTTTCCACAGCCCAGCAGGTCACCAGGACCAGAAATCTCAGCACAGTCCTGCAGATGGGTGGAACAGTTGGGTGGTATGTATTTGTCCTGGTGACCCTTGTCACTGAGGCAAAAAGTGAGGGCACATTTTTGCAATGGAACATGTATGAAATGCAAAATCACTTTGAGACTTGGATTTAGTAATGTGGAAATGAAGCAGACTTTAAGCCACTGGACCACTTTGCAAGTCATTTCTCCCTTTATTAATGTGACTTGCCACTATTCTATAAATCGCCTGGTTTCCAAACCTTCCTCATCAATATGCACTTCAACTGTGAACTCAAGGCCTGCTAACAAAAAAGTGCATTTAGTCAAATCCAAAAGGGGGCTTCCACTGCTATAGCAGCACCATATAGCCAGATCACTGGGATTTATCTACAGGACCTCATCGCTGAAGGAAAAGATGCTTTTTGTAATTCTGCTCAGCAATTATCAAACTTGGATTTACGCAAATTTTCCTTTTGTATGTAAATTACATTTTTGAAGCTACAAAAATTGTATCAGAATCATTTTCATTTTTTACTATTGTCCTTGGTTTGGAGATTATGAGAATGCCCACTAAATTTTCAATTTATATCTCGGTTTCCCACAAGCTGGCACCTTACCTTGGCAGTTATGAGAACTGCCTATAGAACAATGAAGTAAAGAGACTTCCTGGAAATTGTGGTCCAGATCCCAGTGGCAACTCCTAGTGACCTTAAATAGGTCACTTTGTTCTCCTGCATTCTTGGCACAAAAACACCTTCTGTTGTACAGGTATACAGCTCATTACTTGTTATATATTTTTTTCAAACCCCCTTGTCTGACCACATCCAGATTTAAAATGCATCAAAAGCTATTTTTTTTTCAAAAGAGGAGGGAAGGGTTAGAACCTTGGTCAAGAATTTATTATTAATATTATTATTATTATTATTATTATCATCTAATCTCTCTTTTTTCCCTGGTGACCATTGTCTGCGAGAGTAAAATGGAGGGGAAATCAGAACTTTTGAGTTGTTGAGTCAGGAACAAAAGGAAAAGCTTTCAAACGGGACATTTTTTTCTGGTGATAATAGAAAAGTGTAAATATACTATATAATATATACTATATACTATATTCACAATAGCTGTCTGCAGGGGTGGAACTATTTTTGTAAAAAAGGCCAATGGAATCCTTGGGCACCATAAGGGGGATAATGATGTGGTATGCTATGTGCACGGCAGTGAATTGTGGGAGCAGCAAGATTGTGATAACAGTGGGTGAGACTTAAAGGGTTATGGTTAAATAAAATCTGAGCCTACTCTGCTCTGGGTCAAAAGTAAGTAATGTACAGAGTGTAGGTAAGGAGAGAGTAACGGGGCATAGAGAAAGATATGCATAGGAGAAAATAATGCATAGAGCTCAGGGGTCATTATTATATAATGCATAGGGTGTAGGGGTCAGGAGTATAGTTAGGCAAAGGGGAATTCCCCTACTTTGGACAGATATCCCCTAACTTCTTGATCTGTCTTTAGACAGGAAGTGAAAGAAAATATCCCTTATGGGACACGGAGAACTAAAACCTGTCAGGGGATTAGCCAATTCCTACTCTAATGAATGTTTTTGGCTATAGATACACAGCACTTTTAACCAATGCCAATTTTGTAAGGTGTAGAAATATTGGCACATGTAATATACATTACATTGTTGTTACATGTTTGGGTGCTCACTCTACTTTGTTTCTTTGTATAGGTGCAGGTTGCGTGCATTAGCTGTGTAAAATAAAATATTTGTGGTTATTAAATCAGATGTAGGGAAAGGAAATAAACATAATAGGGGAAGCAGAACTCAATACAGTTAAATGCATTTTTGGAAACAATGTATGATTGGCTCACATTGATGCCCCCCCCCCCCCCCATCTTAAATAGTAAGGAAAACAGAAAATTATAATAAAATAAATGTCACTGTAAAAATATAAATTTAGCCTACCTTAAATGTGGATAGTGTCAGTCAGTAGAGCAGTGGACAGTGTCAGTGAGGCAGAGCATGGTGTAAGAACAGTAGGAAAATGGGTGGTATCAGCAGGGCAGTGGATGGGTTCAGTCGTTTTTTAGTTTTATTCGTTTTTTCAATTTGTTGTATTTTTTACAATATTATTTTCTATTACATTTTTTTTTTTTGAGGAGCCCTGTTGGGGGCTATGATGAAATATCAGGGATCTAAACGAATGTCTCACTTTTGAGACAGAGATTCAGTCCTTCTCTGCAGCTTCAGCTGCACTGGACAGTGAATGATTGGGAAGTGCTCTGTGCTGAGTGGCTCTCCGTTCGTTCACAAACTGAAGCATAGTAAACACACTTTACTATGCTTCAGTTAGGAAGTAACACAGTGTGTTCACTCATAAAAGGAAGGGGTCGGTAAATTACATATTTACCAGTCCCTTCCACCGCTCTCAATCCTGAAGATCCCCTACAGCAACCTGCAGGAGAGGAGAGGAGGGGAAGCTTGTGGTGCTGCAAGGGGGTGGGAGGGTGCAGGGGAACCTTAACAAGAGGGGCGTGGGGGCAGGAGTTAATGAAATCAATCCCCTCTATTTTCTTCCAGCAGAAGTTGAATGCCGGTGGGAGATGAGGAGAAGCCGACTTTCAGCTGCTGCCTGAGGAAAATCGAGGTGACAGGAGCCACCCATGCCGTCCCTCCTGTCCAGGTTCGGGGGGTCGGCAGAGAAGGGTTGTGAAGTACCCGTCACTTGCCCATGATCGACGGGTTGCCGACCCTCAGTCTAGGCTCTTCCAATTCTACCCCCATTGGTTGAAAACATACTAGTTTGTTACCATAGGCCATTATTCAAACCCCATCTCACAATGTATGAACTTCTACTCTGATTCTGCTTTACATGGAGTTGTAGGAAAAGCATGTAGCCCTCTTTTTGGGGGATTATGATAAATGGCCCTCCCCAACCAGGATATTGCATTAAACCTGTAGGTAAATAAGAGAACCAGAACATTCAAGTGGAAGAGTGGGTTTGATAATAATGTTGGCAGTGCCTCCATCCAGGACAGGGCCTTCCTGGGAAATTACCATAACCAGTAATCTAAACGGTAAAAGTAAAATCAGGAGAAGGGGAACTCATGCAGCCAGCAAATAACATTAACTTTAAGTAGGTTATAAAAGGTTATAATACATACATCCAATGTAGGAACAGGTAATATCAACAAAGGGCATGATAGTAGTCCTAGTGGAAATGTGCATATACCGTATACCCAGATGTATATATACTTATTAATAGAGATACCTCCAGATGAATGTTGCAGCAAAGTCCAGTTGCAAGGGTCCCTGAGGATGATCACGGTGCAGTGCCGGTCTTTGTGTCGAAGACCTGAAGACAGAATTAGTGATGATGGAGAGATCCCCCAACCGTCCTCCAAATAGCCTGGCACATGGCTTCTCACCAGCAGAAACTTTGTGATACTGGAACTCAGAGACAGCCTATCTACTCTGTGCCTTAGTCCCTAGTAACTTCTTATCCTGCTTTGCAGCTGGATCTTTAACTACCTGTGGGCCTTTAGATGCCTAACCTGGCTCTAACCTAAGCTAGTCATTGAGCCCTAAGCTAAAACTAGCTATAAAATTCCAGACCAGGATAAAATAACAGGAGCTGCATATTAACTCTATTGCAATAAATAGGTTCACTACTAGGAATGGGCCCAGTGTTCGATTCGAAACCACGTTCGAAACGAACATCGGGCGTTCGCCCGTTCGGCGAGCCCAGAACTATTTGGGCCGTTCGCATCAAATTTGTGTGATGCGAACGGCCCACAATGCACTGCGCCAGTCGTAGGGCATTGCTGGCTGATGATTGGCCAAGAATGCACCGTGACCCCGCATGCTTGGCCAATCACAGCGCCGGCAGCGAGGAGAGCCATAATTGGCTACAGGCAGGATGCCTGTAGCCAATTATAGCTCAGGGGCTTTAGTACACGCCCCACTCTATAAAAGGCCGCCGCTGTGGCGGCCTAGTGCACTGTGTTCCGGTGACTGTGATACAGGCTGTTGTACATTGCTGATGCTGATTCATTGCTGATGCTGATTCATGCATTTGAATTTATATTCATTCTGCTGATTGCACTGCTGCTGACAGTATCTGCAGTGCTGTGCTGTGTTATACATTCTGCTGTGCTGAGTGGTGACATTATCTGCTGCTGAGTCTAACTGCTGTGATTCTGGGATTAGTCTGGTGTGTGCGTGCTGTTAGTACAGCATTGCAGTATCACCTTTGATACCTGGCCTGTTGTGATCTAAGGCAGCCAGCCAGGCATTTACAGGAGCTAGCGTGTGTGTGTCTGCTGTGTTAGTACAGCACACAATAAACCACCTGAGCCTCCCTATCTGACATAAGGCCCTGTTGTTGTCATCTAAGGCAGCCCCTATCTGCCGTAAGGCCCAGTTGTTGTCATCTAAGGCAGCCAGGCAGTTACAGGAGCTAGCTAGCGTGTGTGTGTCTGCTGTGTTAGTACAGCACACAACCACCTGAGCCTCCCTATCTGTCATAAGGCCCTGTTGCTGTCACCAATCCTTGTTCCAATAAAAACCCAACTTTTCCAAAAACATTTGTCATTGGGACGGAAAGTGAGGTGAAATGTTCTGAACAGGTGCACAGACAGCAAAACAAATGTTACAGGGGTGATAACCCCTCCCTATGTTCTCCAAAAAGCTTAAAAATATATTTTTTTGGATGGAGCTACACTTAAAAATGTACCTGTTCAGATTCTACTTAAGAACAAACCTACAGTCCCTGTCTTGTTTGCACCACCTGTATACTGCTGTTCAGAGTATATAGGGTTGTAGGTACACACCTCCAAGACGACCACTGCCTTGCTAAAGAAGCTGAGGGTAAAGGTGATGGCCAAGCAGGTCTCCAGGCCTAAACCCTATTGAGCATCTGTGGGGCATCCTCAAATGGAAGGTGGAGGAGCGCAAGGTCTCTACCATCCATGTCGTCATGGAGGAGTGAAAGAGGACTCCAGTGGCAACCTGTGAAGCTCTGGTGAACTCCATGCCCAAAAGGGTTAAGGCAGTGCTGGAAAATATTGGTGGCCACACAAAATATTGACACTTTGGACCCAATTTGGACATTTTCACTGAGGGGTGTACTCACTTTTGTTGCCAGCAGTTTAGACATTAATGGCTGTGTGTTGAGTTATTTTGAGGGCACAAATTTACACTGTTATCCAAGCTGTACTCTCACTACTTTACATTGTAACAAAGTGTAATTTCTTCAGTGTTGTCACATGAAAAGATATAATAAAATATTTACAAAAATGTGAGGGGTGTACTTACTTTTGTGAGATACTGTATATATACAGTATATAGTCACAGAGAAGTTTTAATTTGTTGCCCATTTTGCATTTTGTTCACCATGAATTTTAAATTCAATGAACATGCCCATGTGTGCATAATTGGGAACATGCAGAGAACATTTATTAAAGATCTGTTGGTTTCCTTGTTTGTGCTCACCACAAGAAAATGCAGACTCTTTGAACTGATATGTTTTTCTCTTACAGCTTTACCACATTACACACTTGTAACCAGAAAGTATCATGACAAGGAGGTCAATATGTGACTAGAATAGTGAGGCTGTTTTACTTAATAAGAACCGCAAGCAAATATAAAAGCACCCTTTAGCAAATGAGCAATTTTTGTTAGTTCCATCGTGTTACTAAAATCTCTAGGTATTATCGATATACCACATTTGGAACAAATGGCTCCCTATATAGCAAGTTACACAAGTACACATGTAGTAGCGATTAATTGTTACTGGCACTAGAGGAAGACAATAAACATTAGGCCACATATTCATTTTAGGCCATGCATACTGGGACTCTAAGTCAGGGCCAGATTAAGAACATCATGGGCCTAGTGCTGAGGATTTTGGTGGGGCTTTTTATAAAAAAAAGAAGAAATTTTTTTTTTTTGCTATAACAAATTAAATTAAATAGAGAGAGGGGGGGTGAGAGAGGGGTGAGGGGTAAGGGAGGGAGGATGAGAGAGAGAGGGGGGATAATAGTGAGAGAGGATGCGCATGAACATGCGTGGGAGTGACAGCAATGCAGCCCGGCCAAGGCAAGTGACTAAAGGCACAGAACCCGGTAGGAAGACCGGGTGAAGATGGAAGCACCCTGGACCCACCGGATTGATCACAGCACAGCGCTTAAGGGCTCAGTCGACAGGTAAATATACCCTAATGTGCTCAGAGGCGGCTCTCCAATTAGGCAAATTAGGCAGTCGCCTAAGGCCTCGCACTCCTAGGGGCCTCACGGCTGCCTAATTTTCCTGATGTGTGTGTTACAGTTGGAGGGAATGTCCCCCAGTCAGTGTCCAGTCTGCCAGCCAGAGCCTCAAGGTACTGCACGATGGTCCTGCTGCCCGACACTGACAGTGACACGGCATCCCCACACCACCCACTATCATCATACCCATACCCCACTTCTGACATCCTACCACCCTGCCCCCCGTCACCAACATTCACTTCCCGTGATTTTATCATTATTTGTGTGCGTGTAATATATATATATGTTTATCGATATTTGATTAGAAAGTAATTGGTTAGAGAAAATTCTAGAAACTGTTCATAGGATATAAAGCTCTTAATGTATGCACTTTATACAGTTAATTTCTATCGGTTTAATTATTTTTCCCATATTGGGCATGAGTGGGGCCTCATGTCTAAGATTTGCCTAAGGCCTCACAAAGCCTAGAGCCGCCTCTGAATGTGCTAATATGCTGTGCATACTTGTAAATTATGGCATAACCTACCTCAGGGCCTCTAAAAAGTAGTAATGTTAGCAAAGTTTACTCCCACTTTAATATCACAGGAGCCTTTCATGGGGCTCCCTACTGAAAAGTGATCTGTGGTGGATTGTTTTTCAATGAGTGGTATAGCAGCAGCGGACAAGCATTCATGAGGTGCTACTGCCACCTTGTTTTTTTTAAACATTACTGAATGTTAGTTTTACATTGTTGGACTATGCTCTATGCTGCTACTGCGAGCGAGTTTGGCTTGCAGTTGCAGAGTGGCCCAATTGAAATCAATAGGCGAGTTTGACAGGCGGTGCTGCCTGTCAAACTCTGCAGGCTCCAAGTTGTCCATTGAGCTCAGTGCCTCTGACATGGAGGGAGGAAAGGCACAGTGAGCTCATCCTCTCAGTCTGCTACAAACAGAGTGTCCCGGCTTGTATTTTAACTGGCGGCGCTGTATGTAGCTTCTGACAGGCTACACAAGGAGCCCTGTATCTCTGGAACCATAGGTCATCTGAGCCCCAAATTTTGACCAGTGGTGGGGTAGGTCACCGAGCCACGGCCCTCAAAGTCGATTGTTTTTTTTGTTTTTTTGGGGCGAATGGGCCTATCTCGGGCTTGATTCACACCTATGCATTTTTTGTGCTTTTTGCATTTTGCAGATTTGCACTACAGCCGATTTAACATGGTTTCCTATGGAACATGTTCTGTAGCGCAAATCTGCAAAATCCAAAAAGCACTAAAAATGCAAAGGTGTGACATTTTGTTAAAAAAAAAAAAAAATGCAAAGGTGTGAATCAGGCCTTAAGGTAAGGGGCCATGAGCTGCAGCTCCAATAGCCCCTATGTTAATCCGGCCCTGTGCTAAGTATTTAATCAGTGAAACCAGGGGCTTTCCAAAATATGAATTTACCAGATTCTTTGAGAATGGACGCATTTAGGGGCAGAAAAAAAAAACATCAAAAGCCCTTAAAATGGACATTTGACAGCTGCAGTGTGCATAAGGCCTAAGTATATAGATAGGTGAAGAAGCAATGACATGATATCTATTTTATTCAATATCCCAATCCCATCAGAGGCACCCACTGCGCTTGTATATAATCAGGTATAAGCAAATAATCAGCTTCTTGATTGCTTAAATGTGACTGTACATGTGCATACTGTAAATACCGTCTATATATACATACAAAGGAAAAGAAAGTGGTCATGTTTCCTATCCAACCAATCAGATTCAAACTTTCACTTTTGTCCTGCAGCCAGACGTTATTGAAATGACTGCTGTGGACCCCCCTCCCCACATTTCACTTCCTCTATTATTTGGGCTATATCAGATGGAAATGTTAACTCATTCATTCTGCTTCCTTCAGTTGCTTCTTTGCTCCTTGCTACAAAGCATGACATGGGTTTAGTGTTGGACTTGTTTGCTTTAAATAACTGATAGTTTGGACATATAAGAGTTTGGGGAAAATTCAAAAACCGGGCATTTTTGTGTCAGTTGGAAGAAAATACTATTTATCTGCTTGACGCATCGAGGAGCTGAAGATCAAATCTTCCATACACACACATTTATGTCCAGGAGTAGAATGTTGATTTTAGCTGTATTGTTTCTGGTGCAGCATAGAAATACAAAGAGTGGACTGGTTTCCACACACCTCTGCCTTCCCCTCCCTTTAGTCTATATAGAAGAGGCCTGTTGTGTCTACTGGATGAATCTGATGCTACCCACACCTAGTAGTATGTGCCTATTATACAGATCCAAGAAATAGTTGTCAAAAAACAACAAAGAAAAATTCCCAGCTCACTTCCCCAACCAGCCTGCAACAAACCAATTTGTCCTAACAGTTCACGTTTAAACCAAGGGTTTAGTTTGCAAATACATGTGTAAGCTGCAGTGGCCGCGACACAGCATCCCAGTATTATCTGCAGTCCTAATTTCCAGAGCCTCCAAGCTCCGATCACATATATAATAATGGATAGATAAAGGGCAGGTATGTCTGGAGGGAGCCCATCCCTCCTTAAATGTGTAGGGACACACTGGACATCCAGCAATAGCACAAGGGCAGTGAAGGTATCCAGTGCATCCCCTCACCAATTCACCAACAGTACAAATGGCAACCACCCCAACCTATAACTGCCCTTAGCAAGGAGCACATGGAAGGGCAAAGCATGTAAAAAAAAAACAACAACAAAGAAAAATTCCCAGCTCACTTACCAACCAGCCTGCAACAAACAGAATTATCCTGTCTAACAGTTCATGTTAAAACCAGGGGTTTAGTTTGCACACATTTGCAAATATATGCATTTTTTTTGCATGCTAGTCTCATATCAAAAATGAAGAGTTTACTAAAGTGGTGAAAATTCTCATACGAGAGAATAAAAATTTGGAATTGATGTAATGTGTTGTAGTGTATTCGTATTGTTTTTTTGAACAACAACTGTACTGATTAAAACGAAAATCGCCCAATCTGGTATTTTTTTCATGCTTGTCCCATCAGATAATATCGAATCAACTGTTGTGATCGGCTCTCGAAAGCTGTGTACTAATGATCAGATCAGAATTTTTCGTACAATTTTCTGATCTTGGGTGTGGGCCTTTAGTTTCAATATTTTTTGTTCAAATTTTTTTACACCCATGATGGTGAAATATGTAAGGAATGTGGTATAATCGAGGGCGTTGATGTGTGATCAACTATTGTTAATATGATGATAAGCTGGTGCTCTGGTATTCTTAGGCCCCTTTCATACTGGGGCGTTTTTCAGGCGCTACAGCGCTAAAAATAGCGCCTGTACAGCACCTGAAAAAATCCGGCCCTATTCACTCCAGTGTGAAAGCCGGCGGGCTTTCACACTGGAGCGGTGCGCTAGCAGGACAGTCAAAAAAGTCCTGCTAGCAGCATCTTTGGAGCGGTGATATTCACCGCTCCTATACCACTCCTACCCAAAGCGGTGGCGCTTTGCGGGGGGTTTTAACCCTTTTTCGGCTGCTAGCGGGGGTTAAAACCGCACCGCTAGAGGCCGAATACCGCGGCTAAAGCGACGGTAAAGCAGCGCTAAATATAGCGCTGCTTTACCGCCGACGCCGCTCCCGCCCCAGTGTGAAAGGGGCCTTAGGCTCCATGCACACTGGGCTTAAAAAAACATCTGTTCTCTTGGGAGTAAACGCTCGTATAGAGAATTTTTTGTACAAAGTTGATTCTGCAGGCGTTAGACGTTGTTTTCAGCCTCTTGTAGAGGCACTTCTATTGTATTCTATGGGTCTTTGCACATTTTGAAGACTACAGGCATTTTCTGACAGGAACGCTCAGAGGCAGGGAAAAAAAACCTTCTCTATCGCGTTTTCTGGAGAAGTTTAGCAGCTGCAAAAACATCAATGGCTCCTAAACTCCTGTTATCTCTTGTGAACGTCAAGTTTCAATGTTTTTTTTTATTTGCTTTTGCAGAGAGGAGTGTTGTTAAGTGCAAAAAATGCCTGTAAACTCAAATGCTCATAAAGTCTCATAAACTCGCCTAAACTTTGTACAATATGCTCTCAATTCGTGTTTTTTAGGTCACGTTTTTCCAGCTAAAACACTGAAGTTTTTCTCTGCTCCTAGTGTGCATGGAGCATAAACGTTGAGCTCAAAATATGCCTGTAAACATCATAATGTGCATTGACAATATTGAGTTCTACATCCAGAACACAAAACTCCTGTAGAAGCAAAGTTTTTCAAGCCAGTGTGCATGGAGCCTGAGCAGAACCTTAACTGGCTTTGTTTTTTGGTTTCTTTTTTTCTTCTAAGCAAACCAGTCCACAGACCAGCAAATCATACTTGCTAACTGGATCCTATGAAGGCCTGTGGATTGGCTCTCCGGTGTCACTAGTAAAAAAAAATGCAGGGGAGAGCTACCGCCATCTCTCCAAGTAATTGGTATCATAGTTCCCCTACTCTCATAATACTCTGTATCATCTCCTCTTTTGATAGCCTGGACATCATGTAAGAGTTCAGCCACAGGAGGGGGGGGGGTGATCTCACCCCATGGTTTTAGTACTTTTCTAATTATCCTTTTGTTTAAAGCCAGTAATGATTTGTACTCTATATTATTATTATTATTATTATTATCATCTGGTATTTTTATTATCACCCTCACCAACATGTTGTACAAAGCTGTGCAAAGATATTGAATTGTTCACAATCACTAGAACAGTAAAACTCTCATTCTGACCAAAGAAAAACTAAAATCTGCAACCAGATTTTAAATCAGATTCGACCCTGTAGTGAAAACCGGAAGATGAACATTTTTAAATCTGATTGGTTGCTCTATGACAACACAGGCTTAAAAGAGAAGTAAAGGAAAAAATGATATTGCTAATTAATACTTATCTAGTTGGATGCAGCAATCTGTCCCCCGGCGCCTCTACACTGAGAACCGAGCAATCGAACACCACCAATCGCTCGGTTTTCAGAGCTCCGTGAGCAGAGAGCTGCAGACTGTCATTCACAACTCTCTCACTCACTGGAGTGCTGAGCTGTGGAGGGGGCGGTGCGGCTGTCTCAGGCTCTCACCGGCTCACTAAGAGGCTGAGATAAGTGTCAGTCCAGGCACCTGGCCGATCCAGACTCCCATTGTTGGGATGATGCGGTGCCTGGACTGACATTGGTGACATCAGCAAAGAGCAGACTTCAGTCCGCTCTCTGCTGAAAAGGGGTCACAGGAGTGCAAAACTAATTGCACTCCTGTGATTTATAGGAGAAGTACAGCCAAACAAGCTTTGGCTATACTTCTTCTTTAAGCCTTTCCTCCGACAGTTTTACAAAGAAAATCATTGCAATGTTTGAATAAACTAAACCTCAAAATGGTCACATCCTCTTACAAGAAACATGCTGACAGGGTGAGGGGTCAGAGAGACGACCTCATCGATCTGTTGCTCTTCCTTTACAATCCAATTTCAGGCTTAGGCAGGAAGCTGACCTAGTTGTGAGGGTTAGCTGCAGCAGAGAAAAGTCAGGTCACCAGGCTGGCTGTGTATGTAAATCTTAAAGTATAACTAAAGGCACAGCTTTTTTAGTTTTGGTTAGAGTGGAGATGGAATAGAACACCTGTCCGTTTTTATTGCTGTCTGTGCTCCCATTAGGGAGATTCACCCTCTCCATTTGTCCTGTTTTCTTTATTATTCAAAGTAAAAGTAAATTAAAAATATATATATTTTGGGTTGTCCCCAGAAAAGTAATAGAGGGGAAATCTTCCAATGGGGAAGTAGATATGTTGGGGTCCCCAAGGAGTTCCCTTAATTTGCAGGGATTTCCTCTCCTTTCCTGTTTTGGTACGGGAAAGAAAGTGAAGGAAACTCTCCCCAATGGGACAAGGAGGATAAAACTGACAGAGGTTATAACCCTCACTTACTTATTCAAAATGAGAAAAAAACTTTTGCCCATAGCTTATTTTTTTTTTAAATTGGATGGACAGAAATGCAAATCCTTTGGTGGGTAAAACAGCTCCCATGTATGTATTTCAACTGTCTATTAGCTGTTTGCCTCAAGTTCAAATTTAGGGATTTAAACTGAATGAGGCCCTTGATAAAAGTTAGGTTCCTTAGAGAGTTTTCAGTTTAATACATTAGGAAATGTTTATAGTCCCTGGAATAAAATACTGTACATTGCAAATATTACTATAAACTTATTCAAGAAAGTGCTGAAACCTTTTTTTTTGGAGTGAAGTAGGTTTGGCCTTCGGTAGACATAATGTGGATCCTTAAAGATTATTCTCCTCAATTTGGCTTGCGGTTTTATTTGCGTTTCCCTTGCCAATTTTAGGAAAAACAGAAAATGCAGTAATAAATATTCAGATAGTCTTCTATTTCTGGATGCCTGGCGTGGAAGAACAAAATGATGTTCCATAACGTGTTGGATATAAATGATTTACTCTAAGGACACAACTTGTGAGCTGTGTGCTGTCTGCTGCCATCTAGTCTCTGGTGTAATGGACAGGAATTCAGTCCCTGGTGTCTGCTCCACTTAGTGCTAGATTTACTTTTATGTTTATCGGAAAAGTTTGAAAAGTGCTATTTTTCTTTCATGGCTTCTACATTCCAGATAAATCTGTGCCTCTCGTATGCATTTGTTTTTGCTAAATTAAGGTATTTCCAATCACACTTGTGATAAAAGCTGTTGCTCGCAGTTGTCTCTAAATTGGTGGCATGTTTTTCTCATCTGCAAATGAGTTCTTTTCTCTATGATTTGACTAAATGTGTTACTTTCATGCATGTAGAACCAGAAATTAAGGAATAAAAGCAAATGAAAAACAGATTGAACTGCAGACACCTCCATTATTATACAAAGTCTGGCTGAGGTAGGTAATTGCTCATAGGGCTTGCTGCGATTTGTAGTCCTGAATGGCGGCAAGGTGTAAAAGGCGCCAACCACGCATAATGTAAATATCTTATTTTCATTTTTCCCATATTTCTATATTGATGGTCCTCAACCGTTTTTCTTGTCAACGTTATTGAAATAATTGAAAAGGTCTTCCTCCGCTTTGGCACTTTCTTTAAGATGAAAATCTATTTTTGCTAAAATTCTGTAATTTATTGAGATGGTACAGAAATTTGTGGTCAGGTACATTCTGAGCTAAAAACATTCAGCAGATTTATAAACCATATGCAGTGTATAAATCTTTGTGGCTGGTGCTCTCCAGTGTGACTGTGGATTGACAGCGCACAGTGTGCGGATCGCACTGATCAGCATCAGGGAGTCATCACTCTAGATCAGGGGTCTCCAAAGTACGGCCCGCGGGCCACATCCGGCCCGCCAGGCCACTTCTTCCGGCCCGCAGCTGGAGTCCCTAGTCCACCTGTTAGTTGTGGAACCTGCGCTGCATATTCTCCCCCGGCAATATGCAGCGCAGGTCCCGCAATTTCTCCCGGCGTCTCACTGTGTTGGCTGCTGGGACCACGGGCATCCTAGCAGCCAATAAGATGTTTTAGTGCAGACCTGTTGCCACCTCCCTACTCCCGCCTTGCTGTTAATGGGTAACGAGTGTGTAATACCAGCGGGGCGGGAGTCGGGAGGTGCAGCAGGTCTGCACAGCCAGTGTAATGTGCTAGTAAATCACACATGCAAGGAGGGGGAATGATGTGAGATGGTTACACTCGTTCGGGGGATGGGTTGAATGGCTCTGATGGGGACACAAATGTGGGGGGGGCTGATGACTCGGATGGGGACACAAATTGGAGGGGGGGCTAATGATACAACATGTTGGGGGGGGCTGATGACTCTGATGGGGACACATGTTGGGGGGCTGATGACTCTGATGGGGACACAAATTTGGGGGGCTGATGACTCTGATGGTGACACAAATGTGGGGGTGTGATGATTCTGATGGGGACACACGTGGGGGGGCTGATGACTTTGGGGACACAAATTTGGGAGGGGGGTGATAACTCTGATGGGGACACACGTGGGGGGGCTGATGACTCTGATGGGCACACAAATTTGGGGAGGGGGTGATAACTCTGATGGGGACACAAATATCTGGGGGGTCTGATGGCGACACAAATGTGGGAGGGGGCTGGTGGCTCTTATGGTGACACTAACATGTGAGGAGGGGGGGCTGATGGGGATACAAAATTCTAGGGGGCCGATGGCTCTAATAAGGACACAAATATGTGGAAGGGGAGGTGATGGCTCTGATGGAGACACAAATATGCAGGCAGGGGTGGGCTGTGATGGGGGCACAAATGTGCAGGGAGACTCTGATGAATGATGGGGACACAATGTGTGGGGGGTTCTAATGGGGACACCAATTTGTGGGGATACCCTGATGAGTGATTGGGACACAGATGTATGGAGACACAGATGAATGGGGAGACTGATGGAGACATGGATAAATGGGGAGTCTGATGGGGACACGGATAAATGGGGAGACTGATGGGGACACGGATAAATGGGGAGACTGATGGGGACACGGATAAATGGGGAGACTGATGGGGACACAGATGTATGGGGACACAGATGTATGGGGAGACTGATGGGGACACAGATGTATGGGGAGACTGATGGGGACACAGATGTATGGGGACACATATGTATGGGGAGACTGATGGGGACACAGATGTATGGGGAGACTTATGGGGACACAAATGTATGGGGACACAGATGTATGGGGAGACTGATGGGGACACAGATGTATGGGAGACTGATGGGGACACAGATGTATGGGGAGACTGATGGGGACACAGATGTATGGGGAGACTGATGGGGACACAGATGTATGGGGACACAGATGTATGGGGAGACTGATGGGGACACAGATGTATGGGGACACAGATGTATGGGGAGACTGATGGGGACACAGATGTATGGGGAGACTGATGGGACACAGATGTATGGGGACACAGATGTATGGGGAGACTGATGGGGACACAGATGTATGGGGAGACTGATGGGGACACAGATGTATGGGGAGACTGATGGGGACACAGATGTATGGGGAGACTGATGGGGACACAGATGTATGGGGAGACTGATGGGACACAGATGTATGGGGAGACTGATGGGGACACAGATGTATGGGGAGACTGATGGGGACACAGATGTATGGGGAGACTGATGGGGACACAGATTGATGGGGACACAGATGTATGGGGAAACTGATGGGGACACAGATGTAAAGCTTCATGCACACTGGAAGTTTAGCCCCGCTGCATGATGCTCCAGCATTTAGGTGCCAGCAAAGAATACAGGAGCACCATCCAGTCCTGCTGTCAGCAGTAAGTATAATTCTATTCTATTCTTCTACTGTGGATTTATTTATAAATGATTTTTCCGGCCCGCGAATGTGTGTAAAATATAGAATGTGGCCCTCGAAGTAAAAAGTTTGGAGACCCCTGCTCTAGATGGCTCTTAAAGGGATCCAGCACAGTGCTTCCATTGTGTACATTTTTTTTTTTTTTATTTACTAATGTACACTTTTCGTAAAATCGTTTTTTGATGTGACATCTGCATTTTTACATGCTTGCTGTTTTCTTTTCCTGATTCGATTTTTTTTTATACAATTTTGTTATTTATCTAGTAGCCAGGTGAGCATCAGGGACAATGCTCAGCATTGCTACTCATCAGTCACTGAAATAAAAAAAATAGCCTCATAAGGTTTAATTCACAAAGCTAAAACTGTGTGATAAAAATTCTTATTTTCAAAGTGACAATTATGTTTAGTCAAGTCTAAAGAGATTTAAAGCAGTATGAAACCCAAAAACAAAAATGTAATATATTGCAGAATACCAGTCCTTAGATATGTGGGCTACATTAGTTTTCTTTTTGATGCTTTTTTTTTTCCTTTTTTTCCTTTTTCATTTGGTGATCCCACCAGTAAGTGTTATTTTTCAACTTCTTTTAAAAGGCCAAGCTGTCCAGCAAAAGTGTCAGTTAGAGAAATGAGACAAACCATTTAACACTGACAGGATTGGTTACAATGGTCAGCTTTTATTTATTTATGTAATACCTTTATCCCAAAGGGATAGCCTGTTGCTGTAACTGCTTAAAAAGTGTTCTCTGGCATTTGGTTTACTTTGTTAAGCCTCGTACACACGATCGGATTTTACATGGGAATTGTGTGATGACAGGCTGTTGGCAGAAAATCCGACCGTTTGTATGCTCCATTGGACAATTGTTGTCAGATTTTCCCACAGACAAATGCTGGATAGCAGGTTTTAACATTTTTCCGCGGACAAATGTCTGTTTTCAGATTTTCCAACCGTGTGTACACAAGTCTGTCAGACAAAAGTCCAAAGTACAAACACGCATGCTCGGAAGCAAGGACGAGCCAGAAGCGGTTGGTCTTGTAAACTAGCGTTTGTAATGGAGAATTAACATTCGTGACGTGGCAAATTATGAAATCTCGAAATGCAGCGCACAATTCTCTTCTTCTTTAATGGGATAATAATGAAGCTGCTTTTCTGACGATACTGATGGAGTTATTGCAAACATATTTTCAAAGGCTTTTTTTTTCTAGTGATATCAAGAATAATATTATTATGCTTTTTTTTTTTTTTTTTCGGGCAAGTTACCACAACACCATTATCCCCTAGTTTTTAAGATCAAAGATACAACTATGTTGGTGTCTCTTGTCAAGTTTACATTGTATTTTTTTAAATGTAACCGCCTACTCTCAAACTGTCATGTAAAGTAAAACACATAGCCAAGTATAATTCTCCACTTGTTTTTTTATTGTGTATTAAAAAAAGAAAACAAATACAATTAGACATGCTATCTGCCAATAGAACTTAACCAGAAAGTGCATTCTATGCACCCAAAAATATAAAAAATATGCCAAATCAAATAATTTTTATTCAACCAAAAAATAAAATAAAAGCCTCATGCATGTGTCCTGCTTCTTAATATAGGGGGTCAACAGTTTGTGAAAGCAGGGGTCCGTTATCCAGACATAATTACGAAAATAATCTGGATTATTCTCCTGGAGCTCCCTCAACAAAGGCATATGACATAATTGGTCACGATTAATAAAGCAACCAATTTTTGGTCCAAGAACTCCTCCTCCTGTTCCTGGACTGGACTTGGGTCAAAGCAATAACTCCAAGGCCAATAATAAATAACACGTTATCTCCTCCGATTCCGCAACATGTCTGGTTGACGAATGGCCATTCAGGAACAAACTGAAAAGCGTGAAATGAAAAGCACGAAATGAAAAACACGAACTGAAAAGCGCAAAATGAAAAGCGCGAATCAACACTCACCACACTTATACTAACACAAAATTAGCAGAAGGAGCCCAAAGGGTGGCGCTAAAGAGCTGAAAAACCACATAGTATGTTCGTGTTTGTTGGCCGACAATTCCTCGCCATTTGATACAAGACAAAATCCAGGCACGCGTCTTCAGACAAAAGTCGGAGGTTTTGTCTGCGGAAAATTGATCGTGTGTACAAGGTTTTAGTCAAGCCTAAAGCCACGTAGACACATTCAGAATATCGTACAAGAAATACAGCATTCAAAGCGATCGTACAATAATCTGATCATTAGTACACAGCTGTCGCCTGAAGGGACAAACACATAATTTCTGTTTAATCAGTACAGTTTTCGTTACTCCTGAATAAGAAAGCCCATAAGGTTTCTGAAGACAAGCAGACTAAGGACATGGATTACTGGAACCGTGTCCTGTGGTCTGATGAGATCAAGATAACCTTATTTGGTTCAGATGGTGTCAGGCATGTGTGGTGGCAACCAGGTGAGGAGTACAAAGACAAGTGTGTCTTGCCTACAGTCAAGCATGGTGGGAGTGTCATGGTCTGGGGCTGCATGAGTGCTTCCGGCACTGGGGAGCTACAGTTCATTGAGGAACCATGAATGCCAACATGTACTGTGACATACTGAAGCAGAGCATGATCCCCATTCCCCTCTCTTCAGAGACTGGGCCGCAGGGCAGTTTTCCAACATGAAAACAACCCCAAACACACCTCCAAGACGACCACTGCCTTGCTAAAGAAGCTGATGGTAAAGGTGATGGACTGGCCAAGCATGTCTCCAGACCTAAACCCTATTGCGTATCTGTGGGGAATCCTCAAATGGAAGGTGGAGGAGCGCAAAGTCTCTAACATCCACCAGCTCCGTGATGTTGTCATGGAGGAGTGGAAGAGGACTCCATTGGCAACCTGTGAAGCTCTGGTGAACTCCATGCCCAAGAGGGTTAAGGCAGTGCTGGAAATTAATGGTGGCCACACAAAATATTGACACTTTGGGCCCAATTTGGACATTTTCACTTAGGGGTGTACTCATTTTGTTGCCAGCGATTTAGACATTAATGGCTGTGTGTTGAGTTATTTTGAGGGGACAGCAAATTTACACTGTTATGCAAGCTGTACACTCACTACTTTACATTGTAGCAAAGTGTAATTTCTTCAGTGTTAAAAAAATATATAATAAAATAATTACAAAATATGACGGGTGTACTCACTACTGTGAGATACTGTGTATGTGTGTATGTATATATATTTTTTTTTTTATAGAAGGCAACTGTTTAAGACTTTCTAGTGTCCCTTTAACAGGTTCTTTACGCCAGGGGGCAAGAAGGACCAACCAATCATGTGCTGGGAGTGCAGCATAGTGGTTGATTTACAAAAACTGGAGAGTGCGAAATCTGGTGCAGCGGTGCATGGTAGCCAATCAGCTTCTAACTTCAGCTGGTTTACAAAGGCCCCTTTCACACGAGCGGACCGTATGTCCGTATTTCAGACATTCGTTTTCGGATGAAATACGGACATACATGCATCCCTATGGGATAGCGGGTGTCAGCGGATGAACATCCACTGACACCCGATATCATCCATCTCCGCTGTGGTCCGATTCTGCAGATGGAGGAGAACCCTATTTTTCCATCCGTCTGCAGAGCGGATCGGATGAACATGGACAGACGGTCCGTGTTCATCCGATCCCCCATAGAGGAGAGCGGAGATCTGACAGGGCGGTCCCTGCACAGTGTGCAGGGACCGCCCTGTCATCCGCCGGCTCAGTGGGGATTTTGGAACGATCCCCGCTGAGCAAACGGATGTTTATGGGGCGGATCATTATAGATCCGTCCCATGTGAAAGGGGCCTTAAACTTTTTACAAAAAAACCTGGAAGCTGGCTGATTTCTGTGCAGAGCTGCACCAGATTTTGCACGCTCCAGTTTTAGTAAAAAAAAATCAACCCCAATGTGCTGTAGAAAACTAATCTGTCATCTTAAATGTACTTTAACACGTAATACAATGATAGATAGATAGATCTCTGATTCCTCCTGTATTGCATTGTATTGTAACTGTACTGTCTGCCCTTACCTTGTAAATTGCTGCACAAACTGTTGGTGCTAATTAAATTGTGTATAATAATAATGATAGATAGATATAGGTATACATTTAGAAGGTATGAACAATACATGTAGCATTGTGGAAGAAACTTGGGGCACATACCTGGGAATATTGATAATCATCAAATACTATCTTCCTTTTTTTTTTTTTTTCAGTGCGTTTAAAACTTATATCTCTTGAAATCTGGTGTTGTACATTGTACTTCTCTTGGCACCCTCCTATTTATTTTGCAAGGAAATGTTCCCTTAGCTTAGTAGATGAGGTGAAGCTTTGCTGACTTTCATCATCCAATCATGTACACGCAAAAATGCTTTTTTTTTTTTTTTTTGCACATGATTCAGTATTCTTTACAAAGTGAATTTTCACCACATCTAAGCTAAAGGAAAATGCCCTGGCAAAGTGATGAGCCTATTGACCTTTAGTAAATCAACCTCTATGGATTCAGGTTGAAGATGCAGGCTATGGTATGTCAATATGTAGTCCAAATCAGGAGCAAGGAATCTAAGGTAACACTGCTTCTTTGTTGTCTGTTGTCACCCTTGCACAGGAAATGTCTTAGGCCCCTTTCACGGGGCAGATTCCATTGCGATCAGTTAGCCCGCTCTGCTCTATGGGCGACCAGAAGTAAATTAACTCCTCCGTCCATTTACACCCATCTATCTCTGATCCGCTCTGCCTAAATGGAGGAGGACAGAGTCCTCTCCAATTTCTTTTAGCTGTTCTGATCGGACCCAGAGGTAGGTGGGTGTAAATGGACACAACCCATATGGGGATGAATAGACCTTCTTCCGATCAGGTCTGCCTGAAAAACTGATAGATGGACCTGATCAGAAAAACCATCTGAAGGGGGTCTTACAGGCAGGAACTGTAGATAAAAAACAAAAAAGAATCCAAAAAAAAAAACAGTCACCGCAGCTAAAGACAAGTAAGCTCTAATATGTTTATTTAGGGATATTAGATATACAACTGAGAGGAACTACTAAGTGATTCAGGGCTTGTTCACACCAGGTGTGGTGGGTCTGAATTGGACATCTATTCCAGCGCAGTCCTAGCACAAGACAAGTTAAAATACCTTGTTTCCTATGTGACCTGTTCACACCAATGCATTGCGGTGGTGTGCGCTGAAAGAAATAACACAGCAAATTGTACCTTTTTTCCAGCCCAGTGCAGTGTGAGGCAATCCATTGCCTCGCGCTGTATAATGGCCAATAGAACTTAACCTCCCTGGTGGTATTCCCGAGTCTGGCTCGGGGTGGAATTTCAGTACCATTAGCGGTTACCCCGAGCCAGACTCGGGATCGCATCGCAGAATACAGGGAAAGTTACTTACCTTGTCCACTGGATCCTGCGATGTCTCCCCGCTGTGTGTGCGAGCTCCTCCGCTCGATTCACACAGTGCCGAGTTCAGCCGAGCTCCGTTCCCTGTGACGTTGCGACGCACGGGGACGGAGAACGGTGCCAAATTCAAAAAAGTAAAAACAAAGTACACATTCAGTACACTGTAATCTTACAGATTACAGATTTTACAGATTACAGTACTGTATAAAAGAATGACACATGTCCCTTTGTCCCTAGTGGTCTGTCCAGTGCCCTGCATGCACTTTTATATTATAAATACTGTTTTTTTTGCCTGGAATTTGGAGATTGTCCATAGCAACCAAAAAGTGTCCCTTTATGTCAAAAGTGGTTTTAGACCAGCTAGAAAACAGCAATAATAAATTAGAATCACTTTCAGAATTGAGCGATAGCGATTTGTGGGTAAATTCATCATCAAACACTAAATCCAATGACAGCGACAATTCTCCAACTGAGCAAATTTCTGTGTTTTTGATTTGAATACATTATTGAATCATTTTTATTATTATTATATTATTATTTGTTATAATTATAGTTATTTATTATATTATAATTTATTACTTTGTGTTTCAAACATTATCATCCCTGGGATGTCTACTAGACTCTGGTTTGGACAGATTTAAATGAGTTATTCCTAAGAATTGCAGGCCTACAATATAAAACGCCAAATTTCCATGCAAAATAATTGTACCGCTTTCAGCACCTAAAATCAGAAATAATCATACCGCCAGGGAGGTTAATGAAATGTTACTGTGTGACATTTCAATAAAGTTTGTTTAAAAGAAAAAAAGTGCACAGTGTGATACATTGCAACTCACCCCAGCTGCTGCATTGTAATGTGTTGACTGGTGTGAACAAGCCCTTAATGTCAGAGCATAGAAAGCAATTGTAGGATATGTGACTCCTACAGCGTACAGTACTTGCTTGCAGCTAAAAAAAAAACTCATACAGCGGTAAAACCGCGGTGACTGGTAACTTTTAGGAGAGTCGGGGCCTGACCATGTATCCCCCCCCCCTTCCTCCTAAACCTAATGTGAAGATAATTAATACTTACCATTACCCACAGCGGTGCCAATAATGATTAATAATGTGATATTGGTGCTATTAATCTCATATTAGCAACTATAGCTAGTACATTGTTCTGAAATAAAATAGCAAGAAACAATTCAACTTATCTGATCTCTTATTTTATTTTGTGTCTTGCTATGTTTATTCAAATGGCTCTCTGTCTACATAGTGATTGACCACAGACTAATAAAGATTGTTTTATATATATATATATATATTCCAATCCCTATTGATATGTCCTTAAATAAAGCTAAATATAAATGAATAGATTTTCTTGGTGACCACAAAATTAGCCTGTCTGCAAAAACAAACACTTAGCCAGAAAACAGAATGATGAGACACCAGGATTTATTGTTCACCGAGCTTCAGAAATAGGAGGAATCTGTGTGTGCTTCTATCAACCAATCACATGCTACCACACATCCTGTTTTTATCATTTCCTTCGCATATGATTGGATATTTAAAGTGAACACAGGGCTTCCTGCTTTATCATTGACGTTGCAAAATGAACATACACTTGACTAAGGAGAAGTATCGTTTTTAGAGCTAGTCTGTTGGAAAGACTCAATTTAGGCGCCACATCCCTTATTGCAAAAATAACAATAACATAGAAGGAGAGAAATTGGGACTTTTAAAGTGCACACATATAAAAATTTTAGAAAAATAGAAAATATTTATTGAATTAAAAATACATATGTGAAAAGAGGATAAAAACCACAGTACATCAGTAACAAATATCAACAGAAGTAAATTGACTCTACACTTTACTAAATAAACATTCACATTGCCAGGTGAACTGCCACTACTCTTATGCCCCGTACACACGGTCGGAAATTCCGACGGAAAATGTCCGATTGGACCATGTTGTCGGAAAATCCGACCGTGTGTGAGCTCCATCTGACTTTTTCCGTTGGAAATTCCGACTAAAAAAATTTGAAATCCTGCTCTCAAATTTTCCGACAACAAAATCCGATCGGACTTTTTCCGATCGTGTGTAGAGTATTCCGACGGACAAAGTGCCACGCATGCTCAGATCAAATTATGAGATCAAAGCTATTGGCTACTAGCCTCTACGTAGTTCCGTCACCACGTTCAGAATGATCGGATTTTCCAACAACTTTGTCCGACCGTGTGTATGCAACACCAGTGTCGGACAAAATCCGTCGGAAAAAAATCAGACGGATTTTGTGGTCAGAATTTCCGACCGTGTGTACGGGGCATTATAGTAAATCAACCCAATTGTGTCATTTTTTTCTATTAAAAATGAAGATTGTTTGCAAATGGGTTGTCAGCATGCTGGAAAATACCCTTATGGGGTGCTGATCCATCCCTCCGCTAGTGAAAATTGTTCTGGTTATAGCAAGTGTAATACAGAATTTATTTTAGTTTATGAATAATTAAATAGAAAAAAAAATAATAATTATAATCACTGAATCTATACAAGTTTGTTTTCAAAATATGCATGAAATAAAATATTTATTTTTGCCTTTTTACTTACAAAATAAATACAGAGGAGTAATTTACCAAAAGAGTGAAGGCTGTTTTATTGGCAAAATGACTTATAGTAAATAGGGTGAGCCTTTCAATGTTTAACCAAGTGTGCAAGTGAAATTTTTACTTTTTTCCCTAATATATGATTGATTGCTTGTAGTAAACACAGCTTCATCATATTAACATCTACTTTGCCAATTTAACATTCACTATTCTTTTAGTAAATAAACCCCAAAGTTAGACTCTCATTGCTGCCCTGGAAAATAAACAATATCTTTTTATTTTTTTTATGACGCCTTCAAAGGTGCCATCAATCAGGAAAGTCATGACTTGAAAACAGCAAGCTGACATTTGTCTTTGTTCCAGTGGATGAAAAGTACTCAGTGACTATGTATGGAGGATCAGTATTACTCTGCATGAGTAGATGACTTAACCATGACATACAAACCCCATTCATTTGTGTAGGCAGGGCAGGACCCCCCCTGGGTACACACAGGGCTGCTAACCACTAATAATAAAAAGGACCTATGATCTATCACAGAGAAAATGTGACTGCAATAAAAAAAAAAAAAACTATTTACATCTAATATGCATACATCTAGCATACTAGTGTACTCATGTGTGATATTTAGGCAGAATTGTAAATGTGACAATAGTGACATATAAATAAATAAAAAAAAAATACATCTTCACCCACATCATGTTCTTTCTCAGATATATAATATGATATAATACAATGTACTAAAATATCTGTAATTTATGAAGAGTTCTCACTTCTTCAGAAATAAATGTTTCCAATTAATACAGTTTTCAATTTCCTTCTACTTTATTTGAAATCATATGTATGCTGCTTGAGCCCTGGAAAGAACTGGAAGTCCTATGTGCTGTATATTTATGGAGTATTTAGGGGTCCCCTCTATGCCCAGGCAATGGGGTCCTGTCTTATAAATGACCCAGAATTCCTGGAAAGGATCACCCCTATAGTACCAGTGCCAGTCTAGTCTGGGCTCACTATTCCAGTACAATCATTCAGGCTCTACATATTAATATTCTTCTCCATTACATGATCTTCTATTTACAGATTGCTTTCTGATAACCAGCACACTCTGCACATGAAGGTAATTAGTTCTGTTATCATTAGAAATTCACTATATAGAGCTGAGTGTGTCATAAATCATCACTACTTCTGGTAAAATACATTCATATCCATCCAAATTCACCTGAATCCCAACTTTGGATGAGTGGATTCTCCCTGTGTGAATGTACTGTGCCAGACAAGGTGTGTACACCGACACTGTCTAGGGGGTGACATACACATAAAGAACTATCAGATTATAGAGACAGACATAGAAATATATATGTAACTGGATGTCTGTCTATACACAGATAGGTATAGAAATGTATGATATATATGTAGAAATGTATAGATAGATAGATATACCCTAGAGTTCGGATTAATAAATATTGAGAAAATAAATATTGTACAGTGAAATGGCTGATTTACAGTTTAGCCACCAAAGTGAGTTTATTGCAGTTCTAGAAAAAGTGAAGAGTTAATAAACGTGTTCATATCTATCTATATTCGTGAATGTATGTGTGTGTATATATATTTATAGAGAGAGAGAGTATTTGTATGTTATATACAGTATATTTGTTTGATATATATATATAGTCATGAATCGGTGGATAAGTTGTTTCTTGAAATGAATAGGGACAGTTGTCTCTCCCTTCTATTTAGCATTTGGAGAGAGAGATTATATACAGTATAATATGTGTGTATATATAATATATCGCACATTCTTAGTATATAAATCATATAGGGAGAATAGTGTCATTGTAAGATGAACTAAATATAAAATTATATACAAGACAGGCCAATCTAACCGGAGGGAGAGGAATGGTGAGCGCCTGACCCATAGAGAGATACACTGCGCCTGGCTGACAGCGGAGTGCAGTGATGACAATAGGGATAGCGGTGACAGTAGAGGTGGAAGAGTAAGGTGATAGCGGTGACAATAGGCATAGCGGAGTACAGTGATAGCGGTGAGAGTAGGAGTAGCGGAGTACAGGGATGGCGGTCACAGTAGGGGTAGCGGAGTACAGTGATAGCGGTGACAGTAGGGATAGCGGTGACAGTAGGAGTAGCGGAGTACAGTGATAGCGGTGACAGTAGGGATAGCGGTGACAGTAGGGATAGCGGTGACAGTAGGAATAGCGGTGACAGCAGGAGTAGCGGAGTACAGTGATAGCGGTGACAGTAGGAATAGCGGTGACAGTAGGAGTAGCGGAGTACAGGGATGGCGGTGAGAGTAGGAATAGCGGTGACAGTAGGAGTAGCGGAGTACAGGGATGGCGGTGAGAGTAGGAGTAGCGGAGTACAGTGATAGCGGTGACAGTAGGGATAGCGGTGACAGTAGGAGTAGCGGAGTACAGTGATAGCGGTGACAGTAGGAATAGCGGTGACAGCAGGAGTAGCGGAGTACAGTGATGGGGGTCACAGTAGGGGTAGCGGAGTACAATGATGGGTGTCGGGATCCCCCGGGCTCTGGGTAGGATCGCTGTGCTCTGTCGGCATTGTCACCATGTGTTGGTCCATGTACACAGAGCAGAGTCCAGTGCGGTTCCATAGAGATCCGATGTTTGATAACGATCTGTTGCTCATACGATGATTGCTATGATCGGTGGGTGGATGGGCTGCGATGTGTAGATGTTGCTTTGTGTGATGCCAGTGATGGGACTGATGAATTATAGTGCCCAGGAGAGGACAGGACAGGCTTTCCTCTAGTGTGTAGCAGAGAGACTGCCATCCGATTAACCCTTCCAGTGCCTGCCTAGGTGACATGAGACCAGCCTGTCCATGGTGGAATGGTGGAGGCAGTGCTGGAGAAGGATAAGGATGGGGGTGCAGGGCAGTGCTGGGGGAAGATGAAGATGGAGGGGGGTCCCCAGATGGGGGTGCAGGGCAGTGCTGGGGGAGGAGAATGATGGAGGGGGGTCCTCAAAATGGGGGTGCAGGGCAGTGCTGGGGGAGGATGAGGATGGAGGGGGTCCCCAGATGAAGGTGCAGGGCAGTGCTGGGGGAGGATGAGGGCGGAGGGGGGTCCCCAGATAGGGTGCTGGGGGAGGATGAGGATGGAGGGGGGTCCCAAGATGAAAGTGCTGGGCAGTGCTGGGGGAGGGGGGTCCCCAGATAGGGGTGCTGGGGGAGTATGAGGATTGAGGGGGTCCCCAGATGGAGGTGCAGGGCAGTGCTGGGGGAGGATGAGGATTGAGGGGGTCCCCAGATGGAGGTGCAGGGCAGTGCTGGGGGAGGATGAGGATGGAGGGGGTCCCCAGATGAAGGTGCAGGGCAGTGCTGGGGGAGGATGAAGGGGGGATCCCCAGATGGAGGTGCAGGGCAGTGCTGGGGAAGGATCAGGATGGATGGGGGTTCCCCAGATGGAGGTGCAGGGCAGTGCTGGGGGAGGATGAGGATGGATGAGGGGTCCCCAGTTGGAGGTGCAGGGCAGTGCTGGGGGAGGATGAAGGGGGGTCCCCAGATGAAGGTGCAGGGCAGTGCTGGGGGAGGATGAGGATGAAGGGGGGTCCCCAGATGAAGGTGTAGAGCAGTGCTGGGGGAGGATGAGGATGGATGGGGGTTCCCCAGATGGAGGTGCAGGGCAGTGCTGGGGGAGGATGAGGATGGATGAGGGGTCCCCAGTTGGAGGTATAGGGCAGTGCTGGGGGAGGATGAGGATGAAGGGGGGTCCCCAGATGAAGGTATAGGGCAGTGCTGGGGGAGGATGAGGATGAAGGGGGGTCCCCAGATGAAGGTGTAGGGCAGTGCTGGGGGAGGATGAGGATGAAGGGGGGTCCCCAGATGAAGGTGTAGGGCAGTGCTGGGGGAGGATGAGGATGGAGGGGGGGTCCCCAGATGGTGATGCAGCCTTCCAGTATTCCTGGATTCCATGGTGGATCTGCACTCTGCCAGGCACACAGACGTGTATTTTGTAGAGTGTTTATCTTGCGGTCTCCTGAGGCAGGGAGTGGATGCTTTATTTTTATTTTCCTTCTATTTGTTTGCTTTAGATGTTGAGCTCTGCTAGGAAGTTGTAAAAACTCCCTCTGGTGAAAACAGAGCAGTATGCAGCCTCTGGCTACAGCTCCTCCGTGTGGCCGCCAGGGGGCGCTCCGAGGTTGTGTCTGCTCTCAGAGAGGAGAGGACTGCACAGTACAGTGCTCAGTGCTCTCCTGCACAGGAATAGAGATCAGTGTAATCCATTCTAAACAACTACACTATCACCAGATACCTGCACTACATTCCTATATAGGGAGATCTAAGCACTGCACATAACAAGCACAGCAGGTACATTTGTGGCCACAAGCAGATGGGAGATTGGAAAAGCCTGTTGCTTTCAGCTGGATGATCCATCATCTGCTTAGCATTGTCAGTGCCAGGCTTGCTCTGCTGTAATTTCAAATGCAGATAAACTCAGTGCACTGGACACCCCTTGGTGGCAGAAGTGATGACAGGACCCCCATTAGAGATGATGCTTTCAGTGAGCCCCCTGTTGAGCCAGCCATGCTGGGAGGAGGACATGATATATGGAGCTCCCAGTCCCTGGGACTGTGCAGGTACAACACAATGACACAAGTCTCCCTCTCATTATCCACTTATCTCCAATAAGAGTCATTTCCATGTTTCAGGGACAAGTACAGGGGATAATTTGGAGTCATCTGGGGTCCTCACTGTGTATTGGCCACAAGGTCCCTGATAATGAGGATGCAGCTGATTACTCCATAAATATCAGATAGTCAGCTCAGCCCATCCTCTGCTCCATGGGGTGCATTATATTCACCTAACCCCAAACTACTCTTTATAACCATTCGGATGGATTTGTAGTTCTGGCCACCATATATTGATTTAGGTGTATCGGTGTAGTGCTAGGAATACATTCATCATTGCTTCCGATGTAAAATCCAGACCATCTAACACAACCAGGAACTGAGAGGGTCCTCAGTACCAGGGATCTGCCATTTAAGGGGCCCACGTACTACACAATCTGGTTGTACAATGTACAATATCATCAATTGTCTCATTTGGTACAGATTGAACAGATTGTTTTGGTTTGTCCTCATATTCTATAGATTTATAAAGGAGATTGTACATATACAGTATTGTACAATCAGATTGCATAGTGCATAGGCAGCCTTATGCTATAAAAGTCTGAAAAGTCCATCCTTCATCGGGATTGCCTGACAAGAAGTCAGCTGTGTTGGGAAATCTCATCCTCACTTTAATAATTATATTCCACCTCTTAAATATGTTTATTTTCATTCATCTTCTCGTGGTGTATTGGTCCTTGAAGAGAACCTGTCACCCCAATAAAATACTTGGATATGTAGCAGTACATTCAGGGGATGAAGTATCACCAGTGTTCAGTAATGTTACACACTCCCTGCCGAGGAGAAGACTCACCTAGGGTCAGAAGCTCGACCTGTCACCCTGCCAAGGAGAAGACTCACCTAGGGTCAGAAGCTCGACCTGTCACCCTGCCATGGAGAAGACTCACCTTGGGTCAGAAGCTCGACCAGTCACCCTGCCATGGAGAAGACTCACCTAGGGTCAGAAGCTCGACCTGTCACCCTGCCAAGGAGAAGACTCACCTAGGGTCAGAAGCTCGACCTGTCACCCTGCCAAGGAGAAGACTCACCTAGGGTCAGAAGCTCGACCTGTCACCCTGCCATGGAGAAGACTCACCTAGGGTCAGAAGCTCGACCTGTCACCCTGCCAAGGAGAAGACTCACCTAGGGTCAGAAGCTCGACCTGTCACCCTGCCATGGAGAAGACTCACCTAGGGTCAGAAGCTCGACCTGTCACCCTGCCAAGGAGAAGACTCACCTTGGGTCAGAAGCTCGACCTGTCACCCTGCCAAGGAGAAGACTCACCTAGGGTCAGAATCTCGACCTGTCACCCTGCCATGGAGAAAACTCACCTTGGGTCAGAAGCTCGACCTGTCACCCTGCCAAGGAGAAGACTCACCTAGGGTCAGAAGCTCGACCTGTCACTCTGCCATGGAGAAGATTCACCTTGGGTCAGAAGCTCGACCAGTCACCCTGCCATGGAGAAGACTCACCTAGGGTCAGAAGCTCGACCTGTCACCCTGCCAAGGAGAAGACTCACCTAGGGTCAGAAGCTCGACCTGTCACCCTGCCAAGGAGAAGACTCACCTAGGGTCAGAAGCTCGACTTGTCACCCTGCCATGGAGAAGACTCACCTAGGGTCAGAAGCTCGACCTGTCACCCTGCCAAGGAGAAGACTCACCTAGGGTCAGAAGCTCGACCTGTCACCCTGCCATGGAGAAGTCTCACCTTGGGTCAGAAGCTCGACCTGTCACCCTGCCATGGAGAAGACTCACCTAGGATCAGAAGCTCGACCTGTCACCCTGCCATGGAGAAGACTCACCTAGGATCAGAAGTTCGACCTGTCACCCTGCTACGGAGAAGACTCACCTATGGTCAGAAGCTCGACCTGTCACCCTGCCATGGAGAAGACTCACCTAGGTTCAGGAGCTCGACCTGTCACCCTACCATGGAGAAGGCTCACCTTGGGTCAGGAGCTCGACCTGTCATCCTGCCATGGAGAAGGCTCACCTTGGGTCAGGAGCTCGACCTGTCACCCTGCCATGGAGAAGGCTCACCTTGGGTCAGGAGCTCGACCTGTCACCCTGCCATGGAGAAGACTCACCTAGGGTCAGGAGCTCAGACCTGTCAACCTGCCATGGAGAAAACTCACCTTGGGTCAGGAGCTCAGACCTGTCACCCTGCCATGGAGAAGACTCACCTAGGGTCAGGAGCTCAGACCTGTCACCCTGCCATGGAGAAAACTCACCTTGGGTCAGGAGCTCAGACCTGTCACCCTGCCATGGAGAAGACTCACCTAGGGTCAGGAGCTCAGACCGGTCACCCTGCCATGGAGAAGACTCACCTTGGGTCAGGAGTTCGACCTGTCACCCTGCCATGGAGAAGACTCACCTTGGGTCAGGAGTTCGACCTGTCACCCTGCCATGGAGAAGACTCACCTAGGGTCAGGAGCTCAGACCTTTCACCCTGCCATGCAACTGATTGGCTACACAAGTGCTGTGCATTTAAATAAAGGAGCGAAAGTTGTGGATTTTCTACTGGTGACTATTCGGCAATGGCAGAATACATTAAGGTAATGATTTGCAGCTCCTCAGTCTTGCTCTTTTTAATAGACTATTTTGCATGATTTTAATTTGATGTCCCTTAAAGAGCAAAGTGAAATCGTTGATGTCAGCTAGCTTTGGGTAGCATGGCTGTGAGTGGTGCAAGGGTCACCCTGAGCCCATGAAGGGTTAATAAAAGCAGCCTGTCCCTGTGCTGGTGTGTGACCTAGAAGTGGGGTTCATGCTGGCAGCCCTTCCACTCCACAGGAGTGAATAGAAGCTAATAAGACATTATCAGATCAGGCTGGGGACTCCTAATTAAACCAAATAAAAGATGTGGAGCTGCTGAGGTCCCATCCTCTGCCATGTCCCCATCTCCTCTGTTTGTTTTATTGCTGTGCTAGGGGCCCGCTGTAAACAGGCTGCACATTTTATCAGACTAAGAAATATAATTGGAAATCGTGCCCCTTATTAGCTATGAGAAGGAGAGAGCCTGTGTGTGGATCTGTCAGTCATTTTAAAGCAGGAGAACATTACTGGAGTGTGAAGGAATCGTCTCTAATTCACAAAGGCAATCGGGCAGAAAAAGCCCTCAACATCAGCCTGCTAGTTATTAATCAGAGAGCTTTTCCCATACACTGCTATGGAGTATGGGGCTTAACCCCTGCCACCCCTCTGCCTATCATACTTCATTAGCAGGGAGGAGACTGGACAACTACAGGATTCCTCTATCACAACTGGACACCTATACAATATTCCTATATCACAGCTGTACAAAATCACAATGTTCCTCTATCGCAGCTATACAATAACTACAATATTCCATCATGGCTGTAATAAATACAATATTTCTGTATCACATATGTACAAGTACTACACTGTTCCTGTATACAGTTCTACAAAAAATTATTTCAATACAGTTGTATACTTATACAATATCCCTGCATCACAGCATTGCAACAAATACAATATTCCTGTCTCACAGATGTACAATAAATACAATATTTCTGTCTCAAAGCTGCACAATAATGACATTATTCCTGTAACACGACTTTACAATAAACACAATATTTTCACATAACAGCTGTACAGTTATTAC